>OX101787.1:47389900-47700914 GCA_944452715.1 Ophion slaviceki | reverse complement strand
CCTCTTTGGACTCGAACCGCTCTACTGTATCTTTTACTGGAACACACTGTCCAAAATACAGTGTAGTCAAAAGTAAATTTTGACAGTATCTGTATAATGTACAATGAATGCGCCAGTTATATCGACAGAGTTTATGTAGGTGTTTTAACAGTGAAGTCCTCTGCTCTAGAAACTGGTTAGCAACAGATATAGTTTCAGTTTTGAACCGTTGCTTTTTACAGTGTGAACACGGGAAACGTTCTTGTTTTAATACTGTAATTCAAACTTGATGAACCCCCGTAATTTTATAGTGCCACAAATCGTATATTATACAAAATTAGGGGTAAAAATAACATTAGATAGCGCTGAAAGAACAATTGAAGCCCTGAAAGAACTGCCAGTCCTTTATGTCCTGGTCGCGCCACGCTCGAGACAAGTCCTAAGCAGTGAATACCGTTCACAACATCACACTGTAAATTTGATTATAAAAATGAAATTTAAAAAATTCGGCAAAACCTTCGCTTACAATGTATATTGTAAGCAATGTAATATATGCACACACACACACACACACAAACCGTGTGTGGAAATAGGGTATCCGTACACACACACACACGCGCGCGCGCGCGCGCACACACACACACACACACACAAACCGCGCGCGCGCGCGCGCGCGCGTGTGTGTGTGTGTGTGCGCGCGCGTGTGTGTGTACGGATACCCTATTTCCATTGGAGCAAAGCGACGTGTAAACGAGAACTTTTTGTTTGCGTTAGGAAGGAAAAAACTTTTTGCAAGCCAGGAATCGAGATAGGAAATGGATTCTCTTTCCGAGCCTATGAATCGAACGAATTAATCCGAACAGACGATAAGACCCCCGCCCGGTACGAGACAGTGTAAATAGACGTTTGCACACAAACACACGCAGACATACACACATATATGTATACATATGTCTGAGCAAGAGACATGTGATAACACAGATTTTCCTTTCTCGCCTGACTCCTTCTTGTACAAACGAGAAAGCAGACGGGGGTCGCCTTCGACGTTTTCTCTCTTTCGTCCGGGATATCTTTATTTCCGGTTGATCAATTCCCATTCATTAAATCTTGTTGACTTTTGGTATATATTGCAAGATCCAGTAATCGTCAAATCCACTCGCTCCATTGATTCGTTATTATAGCTGGACGACAAAACGAAAAATGTTGGGGTCGATACGGCGATAAATTAATTTATTCGCACAATGTAGGATACCAAAAAAAGACAAATTAGTATAGTCGTTTCACCCGAAATCCAAATATATTATTATTCATTGCAACGATAGAATTTTAGTTAAATCATAAAATGACCGGCTTTAGAAATTACAAGTAATGCAGTTAACTTTCGCAGAATATAATTATTCAATTGAGTGATCACGAATCGTTGGGTATCATCATGAAGAACGAATGGAAAATAAATGTTCTGATTGATAGTACAGTCGAGGGGTATCAAAGACGTTACGGCCGCATGTATTGGAGAGTTCAGATCGTGTTTTACACGACCTTTCTTTCCTTCGTATGTTTCAATGCCGAAGCGATTCGCTTGTATTTTTTAATTTATTCAAGTCATAGATAATGAAAACGTTAATAGTCGGACTTGGAGGAGTTTGTGTACAATGCGCTCGTCGTTAATCCCTCGATATGGCAATAAATAATTTTGTTTTATCGACAACGATCGCTGATTTACTTTTTCTAAGATAGTACCGGTCGACGATTAAACGTGACTCGATCAACGTTTTAATCTCTCATTCTTGCTTCGTCTTTCTCTTTCTTTAGGTACGGTCTTCTTTGAAAGGGCTTCGTTTGAAGTGGCCGCATAATTACATTTCAAAACATGAAATATTAATGTAAAATATTGTGCATGGTTAAACTTGTAAATAGCCAAAAATAGCAACTAAATTCGACTGTTGAACTTGATCTTACTTCCCATGCATGCTCAAGAACAACTTTGGAAGCGAGTTCTCAAATTGAGTCAAGTTTTATCTTAAATGGATGTACGATGGTAGGTACATGATCGGCAAATGCGGATCCCGACGTCCTAGAATGTCATCTCGGACTTTGCGTATAACCTTTCGCGGTACGCTCAGCAGGGTGAAAAAAGCTTCGGGCAAGCTACATTACCATCGTCGACGAAGCTCGATCTTTTATCGCCGCTAGGTTCTCTCGTTCGCTTTTTGTACCCTTGGATTTCTTACCGACAGATGCCTCAACGGATACAAAAAATTGGCCATTCCCCGGCAGAAAGAAGTCCGACGAAAACTTACCATGGCATGATAAGTTTATACTGTGTGGAAGAAAATGTATATCCTCTATTGGATATCTAGCATGTATCGATAGTGATGATAAATGGAAAATTGTTCGAGAAAATGTAATTTCAGCCAAATTTATAATTACGATTAACCGACCCGCGAACGTGTTTAATAACCGCTCAAGCCCATTTTGCCAGGGTACATTTTGCCGTGTAGTACAACGGAGACCGTTCATTCATCGCTACGAGCTTTCGTAGCGATATGGCCGAGAGGCTCGCGAGCTTTCTAGTTCTTTTTAGGTGAATGGGGGTCGCCAGAGTTACGATAGAGTCGTCGCCAGACGATTATAAGTAGGTATAGGTACAAGGATTATGTACCTCTACGCAAGTGAATGAGAGTAGCCTAATTTCTTCGATTTCTGTCTATTTTTATAGTGCCAACATTTTTCAAATCGTCATTCATTTTTTATACGCACTTTTATCAGGTAAAGATTTTCTTTGTATTCAATAATGACGCCGAAAAACTATATTTATGTGATGAAGTAATCACTATTGCGAGATACATGTTGTAGTTCATTTGTGTGTGCGTGCGAGCGCGCGCGCGCGCGTGTGGCTGTGTGTGTGCGCGCGCGCACGTATGCATATATATAAAGACTTACTCTAACATTAAAGCGATTTGATGCGAACATTATTACTTACAGCGTAGTAATATTTGAACGTTTTCTTCCCCAGGAAAATAAAAAATCATCTTACACGATTGATTCACTTAGGAACAAATAGAAGATTAACGCGATATTTCAAGGTTCGTAAATAAGCATTGCAGAATTTTCTTTGGGATACGAGAACGAACAGATTTTTACCTTTATTTTGCGTATATCCGCTGCTCCTATAGGATTCTTATAGCTGGCTCATGAGGAGCAGGAGGGTTTTTTTTCATAGCTTTGAAACCCGAGCGGAATACGTTGCAGCTGTCGAATCCCGGTGCGCGGAAGAGGCGTATATTTAATGCTAGAAGCCTTTTTCTCCTGCTGATTTCGCCAAATAACGCGGCCTAATTACCTTATACTGTGATTTTAATGAGGTATACGCTCGGTAGCAGACTAATATTTATGCCGAAAAATAACGTTGTAATATTGATTTGGATGCCATAAGCTGTCGAATTTGGGCGCGCAAAAGCGGCGTATATTCAATGCTAGAAGACATTGCCGCTCGTCGATTTTGCCGAATAACACTGCCTGGTTACGTCATTTGACTTTTCATGTACGATCAGTAACATGCAGTTAATTATCATATTTATGCTAAAAAATTGCGTTCTAAGATTACCGAGCGTTGACTTTGACGCTGTAAGCTTGTCACGTGCGCTCGTATACATACATGTATGTATATACTGTTCGATACATCGCCACTCGCTGCGTTGCATGTCCATAATGCATAAAAAATAAACCGATGCGATATTAAGGCGGTTACGCATATTCGGCGAGCGTTAAACGGCACTTTGATTGAGATCAAAGAAGATCAAAGATAATGCGCCGCACGCCAAAATTCGTCTTCAACGATCCAAATTGTTCCGACGAATTCAGGAAGGAACAGCCTTTAACTATTTTCTGCAAGCATTTTTAGCTTTCTTCGAGATGTATGAAATTTGCGGCACACATGCGTAATGATAATCCCGCCGGAAGAAGCCGGACTTGTACTAGCGGGCTCTACGATCATTCTCGCGTATCTTGGGAAACGCAGAAACGAGGTTTTTTATTTTCTCCGCCCCCCCCCCTCTCTCTCTCTCCCTCTCATTTTTACTTATTCCTTTGCTTACGCTTTTCTTTTTTCTCTCGATCTCTTTCTGCCCCTCTTCCCTTAACATACCGCTTTGGTATCCTTTCCTTTTGATAGAACCGTAGTTCGGCATAATGTACGGCTAATAAAAACGTCGGCTTGAAATAATTCTTCCGACCCTCTGATCCTCTTCCGTTGTCCACTCTTGTTCTCCCTAACATATGAATTTTTTTCGATTTTCGACATCACCGATGGTCAATGTAGCAAGGAATTGCGAAAAATGGAACAATCACTTACTTCTTTCTCGTCCCGATTTCAATGCAGTCCTCTATTTGGAAACTATCAAGATTGCAGTTGTTCGCATTTGTTGGTTTATACTTTGTGTATGGCGAAACATTTCAAAATCTGAGCAATCAATTCCCTTTTCTGTTTTAATTCAAGGGCACATTCTACTTTGACCGTTCTTTAACCAAGCGCTTTGTAATTATTATTTTTTCCGATAGATGATAAATAATAACATACTTGGGTCAAATTTTATATTATTTGCGAGCACTCGAGAAATAAAAAATATATATATTTAATGTCAATATATATATGTATTCCTCAGAGGTACGGGGTCCTCCCCTTTTACCATCCCCTTCTTTATTCCTTCCGACATTCACAATCCTTCCAGAGTTCCCACATTCCTTCCAAAGTTCCCTACGTTCCTTCCAGAAGTCCCCCCCCCCCCCCCCAGAGTGTTGACCGCAGCAACTCTTTCCTAATGCACTACTGTATCGCATTTTCACGAGGGCCCATGGAAACTGCGGAACACCTGGGCCGATACAGGCGGCTATATTTGGCTGAGTTTCAGTTGTATTACCATCGGAAACTCAGACGAACTGCCTCCCACTCAGAGGTTGACGCGCAAACCAGTACACGGGCAAGCGGTCACCGCTCCAAGTATTAGCAGCCTCCAATGCTGCTTAACTTCAGTGACCGCCGAGCCTGCACACCGACCGCGCGCCCATCTCTGTCGGTCATATACGAGGGTGGGGTGAAAAGTTTCCGGCCTGACCAAGAAAAACGATATTTAACAATTTTTTTTGGTTTATTTTTCAACATAATCTCCATCAACACTGATACATTTCTCATAACTCTCGCATCCCAAAAAACAGTAGCCATAACCTTGTTTGCCGATAAAATTGTTTTTGCCTTCTTTGGGGTTGGTTCCCCTTTTCCAACCCACTGTTTTGACTGTTCTTTACTTTCAGGAGTGTAGTGGTGGACTCATGTCTCATCAACAGTTATGAATCGACGCAAAAATTCGTTTGGATTACGTCTATACAGCGCCAAATTGTCGGTAGCGTCGAGCGTTAGCAAACGCTCGATTGGTCGAGCCTTAGCAAACGCGGCACCCACCTTGCACACAGCTTTTCCATGTTCAAATGGTTGTGCAAAATATTTCGCACACGTTCAGCTGACATCCTACAGGTCTCAGCTATCTCATGCACTTTCAACCTGCGGTCTTCCAACGCTATTTTATGGATTTTTTCAATCATCTCTGAAGTTGTGACTTCAACGGGCCGTCCTGAGCGAAGCTCGTCAGAGGTGTTCACACGACCAATTTTAAATTCAGAAACCCACTGATTAATAGTTGAATATGATGGGGAGGAGTCTCCTAGTGCTGAATCCATCTCTTCTTTTATTTGTTTTGGTGTAAAACCTTTCAAATGGAAGTATTTGATGACAGCACGTTTTTCCAATTTTTCCATTTTTACGAAAATAACGGAAGCGTCTCGCGCAATGTGCTCTCAAACGCAAACTAACCTAGCGATTGGGCTGAAACTGTACATACAAGCTCGGTAGGAATGGTACTGTAAGACGCCGCTCCAAAACTAGACCTAGTGGCACCATCTCTTGGTCAGGCCGGAAACTTTTCACCCCACCCTCGTATATTTAATACTAAATATTAATGTGTTTAGGAAATATGACTTACTGAAAAACTGTACTGCGAAAAAATACTCGTCGATGGCGAGAGTAAGTGAAGCCCGCTTACTCATTTAAAATGGATTTTTCTATTCACTCTTTATCAAGAAGAATATAAAGACTCCATTAAAACAGTTTTACAGAGATGTTATTAAAAATGTACAATGAGTTCCTCGAAGTATTCACAAGAAAGAGTGAACAGAAAAGAAAGAAGAATATAAAGACTCCATTAAAACAGTTTTACAGAGATGTTATTAAAATTGTATAATTAGTTCCTCGAAGTATTCACAAGAAAGAATTGAACAAAAAAATCTATCAAGTTTGTAGCAGTGTGTGAAAAGGAATGTTTTGCGGCTAGTCATTGCACCCGCTGAATTCGTCCAGTTTTTAGTATTAAGACTGGAGGAAAATATCGAAGCTTTTCTCAATCTACATGCAAAACTCCAAATAACTATCAGGGATTTAAAAAATATTGTTTTCTTTTTTTTCAGAAAATGGCGTATATTTTTATTTTTTCGATACAAAGATTTTTCAGTATCTTGCAAATGTATTCAATACTTCTCTGGCGTTTTATATCTATATTGAGAAAAAGTTTAATATTCCGATGCAGGTTTGATCCGACGAATTGAAATAATTCCGCTGCTTTATGAAAAATATGGCTTCGCGATTCAACCGTAAGTAGGCGGCCATTTCGTATCGAAAAAAAACTTTGGAAATTTTCTTGCATCTTTATGGTCCTGTGGAGGCAATTGGGAATTTTCGATTAAGTCCACTAATTTGTTTAGAATCAACTACAAATCCGTCATATCAGTTTTTAGTCTAACTGTGCTAGTAGCCCCTTAAAACGAAAAATGACAAATGGGCGCATGTGTGAAAAGAAAATTAAGGAACAACTTCGACAAGAACTTTCGTCCGGAACGCGATCGCAAATGCTCATTTCGAGATATCTGTATTTCATGCTCTAAATAGCCGGATATGGCATATTCATGAATCGCTAGCATCGTCTCGAAAAAGGATGTTTCAAGAAAAACGCGTTTCAATTTTGTTTCAATATGAAAATAAGCAATCACCGTTATTACGCTAGATTAGACCCAAACAACCTGTCTTCCATTTTATTATTTAACATGTTTATTACTATAGCTCGACGTTGTACCATGCACTTGTACAATTTCGTGTCATACGACGCGGCCGAAAAAAAAGTCGTGCGATGAGAGCCACATTTCCGACAATAGCTAGGATCAGAACGACTTTTCTAGAATAGCTTATTGCGGTCGTACTTTTCGCAACGCGGTCTTAAATTTTTAAGTCTATATGCTTCAACGATATTCATTCTAAAAGGCAAAGTAACCGATATATATATATATGTATATGTACGCTTAAATGCATTTCCTCATCTACAAACTGAGACCTGATTTTAAACGTCAAGGTCTTCAGACTGAGAAAAGGTATCATTGAAAATCCAGGACCGTAACTCATTTGAACCTTGCGAGTGGAAGAGACATCATTTTATCACAGTGACAATAACGGATGGTAAAATTTGATAGAAAACGGTGGTGAGGTTTCTCGAGTTTTTTTTCTTGTTAAATATAAGAAGCGCTGAAGCCACGTGGCCGGGGACGGGGTTCCCTCATTGGCTTTACAACTTCCCCTCCGCGTTCGGGTGCTTGGAGCTTGTGGCTTGTGCTCTTGTGGTATCCGCAATCGAGATGCCTCAGTCGGCTGTCGACACCGGTGTCGTATTCGCCGGGCAGGCAACCTTCTATTCCGCAATATACCGCGAACATTTACAAGATCGATGACAACAAAAAAATCTAACGAAATCAATCGATGATTTATCGAAGGTGGAGAAGAAAGAGAAGCTCGTTCAACATCAATCGTTTTTTGAATCGTGCAATTGAATATGCCGAAGATGTATTTTCGATTTATGGCACCATAAAACTCTATTTGCTTCACATTTATCGCTTCCTTTGGATTGTCGCTTTTTGTCGTTTTTTTTTCGATGATGGACAAGTCAACGCGCGGTCAAACGAAAACGTGGAGTGAAAATTGAAACCCTTCGAGGGTTGAGATTCACGTAAATAATTGAAGGAGAGATGAGTATAGCAGTTGACATTGAAAATAATGGAATCGGAACAATGTATCGCAGATGAAAGGGACAGAAAATTAATCAATAATTTTGGATATCGTAACACGAAAGCTTATTTTATTGTTGATAAAGCTGTAAAGCTCCGAGAATGAAGAGAAGTGAGGGTCTTTGGATGGGGTTAATCAAGAAAGGTGTTAACTGCAGTTCACGAGTAGTGCAAGTGGGGCCATGTACTCGCAGGGACCTGCAAGGAGATGCAGAATTTCATGGACTACCCACTATTTCTTACCCCAGTTCTCCCTTGGACACCCCCGCCTCTCTCTCTCTCTCTCTCTCTCTCTCTCTCTCTCTCTTCATTTGTGTGTGCGTGCATGCGCGCGTGCGCTCACGTATGCATATATATAAAGACTTACTTTCACATTAGAGCGATTTGATGCAACCATTGATACTTACAGCGTACCAATATTTGAACTTTTCTTACCCGGGAAAATAAAAAATCATCTTACACGATTGATTCACTTAGGAACAAATAAAAGATTTATGCGATATGTCAATGCTCGTAAATAAGCATTGCGGAATTTTCTTTGGGATACGAGAACGAATAGATTTTTACCTTTATTTTGCGTATATCTGCTGCTCCTATAGGATTCTTATAGCTGGCTCATGAGGAGCAGGGTTTTTTTTATAGCTTTGAAACCCGAGCGGAATACGTTGCAGCTGTCGAATCCCGGTGCGCGAAAGAGGCGTATATTTAATGCTAGAAGCCTTTTTCTCCTGCTGATTTCGCCAAATAACGCGGCCTAATGACCTTATAGCATGATTTTAATGAGGTATACGCTCGGTAGTATACTAATATTTATGCTGAAAAATAACTTTGCTATATTGACTTGGGCACCATAAGCTGTCGAATTTCGGCGCGCAAAAGACGCGTATATTCAATTCTAGAAGACATTGCCGCTCGTCGATTTGGCTGTCCATACCTCTCTCCTTGCGTAGCGAAAAGTCGCTCTCACACGTGAGCTAGTAATCTTCAAATCATCTTTCTCCGTAGAACACGTTTCCCCTCCCGACACGACCGAAAGTAAAATGATTCCTCGACCCTACAACCCGAGTAACCGCGAGACTAAATGAAGAAAAAGAAAATGAAAAAAACTCCCAACCAAGGGATATATTTATCTACGCCCCCCCCCTTCTTCTACTTATGCCTCGCTACCTGTTGAAAGTATTTTATTTAATAAAAAATATTGAGACGAGTACAATATAGGAATGACAAGAGGATGGTCCGACAGTAGCAATGTCGGTCGGCTCATGTACTACAACACGAACGATTCCGTACGAGTTATACGAGTCTGGTAAATCGGTGGATCCCTCATTCTCTCGCTCCCGCTCTGTGTACCCTAGACCGGAAATTTAGCCATATGCGATTTCCGGCTGCTCGTACTCGTGCGGCTGTATTCGAAGAGACCTCGGGATAAGACAGACGCGGACGAGTGATAAAAGTACGATATCAGTTACAGCCTTACGCACTTGATGTGCCGTGAATGTGGTCGAGGTATTTCGTTAATTTCCCCCAAACGTACAATTTCCCTTGCGCACCAATAACTCCAAATTTGGCACCCTCAGGAATGTCCGAGAGAGATGACAATACTCATAGAGAATAACTGCGATATCCGGTATTATTTTTTATCAACATGCCAATACTTGTGAATATTATTGTGGGAAAAAAATCAATAACCCGTTCAACTGAACGTAACGATTGCTTTAATAAAGTTTGATACACAGTGATGGTAAATTAATGAAATAATTGGCAAAAAGTAAGAAATTAAAGCAACAGTGTTGAAAATAAAATAAACCGACGGACAAAAAGGTACTTTGGTGTCGACGTTGAATAGTCAACGGTGCGTGACTGACAGTCGTGGGCGGGGATGGTTTGTGAACCGCGGGGGTATTATAAATCGTTCGATTAACGCGACAATGATTAATCGACGCGGTGCTCGTTGAAAACGAAAATAATGAAAAAGGTAGATAAGAAACGAAGGAGGAGGCGGAGGAGGAGCGACACTATACCTCGAGATATTCCGATGTGCGAAGACAGCGGTGTCGTTGTTTCGGGAGACCTTGGTGAACCTTCTTGCTCCGGAGAGTACAACGAAGTTGTTTGCGAAGTGCGAAATCGATCGCCGAGTAAGAGAAACGTCGGGGAAATTCACGATCATAGGTAGAGAATTATGATCTTTAAAAACCCGACGACAAATTGAATTTCATTGTGATGACCTGAGATTATTTCGACTAGTAATATTTCAGATTGTTGAGCAGAATGATTATCGATACGATAATTATGTCCAGTTACGTTATGTACAAAGCTCACTGAATAATCATTTATATTCACAATTGTCGCAATCGCTGGAGAAAATAAATCTATCGAATGGAAATTCTTCCAATCGAATGAACGCGCGTCCCTCTATAGGACGAGTGCGCATTTTATGCGGCATACCATTCGAGAAAGCATAAATCAGCCTTTGGGAATCTAAATCCGTATCCGAATGCCTGGCGCGGCTTACTTTTTTCCCTTTCATTCGTGGGTCCACAGGTATATAGCACAGTGCACAATAAAACAGCACTACTATCCCGAAAGCGGTTGGGGATGGGTCGTCGTCGTGACGGGTGTTATGGTACAGATATTGGCTGCGGGAATATCCGGTGCCGCGGGAATTTGGCTCGCCGAGAGTATGAGAAAATACCGCCAACCTCTCGTCAACGTAGGTACGTTGTTTGAAAAAAAAATAACAAAATAATACCAATAAGGATGTTTCCACGATCGACGGCGAGTCTTAAAACATGTAGCAGCTTGATATATTTTCTACAAATCGATGGACTCGAACACTCTACTCCATTTCTATTAGATAAACCTGCGAATAATCTTCGGCTTATGGTAACCTTCAAAGTTTCAATAATGAATGATTAATTACGAGAACTAATGATACATCATACATCAATTGTATCGTTTTATCGAAAACCTAGTGACTGCATAATTAATTCATATAAAACAGTAATTGAATATTCAATTTACAATGCATTGGAAAAAGTTTTCAGTGTTTGCACGAGTTTTTGTTTTGCCCCAACAATTTCGAATGTGTCTTACATTGATCGATCTGAGAGAAGAAATCCGCTTTCAAATTTCTTCATAATTACATTCACGCTTTCGTAAGCAATAAGTAAATGGGAATCGTATACCAAAGTAACCAAGTATAATGGGAAAAAATTTCGGTCATTGAAAATGACAATAAGCATAGTTTTCTCTTTGAGCAATATAGAATAAAATATTTCGTTAGAGTGCACGCCGTCTTTTCGAGATCTCGGCAAAGTTGTGCCAACCCGTATCTTTCCCGAAGACTCTTACTGTTCAACGATCCAGCGGTCTCCCGCACCCGATTACGGCTATCGTCTCCCCTGCCAAGTGCCACGATTCTCCAGAGTTTTGCCATGAGACGACGATCGGTATCAGAGTACGCAATAGAATAGCGCATACGAGAGAAAGAGAGTGTAGAATGGATGGAAAGAAGAGGAAAAGTGAAGGAAAACCGCCCGCTGCTCGTTGAATTATAACACATTCAAGGCGAACGCGCAAAGATGATTTTCCAACAACACCAGAAACAATAAGGCTACCTACGGTGTTCGGTAACTGAGCATTCTTCGGTAGAACCAGTCACGAAAATAGCTGTTGTGAAACCCGAAAAACAGATTATCAGTGATAAAGAATACACATTTGTCACCTGATTTCTTGCCTTCAATTATCCTACAATTGACACATCTTTTTTTCAATTGGTATAACCGGTATTGTTTTTTTTTTATAATTAATCTGCATTAATAACTACGCTGTAACCAATATTACCAGTTTAGTTATTTGTGCTTGAATTATCGTTTGTTTTGTGCATTTTGCGATTAAATAGTTTTTCCACATCGATTATCGAATCTTGGAAAGTAAACGTCACTACAAGACCACATGCATCGAGCAGGGGTGAGAATGAATGGGATAAATAAGAGGAGCTTTCAGCGATAGAGCGAGGGAGAGAGAACAATTGATAGAGTGTGCGTTCGATCGAGACTCTCGTTTCGATCGCATTTTTTATTCCACGATCCAATTCGGTTGGGCGAATATTGTCGAATCACGAGAACGATAGTTGCCGGAGATTATTTCATGGTACTGTCTTTCCATCTACAGCAGAATGAACGTGTTACAAAAAGGGAAAAGAACAAAAAAGGGAACCCGAGCTAAGCAGAAAGAACGAATGGGAGACGAAAGTAAGTAAAATGTCTTCGTCTTTGTTTGTTGCGGACATTCCATCATAGTTCGGGAGAAACAATGAACCTCAGAACGGCGGCTTGTTTTTCCTTGCTTCGTCTAGTCATCATTACTGCGCACATTTTATATAAAAAGGTGCCCCCTCCCGCTCTCTCTCTCCTTCTCGTGTGTGAGCAGATATTTGTGTTTGCACCCGATAAGGAATTTTACGAAACAGCAACAAACCCCTTATAATTCCTATCCCCTATTTTGACGATCAATAATGTCATGCTCTCGTAAACCGCGCGAGATCGACAAATAATAATAGACTCAACTTTTCCATCAACCAAAATTCTTCCAACTGTGAGATTTACTTGAAAAAGTCATTATAGTTTATGTGGAAAAGTCTATATACTCAATTGTTGTAACGGGGGGCACTTTTGGGATGGCTTGCAATTGGTTTCCGGTGCTTCTGACAAGATATCGTTGAGATAAGAATTCCGCCATCTTTGAGAACAAGTTCGAATCGTCGTTTGCCTCTCTCGTTGGTAGCACCAACCGCCGACTCTCGCCCTCGCTCTCTCTCTAGTCTCCCTCTCTCTTCCTTTGCAACAATCATAATAATTATAACTTGCGGAGTAACCGTGGTTAGCCTTAAAAAAAATGGCGGTTAGTATCAGTCGCAGGACACGAGGAGAAAAGACGTATGCGCAAACGTGGCGAAGGGGAAAATTATGGCGTTGAAAAAACATGTGCAAAAAAATGCTTAAATGCGAGTTTACTGGTAATGCGGAATTCTAGCTGTTTCCAAAAAAAAACGTTATTTTCATTTATTCAACTGTCCCTTTGAGAGATCAAACGAATTGGATATCAAAAAATTATTTCTCCAATGCTATATTAATTTATCCATGATTACGGCTAACAAATTGAAAACTGAAAAGACACATCTGATAAACCACAAGAGATAAAAACTGATGTTTATCGATGTTGCAATGACAAAAGTTTCGAGTGTCGGATTTATTATTTATAATACGAGTTTCATGAATGAAAAGAGAAAAAAGGTATTGCCGACCTTAGTTCGAATAGCTTTGAAAACGCTTCAACGTATTTTCAAGCAAGCGTGCAACGAGAAGGCAAACAAAACAAAGACAGAGAAAGTACTTGGCGAAACAATGAGCTGCAGCAGCGAAACTTTCCTCGTAAAATAATTCTCGTTTACTCAATTCGGAACCTTATCCCTCGTCTATACAATTATCTTCGTGAGTAAGCCTTGCCTCTCGCGTCACGGTGATATCAATTGTTTTTTACGAACATCCTCCACAAAAATGGAATTACCCAATCGCTCTATCCCTCGAAAATTTGAAGGAAGCGTGGCAAGAATTGAATTCAACGATTATCCCCTCATTTGAATTTTATGTCCGCCCCGAGGTAGGATTAAACAAAACAAAAAAAAATCAGACATTGTAACGGCATTTTGCAATTATGGTGGAAAATAAAAAATGGCGAGAGTGCCAACGATTTTTTTGTTTCACATTTCCGAGGCTCCTGATCTTTACGTCACTTCGGCTACCTTCTTACGAGCTGCATATATTTGTATTCTTCCTGACACAAAAAAAGCCCAATTGTCCGTTAACCCAATGGTCTACTATATAGGTAGATTTAATCGAACGTATCGGTAGCACGATTTATCGGAGTCTAAGCCTCCCTTCGTAACCCTTTCTTCTCTATATCTCGACCACCTCATCAGAAGAAAAAGGGAAAGAATTAAGTTAATATGAGTTGACGAATATTTCTTTTTTCCGGATAAACTGCTAAATTTTGAGAAATTAACGGTTGGCTCAATCCACGTGACATTTTTAGAACCATAATCGAAGGTATATATTCTTTTATACAGAATTCATGGCGGTTGGTGTTAAAATTTTTTGTCAGAAATACGCTTCCAAATATTATTTAGAAAAAGGAATTGATGAAAGTGCCAACTTTTTTTTCTTTATCAGATGTGTGGAATTTGTTCACTAACGAGAAACATCACTTAAGGGGCTCATCCCATGTGGCACCTATTTTTTTCGCCTTTTTCGGGATTTTTTTTATGAACCATTAAAACACACTATCTTTGAACTTTTACCACGCACTTGTCAACATTTTTACAGTCCTTCAGAGTTTTATCAGACAAAAATAAGAAGTTGAATCGACCTTACACCGTTCAAAAGACACTCGTGTGTGAAAAAAAAGTTCGTTGCCGGCTGCCATGATTCCGGAAGTTTTGCTGATCTAAAATAAAAAAATCAAACGGCATTTTAGTTTGTAGTCCTAAGGCTATTGCCGGAATTAGAGTAAAGCAGAAATATCGGATATTGAATTTTTGGCACGGTATTAAAAATTAAGATCCAAGTTTCGTCATTTTTTTCGACTTTCAGCGTAAAAGAAAAATTACGACAAATATCACAAATGTTCTACTTCGAGTGAGAACTATAAATGTGCTGACTGTACCATAAAAATACGAGCGGTATCCGTTCAATAGTTTTCGAGGTATCATGGAAGCCAATTTGAACAATAGTTTTGAGAAAAACGCGTCATAAAGTTCAAGTACGATGTACGCAAAGAAAATGTTGACTCGACATTGGTCTCCTATGCCAGGCCCATACACTGAGAAAAAAGAATCGTTGAATGTGCAAAATGCATTTTGTTGTCTCAAAATTTTGTTGTTTTAACAGTTGCTCAGACATGCTAAATAAGCTACAGTTCACATCACTATACTATTTTACCACCAACTATACTGTTTTGTTATGCCAATCAAAAATCAAGTTGAACACATTTAAAGACACATTTTGTTAAACCAACAGACCTTTGGATGGATAAACGAATTTTTTTTTCAGTGTATAACACGCACGCCTCTTTTGCCATTCGTGCAAAAACATTTTTTTTCGATTTTCCGGACCGGTCACATGGAATGACCGCCGCATGTCTCCGCCTCTGATTTTGTTGAAACTCATATTTGCGCCACCCAAACCGTAAGTATTAACTATTTACCTGAAGGGTAACCTTTCTACACGCTTATCGCTGCGTTGTACGAGATGAGTATTCGTATTAACGTCCAGCAACGCAGGCACGGTAATCAACCACATACGGTTCGCGTATTTTATCCAATTTCGAAAACCCGAATCGGCTCACCATGAGAAGAAGTGTCGATGGAACGATGGACAAGACGAGCAACGGAAAAGCACGACTCTCAATATACCATAACGGTGATTGGAAGGACGAAAAAAATTCTAATTCGCATCTTGTGGATCGAACTGAAAGTTCTGGATAGGTCGTCAATCTTCGTTGTGTCTATCCTACGAAAATGGGTAGTGAGTCGTCGACCGAAGATGCCTTGTTGCACTTTCACCGTGGCCGTTACTTGGACCTTTCTGCCTCTTCCTGTCCTATCTATCCCTCCAAATGTTTCGGGGAAAGTCTTGGGCGGATCGCTTCGAAGCTTAAGCTCATCCTTGGCAAACTATTGGCGAGGTGGTGGGATTGTGCAGCTTTTGCGCGTGCCCATGTGTAAGTGTGCTCACGTATGCGCGCGCACACACACACACATACATATAATTATGGAGACTTTCACCTTTCATCTACAACGAGTCGTAGCGCATTGGGTTGTTGACCCTGACCCTCTCACTTTCGATAAAGTACCCCGGAACTATCCATGCTCCGTGGCTTGCATGCGTAGATGAGTTTGCATAATTCAACACTGAATCAACATTGTGTTCTTCTATTCTTATTATTATCGTTAATATTCGTTTCAAGTTTTTTATATTAGAAAAAATCACATAAGTGTCATAGGCAGGGGGGAGGGGGTTAACCCATAAACATTTTATTTCCATTTAAATTGCTTAAATATTCAAACTTAAAAGAAATTCACACTATAATAAACTTTTGTGGGGCTTCTGAAAATTATCTCGGCACTTTTTATTCAATTCGCTGCTTGTTTTCGTCATCACTTGCCTTGTGGAGGCTGAGCATGCAAAGATTATTGAGCCTATTGTGTGTCCTGGTTGTTCAGTGCTACGTCTTGACCCACCGTAACATAGATAAAGATCTTTTAATGGTACTAGATCTACAGCGCTGTGCCAAACAAAAGAGAATAGCATTTTTTGGTGTAGGGTAGGGCGATAATTTTTTTTATATGACTCACGAATCGAAGGACATCTGTACTTTTTTATTGCAAAACATTGGCAACAGGTTTTAACAACGCTGAATATTTGACTGTTAATGGGACGCATAAAATGACTTTAGATTTTGTAGCGGCGCAATAAATAGCTGCAAGGCACTTTTCCTCGCTGCAGGATTACCATCCTTGGACAAGTTTTAGAAACCGTTGACGATACTTTCAAATTTTTCACTGAAAATCGCAATACTCGTACACTTTTGAAAGTAACGCGTTTCATCTAAAACTGGAATGTTCGGAGCATGTTTTCTCCGTATCAAAGATTCGTGGAAAGAAAAAGTGGACGATATATTTTACGGTGGAAATCGTGTTCCGTATTTCTGGAATTTGGTTAAAATAATTTGCGTCCAGGTTTAATCTCTGGCTCGCGGAATGGAAAGACCTGGCCTTTCTTAAACTCCTATCGTAAAATTTTTTGAACGCCCTCACGTTGCCTGCCATAGTTGCTCTTTATTGTATTGGATACTGTATTTCGCCGCAACAAAATCTCAAGTCATTCCATGCGTCGCATTAATAGCCAAATTCTCATTTTTCCGACGTCGTAAAATCGTATTCCAATGGAAAGCCGCTTTTTCCCGCTGTATAAGATGGCTCATCTGCCATTACACACCGCCTTCTTTGCTTCGCAAATAATATTTCCTTTAATAACCGGCTGTACAAGTTGATCCTTTGATTTTGAATTTGCGGAGACGCGTCGCATTTTTCTTGCCTTTTTCAACGTGTCGTCGCAAAGATTCATCGATTGCCTCAATTCTCAGTTGAATCAGGCCTTCAAGAATACCCTGATGTTAGTGTTCACCTCTCAAAAGCTAATCGTGTGTGCCACTGCAAATAATTGAAGATATAGACGATACGATTTTTCGATTGTCTTCTATTTCTCACTGGTGATTCATGCCACTGACTCGCGACGTGGTTTTTGCAATATTCATGCATATCTTCGTAGCGTGTGAAAGGTCTTACTATAATTGAGCCCAAAACGCGAGATACAATAGTTGGTGGAAATAGCGGATTATTCAAGCACAGTGCGCCCTTTAATCGTTTATGATATGCAAGCCACGGGGCGTGAATTGAAAAAGGGAAGCTCGTTCCATCCATTGGTCTAGATCATTATCGTAAACTACAACACTACTACTACTCAACTACAATTACGGCGCCCGTTGATGATGAAGACTCGGCTTGAGACTCGGGATTAGAGCTCTTGGCTTCATCTTAGTTCTTATCGTCCTCGCTCCCGCTTTCACCCCTACTTTTATTTTGTCTTTTCCTTTCGACCGTTTAACATTTAACTACATTAAATAGTAAATCATATTACATTTTGCGTGTTATTGCTTATTGCTGGTGTTAAAATATTGAAAACTAGCGGGGCCCATTTTCATTCGCAACTTTCATCAATTTAATTTAATGATATTTTTATGATGAAATCTTTTTTTTCTTAATGTGTTCAGTCGCCAACTATAAATAACGCCGAACTTTGAGATAAGTTAGACATTATCAAGTAACGCAAAAACATACAATACTTGGGTTTAAAATTCCTTCTCATATCCATTTTAATTATTTACCTCCAAATGTTTAAAAAATATGAGATTAGTAGAAATGAAGCAAGGTATTAACGAAAAGTTGTCCATAAAAATCACAGGACGCTAATAAAATAGGTAGACGTTGAGGCCTTCTACGTACGGCGAGCATATCCGTAATGAAGCTAATGGCGCTGGTAAAACCGAGCAGACCGGCGCCCGTGGCGAAAAGTTTAGTTAACATATATGTTTTATTTGTCGCGCAGCGGCCCGCTCGATACCATCAGCGCGCCGGTTTCGCGACAAAACGGCGAGCTATACGCACAATAAATATTTTTAGAATTGAAAAAATAGATGTCAAAGCGCTCCGATGTCTGATTCCGGTGATGGGTTGCGCTGCGGCTTCTAACCAATCTAACTTACAATGTAGAGGTGCAACGAACAATGTCAGGCATGCCCAAACCGCTTAGCATGTCATTACGAGTGCCCACATAATTACGCAAATGAGGAGGCAGGAACATTAGGAAATCATTCAAACAAAAAAGTAAGAAGTTAAGAAATCCGTGGAGAGTGCCAGCACATTTTGCTCGGAAACAGCTTGACAGGATTTCTCGACATTTTTGTCCTCAATGGATTACAATTCGAGCAAATGGCGAATGACGAGTTACGCGGGACTTTTCTTTTCTTTTTGAAATATCAGCTGTTTAAGAGGAAAAAATTGAATTGCAAAAAAGGCGATACCAGCGCTTTTGTTTTATATAAAAAAAGACGCTGTTATTTGCCGACCGAAATGCGCGATAATCCATAATACGTTATTTCTTGAGCCTATCTGAGCACAATAATCCTTTTATAATGACGTCGTATATGTAACGTAGCGTATTTATTGTTTAAACAACAAGGAAGACGAGAAAATTATTTATAGAAGAGAACAATTATGTTCAAAAGGGTAGCGTCTGCACGTTAAATCTGATAATTTTTTTTCTTGGTCATAGGTTTCTAAATACGCGATTTTTTAATAACAAATGCATACAATACATTGTACGTATATATATACACATACGTGCGTGCGTGCGTGCGTGCGTGCGTGCGTGCGTGCGTGCGTGCGTGCGTGCGTGCGTGTGTGTGAGTGTGTGTGTGTGTGTGTGTGTGTGTGTGTGTGTGTGTGTGTGTGTGTGCGTGCGTAGGTGGGTGTGTGTGTGTGTGCGTGCGTAGGTGGGTGTGTGTGTGTGTGCGTGCGTAGGTGGGTGTGTGTGTGTGTGTAAGCATTCCTGCCTGCCAAATAACACGATGGACCGGTCTAAATTCAAGGAATAATATTATTTCGTACTTCGCAAGTATATTATTTATTTTTACAACCATTACATATTGTATAGGGGTGGTCCACATATGGCGTTTACACTACAGAATTATCAAGTAGAAACTGGAGTTAAATAAAAAAAAAGCGCCTTGCCGAATAAATAAATGTTGTGAAGATTTGTGTGATATGATATTTTTTAGTAGTTCCGAAAATCGCCTAGTGTTATGTCGAGCTATTCATATGAAGGATACGATATAGACAAGGTAATTTTTATTCTCTTTCGGACGTTCCCTTGAACCTTCTGGAGATCTCTCTCCCTCGAGGAACTTTTCACACTCTCCCGAAAGACCGGGAAAGCTGTTACTATACACGAGCACATGCTCTAGAAAGGTCGTAGGAAAAATGGAAAAAAATTGAAGATGAGCCGGAAGATAAATAATCATTTTATACGGATTCGGCTCTTTCGTTTCGCGATTTCATCTTGAATTCTGATCTCCACCCGTCTCTCTGTCATTGATGGATTATCCACTTAGCAAGTAGACGTTGTTTGTCGTCGTCTTTTCTTTTCTCCGTTCTTTTAGTGGGTCGCCCCGGACAAGGACATTAATTACATATCCTCGGATCTCCGAGAAAGAGGCAAATTTACGCTCACTGAGCCATAGTTTGAGACGATGCAATTTCGCTCGGTCGAAGATTCTTTCATAACTTATCATCACCGATCACTTGACGAATTTTCAAACATATTTCGCCCGACGATTTCTTCTTCGCTTACATCCGCCTGAAACGGCATTTTAATCTTCATATTTAAGACTAGCGATTGAACTAGAGTGAATTCTAAATTACAAAAATTGACTTTTTAATACACTTTTGAAAATTACATTCTATTTTTTACTCATTTTTTCTTAAGTTTTTCGCTCGTACAAAAAAAAAGTATCGAAGCAATCATCATAATCCTAGTTCAATCGCTGGCTTATAACATATTAAAGATGGTGTATAAATTTGAACAAGACCGGTGCAGTAGTTTCTGAAATATCGTGGTCACCGTTTCGAAAAATGGTGTTTCGATAAAAACGCGTTTGAAAGTATACCTGCTCCGTATACCTGCTCCGTTCCAGGGCCGTAACTTGTGAACCACTTCGAATATCGAAAAATCCTTTGGCACACATTTTCTACACATGTTGTAGATGTGATTTATCAAAAAAAAAATCGATTTTTTCGACCCGAGAAACTAGAGGAACGCGTTAAGTTTCGTAATGGATAATTTTAATAAAAGTACAATGACCGGCTAAGTTGTAGCAGTCTGCGGCGATGCAAACATGGGGTGGCAGTTTTTTTCCGCCGGAGCTACCATATGCGATTTATCAAAATAATCGAGAGAAAGGATTTTTATTCGCGAGGTACGCAACGTCTGATTGACTAAAGATCTTACGTACTGTGGGTCAAATAAGATTCCGTACATGCTGTACGAACTAATTTATTTTCGAACAATTCATCATCTTTTGCAAGTACACAGATATTAATATTTTTATCGTATCAAAAAAAATTATAATAAACACAACATAAAAATGAATGACAAAGCGATGACTTGATACGAAAAAAATGCAGGTTTATACCAAAATAGTAACTCAATGGAAATATCATGTATAATATATACCGCTACTAACCCGACTGTCGAAATCATACATTTTTTAAATTGTTGAATATTTGTGTACGGAAACTTTTTTAATCCACTGTCTATCACCAATGGTAAAGTATATGGATATGGATTTGAATCGATCTATTGGTCTTTATAAGAGTATAACAAATTTTACGTAAGCCGATAGTTGCTTTCTTGATTTTGAATTGTCCTCAAAATACCAAAAAAATGAATGCAGAGTAAAAAAATCAACTGTGATTATAGTATACATTTTCTACATAAGGTAATGTAAATGCAAAAAACCAAACCAAAATTCCCTCATCGACAGAGTGGAGCATGCGTACTTCCTAATTTCTGCCAGCTGGTCGGATATTTACCGGAGATCAATCTAACAAGATTGATGATATTTTTATCGACTTTGATCGATACGATGACGATATGAGAGCATCGACTCAGTGGACTGAGTTGCAAATAGGGACATTGAAAAGCTGAGTTTTGAATTATATGACGAAAAGATGGGCAGCCTCTTGCCTTCCGGTAGGTAGCCTAGCGACTCTTGGGGGACTCCCGCGTCTCTTCATGAACATAAGTATATTCGAAATTGTAGTTTTGTTTTATCACGCTCGGCGATTTTCTACATGGTGTATTAATATTTATCCGTGCATTTCACATATACATACAATATGTATGTCATACAGTACTGCATCATCGAGGTTTTGTAAACCAGATGGTTTAAAGAGGTGCGTCCCGTTTCGCTTTCCTCCCACTTTCGCTCTAGCTCGCACCCCGTCGTATGGGAAGTTCTCAGTAATTTTTATGTATCCGGTAGTCATCTGGTCGGATTATTACAATCCTCTCCCCATTCGTTTCCTCCCCTATCAAACGTGATATATGTTATTGCTCCAGTGCCCGAAAGATAGGACTACGAGAGGACATTACATAATAGAAACGTGCCATTGTATGATTCGTAATATCTCCCCCCCCCTCTCTCTCTTTTTTTTTACTCTCAGTCTGCATCTTATATAGGAAAGAAATGAAACGAAAATTAAATTTTCGCAAGTTTTGCGAAAGCATGCATATTCTTTCATTTATTATTTTTATTATATTGTCAACGTATTTTTAGGGATACAGCGATAGTCGACGAGTGAAAAAAAACGAACCCATCCTTTTTCTCATTGAATCGTCATGTCCTCAATTGTTCAATGTGTATCTATGCACGTATGCGTACACACATACATATTTTGCGCACGAAAAATGAGATATCAGACGTCGGCTCCGAAAAGGGCGGATTTTTTCATTTCCATACTGAATTCTTTATCATCCCGAGTACATAAGAACAGCTGTACGCAATCGCGATTGGCGATAAATAAATTCTGCTGATGTAGCATTGAAAATGAGAAAAATAAAGATAATAAGATGAAGCGAAGGGAGTACAAGAATTGGTCAACGGTTTAACTCTCGCAACATTTTTTTAGTTTTACTCACAATCAGTTTGACTGCACCGTGATAAAGTTGGATGATTCGAGTCCTATTATTTATAACATAATGACAACTGCATAGTTTTCAACCTGATTTTTTTAGATAGACCGAGGGAGACCTTTGTCTCTTCATGTCGGAAGGACGAGTGCATCAAATATCGCAATAAAATTTAAAAAACATCGACTGGGTCCCAAGAATTTTCTGGAAAATCAACTTTCCACAGATTCCCACCCAAACCCAAAAATTACAAGAATTATAAGTTACAAAAATAATAAGTTACAGAAATTAGATAGATGTTATTTATCCATTGAAACTCCAATTATAATGGAACATGAGGAAACTTTTTTGCTGAATTCTAACTTTTTTGGGAAAAACGTGCATCGTTATTTCAACTGTCCAATCAGCTTTCACTTTGCCTTCAGGAATTTAAAGGTTTTGAAGGATTAATTAACAAAAGATTTATAGTATCTAAATGATATTTTCTCTGTGCAGTTGCAATGTTGTGACACAAATTTTCTCAATTAAACCTTACAGTTTGTGCGTCCGTGTTGAAGAATGAGAATTATTCGCACGCCCCCTCGACGAAGTGTGGAGAGGAGGGGGCAAAGGAGAGTTGCAATGTGTCGTAAAATTTGCCTCGTATTTCTCTCCCGCTTTCTTTCTCTCTCTCAAAATATCTTAAATCTTTCGACGTGTGTGCAGTCACGCTGGCTTACGGAGCCCATGGGCACGTACGAAAAATAAGTACTACCACATATTTTTCCTCGACATGAGTCCACGAGATGAACTGGTAGACATAGTAAATCCCGCGAACTGAGACGCAATACAATGCCTCTATCTTTGTGTTGAAAGAGAGAGAGAGAGAGAGAGAGAGAGAGAGAGAGAGAGAGAGTCTCAGATGTGCATTATTTTCTAATTCTTCAGGCTTTCCAATTAATGTACTCTTTATGTACACTACCGCTCAAAAGTTTGGATACACCCGTCGATTTTTTTTGCCGCACCAAAAGTTAGATAGCTTTGTCAAAAAAGCACAACCAAATTTAACGAACGGCGTTTTGAAGGAAACAAATTCAGCCTTGTTTTGCTTTTTTGAAATATTTTTTATGATTTTTTTTTCAACCCGGTACGCATTTTTGTACGTGACTGTTTTTCGGCTATTTTTTGACCATCGAGGATTGGGCGCATAACTTATGGACATTTTTTTTCGTTTTTATCCATGATAAACTTGAAAGGAATAGCAGAAGCTCCAATTTCGTTTTTTGAAAAGTTTTGTACGATTTTTTTTCGCAAAGTTATTTCATTTTTGGCCAAGAAAGACAAATCTTGGAAAATGCAAAGTAATTCAAGAACTATAGGGTTTAAAAGGAAATGTTAAAAATGTAAAAAGTTGCGTGAGTTTATACTAAATTACCTGGATTTTTTCAGAATTTTCCTTTGAGATTTTTTTTTGGCTATTTTCGCTCCAAACTCTAAGTAGGATGGCTTAACCCGAAAAGTATGGCGTTTAGGACAAAATATCAAGAGGAGAAACTTTTTTAATTTACGATTTTAAATTCGCTTTAATGTTTTCAGAATTGTTTTTGAAAAAATTTTCGTAATTTTTTTGGCGAACCTCGGGAAATCCCCCATACATTGATTGGCGAATCTTGAAAACTATTGACTTAGAGACAAAATATCAAGAGAGGAAAATGTTGCAGTGTTTCGTTTTGGATACGTTGACATTTTCTGAAAATTTTGTTTACGATGTTTTTCTTTCAGGTCATCTACGTGCTTCTAAAACAATGTAAACAAAAATTGAAAAAAAATCTGAGAAAACTT
The DNA here is from genome assembly GCA_944452715.1 of Ophion slaviceki. Lineage (NCBI taxonomy): Eukaryota > Metazoa > Arthropoda > Insecta > Hymenoptera > Ichneumonidae > Ophion > Ophion slaviceki. Next base: position 47,676,585 of record OX101787.1, on the reverse strand, counting down.
CAACGTATTTAAAACGAAACACTGCAACATTTTCCCATCTTTATATTTTGTTCCTAACTCAATAGTTTTTGAGATACGCCAATCAATTTTTTGGACGATTCTACGAGTTGCGGCCAAAAAAATTTCGAAAAAACATTAAAAAATAAAATGATTAATTTCAAGCAAATTTAAAATCGAAAACTAAAAGCGTTTCTCCTCCAGATATTTTGTCGTAAACGCCATACTTTTCGAGTTAAGCCATCCCACTCATCAGAGTTTCGAGCGAAAATAGTAAAAAAAATGTTCAAAGGAAAATTCTAGAAAAATTTCAGGCGATCCAGTATGAACTCACGCACCTTTTTACATCTCTGACATTTCCTCTTAAATCCCATAGTTCTTAAGTTACGTTGCATTTTCCAGAATTAGTATTTTTTAGACAAAGATGAAATAACTTTGTGAAAAAAATCGTACGAAACTTTTCAAAAAACGAAAATGGAGCTTTTGCTCCCCCTTTCAAGTTTATCATGGGTAAAAATGACAAAAAAATTCTATAAGTTATGCGCTCAACTCTCGATGGTCGAAAAATAGCCGAGAAACGGCCACATAAAAATTGCGTAGAGGGTCGAAAAAAAAATCATAAAAAATATTTCAAAAAGCAAAACAAAGCTGAATTTGTTCCCTTGAAAACGCCGTTCGTTAAGTAGGGTAATCTTTTTTTTGACGGAGCCATCTAACTTTTAGTGCGGCAAGAATGATTGACGGGTGTATCCAAACTTTTGATCGGCAGTGTACATGTAATGGGTAGGTACATCGATGCATTCGTTTGGGTTACAAAGAGGACAAGGTTACTGTAATTTTTAAGGTTCGAACTGATTTTCTAATAAGTCTTTTGGCATGGTCGCATTGAATTTCCAAAATGGTTCATCCAATTGAAATATTTCAATGATAGTTAAATGATTTTAGAGTCGCTTTAACACAACAAAATCCATTACTGAAACAGTGCCAAAATAATTGACACCGGTATTCCATAAAGTTGGCTGAGAAATGATTCTACTCATATGACTTCGCCTTATGGAACGCCAATGGCTTGGCTGAGCATCGCCAGAATTAGTCACATTCCTTCTTACAAACAAAATGTTGACATTGTGCTTATTTCCGAATGCACATTTTATCTATAAAAAGAGTTACTTCAAAATCCAACGTATGACACATACGGAACTAAGCATCCGGATGGAACTGCCCACGGTAGCACATGAATTATCATTAAAAAATCTATCAAGCATCATGAATATACCTTTATTCATAAGGATTATCTTCAGGATACGAATATGGTTCAATAACTATATTCGATACAACCCATTGTATCTACCAAGGAACGTCCTGATTACGGCTTGATCAGACGCAAGGTAGTTAAAGAACTCCCTAAAAAAGATTTGGTATATGTACTTAGCTAACTCATCGAACGCCATTCTTCGACTCTCTCACATCCCCAGAAAATAGAAAGTTGCGCACATCATAATGATTTTGAAACCTGGAAAACCAACGATCAAAGCAACATCCTATCGGCCCGCAAGTCTAAAGTAACGAAGATATTCGAAAAACTTATTCCAAGAACGCTGAAAACACCAATGCCCGACGTAAATCTTATCACTGGACATCAGTTTGGATTTAGAGAGCATCACTCAATTATAGAGCTATCTCTAACTCTACGGAAGAAAGAAAGTACTGCTCTGGAGTCTTGTTGGACACTCTATAGGCGTGTGCCGGAGTTTGGCACCCTGGGTGCCAACGTCTTTCCAACGTCAACATTAATCTCCCCCGATATTTTCTACTACTGAAATCCTACCGAAGCAATATGCAGTTCCAAGTGCGACAAGAAAACGATCTTTCCGACTCCTACCTAATCGACTCTCGCGTCTAGCACGGCCTGGCACCTGTTCTATACACTTCATTTACGGGCGATCTAACAACGCCTCGTCATACTTCAGTAGCAAAGTTCACCGACGACACCGCTATCGGGGCGATACATCATAACCCTACGACGGCTTCCAAAGTACGCGGAAATGCCCTCATAAAGATCGCGGCGTGGCCGAGTACGTCGCGCATGAAAGTGGTGTACATAACTTCCGTTACGAGAACAGAAGCCTGTACTGGCATTAAAATATATGGGCAACTGTTGCCCACTGGCCAGGATGTGAAATACTTGGGGATGCGCTTCGCTCGTAGACTGACTTAGAGAGAACTCATAAAAACGAAAAGAAAATACCTGGACATAAAATTTTGGAAACGTACTAGCTTGTTGACAAAAATCCAAACAATCAGTGCACAATAAACTGCTTGACTATGGAAAAATGTAAAAAGCAATCGGGATGTAGGGCTCAAAACTGCTGGGGGGGGGGGGGGGGGGGGGCACGTCCCACATTAATCCACACAATACCACTGGCAGAGTGCATTCATGAATTATCTCCCTCGTATGAATAACTTCATATACCGCCATCAAAATGAGCCATCATTACTTTCGTGATAAATTATCACCAATTTCTAGTAAAATTAAAAAAAAACGAAAAGAAATCGAAAGATTTGGTTGGAAGAGAAATTATTATTTCGGCCACAAACGCGAGTCTGAGAGAACGGAATATTTCTTGTTTGTGTTGACCACCATCCGACTCCTAATGTAGGTCGATATTAGATGGTTATATAATATATGCAATGTAGATGAATTTCGAATTGATCGAAAAATGATGGTCGTGCCGGCTGCCGAGACCATAATTATTATTCACCGGGCGCCGAAAATGGGACGCTCGATCCGTGATGCGTCGTCAGCTTGCGTACGTTTTTAACAATTTATGAAGTCTTGAGACCGCCGATTACTCTCGCGAGATCGGAAACGGGGCCTTGAAAATGCAACCAAGTCATTTTTGTTAACTTACGCGAGATAAATAATAAATGGCTGGCGACAAATAGTTGATTGCGGTCGACAACAATTTCAAATGTAATTATATGCAATTGGTCTCTAGTAGATGTGAGTGACCGGAGTGAGACAAAATTGAGTTCTATTCTTACTCATCACATACTTTGATTGATTGATCCCGTTTCGTTCATGATTTCTTGCCCCTCGACAAATTCTTTAAAGCGAGAAATCCCTTTAGGAGCGTGAAAGATAGGTATTTTTCGGGAATTTTTTTAGAGGGGATAAAATAATCTGATCTTTTTCAAATTTGGACATGAGTTTATTATAACTGTCAAGTTAAAAAAAAAACATTTTTTTGCGATGACCAACAAAATGGCGGCGTTATTAGGGGTCTTCGGACGCCTGTTTTCCGCGACATCAAAAAGTGCTGCTGTTGTCACTCTTTTTCTGTTGATCTGAAAAGGATTTAATAAGTGTCATTCGTTTACTGACATATTAAGCGGAAGGATATACCTAAAAATGATGAAAAAGTGCAGAATTGAACATTTGGGAGCCTTTTTACTCCAAAGTTCGAATTTTCGACTATTTTTTCGACATATTTGACCCCAAAAAAATTATTTATTAACACGCAACCTTTCAAACTTTAGGTATATCCTTCCGATAAAATTACTGAGAGTAACCTCCCAAAATTTCATCCAAATCGGTCAATAACTTTTTGAGCTACAACACGAGCAGTTTTTGGAAAAGTAGTTTCGAGATAATCACGTTTAAAGTTTCAACATGTGACTTGCTACCTGACCGCATGCTGTCCCCGCGCTCTAGACTATATGCGATAACTCTGCAAATATTCAATATTTCGAGTTTTCCTTTGGTCAGTATATTCTTTGGCTATCATACTTTCGAAATATGTAAAAAATCGATTTCTTGAAAATTCTAAAGGGATTTCTCGTCTTAAACTTTTTTCATGTAAAGCACTTACAGGAATCTTATCGAAATGTAAATTCTTCGAACTTAATCGTGTAATCGAGTAATGATTGATTTTTGCCGATAAAACAGATGTCTACATCAAGCCTTTGCACTCGAGGGGTGACTTTCGCTCATCACTTTCTATTCGAGTGAAAAAGGCCTTGACTGCAAAGGGTTAAAATAACATTGTAGTTACTCAAAATTAATAAAGCTTTATTTATATATTGATTTGTTTTCGTTCTGTTTCAATATTAATGTATCACGATATAAAATAAGTACGTAATTTAAACCCACCTCACCACTTATCTTTATCTGTATTAGAAAATCCTGTTTGATTTCTTTGATTATTCGCAGGATGGCTTGGAGCAATGTCTACGGGAGTCGCGCTTCTCGTATCACCTGTGACTATCGCATTCTGTCGGAAAAAAAGTACCCGGGTAACAGCGGTTCTTGGTGGTCTCGTGACAGCACTAGGATGTCTCTTCACTTCGTTCGCTTCGCAATTCCATCAACTTTTCTTCAGCTATGGCACGGTGGTCGGTGAGTTTGATAGGCCATAGTAATACAGGATTACCAGGAAATTTCGAGATCGATTATAAATGGATGCTGCACGAGAAGTGGAAACAAGCACATTTATGCGTATCGTAGTTGCCTCGCGATAATTTGCTAAATCAATTGTAATCAGTAAGAGCAGTTATTACTAATTACTTGCAGCTTTCTCGAGTGGTAAATGAAATAAATGTTGCAAATGTTTGGAGCGCACTCGGTTCACGATTCCTTTCTTCTCGTACGCTGTCCCTTCGCAGCGAGTACTCACTCTGCGTGAGTATGTACTACGTGTACATACACATGAACAGTCGACGTCAAGATAGAGTTTTTTTCTTCTCAACGCGGGCTGCGAGAAATTTAATTTATTTGTTTTTCGTTTATGTCTTTGTTATTGGCGTTTGTTTGTTTCATTTTCATATATAGTTTCTTCGATTGTACATTTATTGGCTTCATCTTTGCTTGTAGAAAATAATGATGCACAAAGATTATTCGTCGATATTCGGAAATTACACAAAATGTCGGATTATCCGTCAATTAATGTTTGTACGAGTATGTTTGATGCTGCCGTCTGTTTGTTAAATGTTGATATTTTAGGTATTCTCCCGTCTATTTATTTACTATATCGCAATCGACTATACGGCGTTACGGTTAGTAGACGTAGATCCCAGACGCTAAGCCATGTTTGGGTGAAAGTTTTATTAAAATCGACTCAATAGTTCTTAAGTTATAAGTCGATTAATGTACAGACAACGAGGCACTTTGGAAAAATCAGTTTTCTACTTGGTTTCGCTAATACAAACAATCTGTAAACAAATTTTATGAAACTCGAGAAATTGCAGACCATAAGAATGCTAAACAGTTTAATTATGTGTAGACAGCTACAGCTTAAAAGTTTGGATACACCAGTCGATATATTTTGCCGCACTAACAGTTAGATAGCGCCGTAAAAAAAAAGATAACCAAATTTAACGAATGACGTTTTCGAGGGAACAAATTTAGCTTTCTTGTGCTTTTTTGAAATATTTCTTCCGTTTTTTTTTGGTTTCGGTACGCACTTTTGTACGTGACCGTTTTTCGGCTATTTTTCGACCATCGAGAATTGGGCGCATAACTTATGGAATTTCTTTTGTCATTTTTATCCATGATAAACTTGAAAGGAATAGCAGGAGCGCCATTTTCGTTTTTTTTTAAGTCTCGGACAATTTTTTTCGCAAAGTTATTTCATTTGTCGTTAAAACAGACAAATTTTCGAAAATGCAACGTAACTAACGAGCGACAGCGTTAAAGAAGAAATGTCAAAGATGCGTAAAAGTTGCGTAAATGTATACGGGATTGCCTGAAGTTTTTTCAGAATTTTCCTTTGAAATTTTTATTTTTTACTATTTTCGCCCGAAACTCTGATGAGTAGAATGGCTTAACTCGAAGAGTATGGCGTTTGGGACAAACTATCAGGAAGAGAAACTTTTTTACTTTTCGATTTTAAGGTAGTACCTCCACAGAAGAGTTGAATTAAGAAATGGTTGAAATTTGACATATATGTTATTCAATACATTATCCAAACATCTGTGCAATTTGAATAAGTTTGACCACCCCAAACCTGAGATATTTACACTTAAAGTTGGCTTGGTTTACACGCAACAAATGCGTTATGATTGGCAAACAGAGCATCATTAATTTTACCGTCAAAACTAAAATTAAGAAATTGATAAAAAACGAGGATAAGCTAGAGTAACATGTCACGAATAATGTGAAAAAAATGAGAATGATTCACCATCTAGTTTCCAAGATATAACCATGAAAAGCCCTCACAATTTTGGTGCAAAGCCTGGCAAAGCCTGGAAAAAAACAATTGGGGCAAAGCCTGGACAGTCCCGGCAAAAAGTTTACTGGCAATGGTAGATCAAAAACACAATATAAAATATATTTTACGGCAATAAATGATATCCATCGTATTATCTACTAGTACCGAGTCAATATTGCGTAGTTTTTAATTTTATTTATTACTAATTAAACCAATTATCAATCTTTTAAACATGAACATGGTATGTAAACTTTTGGTTGAGATTTTCGCAGAGGAACTACCTTAAATTTGATTGAATTTTTTTAGAATTTTTTTTCGAAATTTGTTTTGCCCAACCTTGGAAAATCGTCCAAACAATTGATTGGCCTATCTCGAAAACTATCGAGTTAGAGACAAAATGTCAGGAGGGGAAAGTGTTGCAGTGTTTCGTTTTGAATACGTCGACATTTTCTCAGATTTTTTCCAAAAAAAATTCAATGTTTTTTCTCACGTTATCTTGCAAGGTCGATCCCTCCGATTTCCATGAAATTTGGCATGCTTGTAGAATGAGTAAAAATCGGCGACACGTATTTATTTATATCTGCGGAATTCGATTTTTAAGGGTTGAAATGCACCCTCGAATATCGGGGTGTTTTTCGTTTTTCGTCGATAAAGTTTTAACGGTACGAGATATGAACAAATTTTATATTGCAACAATGTTTATTTTTTCGTGTACTATACATTGAAGATGAGGACGATAACGTTATCGACGAAAAACGAAAACACCCTATTTTCAAGGGTGCGTTTCACCCCTTAAAAATCGGGTTCCGCAGATGTAAAAAAATACGTGTCGCCTATTTCTACCCTTTCTACAAGCATAGGAAATTTAATCGAAATCAACGAGACCGACCGTGCAACCTTTCCAGGTTGCATTTTTTTAGACGATTCTACGAATTTCGGCCAAAAAATTTCTGAAAAGCTCAAGCAATTTTCAATTCGATAATTAAAAGAGTTTCTCCTCCTGATAGTTTGTCTTAAACGCCATACTTTTCGAGTTAAGTCATCCTACTCAGAGTTTTAAGCGAAAATAGTAAAAAAAATCTTACAGGAAAACTCCAAAACGCCGTTCGTTAAATTTGGTTATGTTTTTTTTTGACGGAACTATCTAACTTTTAGTGCGGCAAGAAATATCGACTGGTGTATGAAAACTTTTGAGCGCTAGTGTATATATATAAGTGTGTGTGTATATCGCGATCGTTTGGAGCCGGTACTCTCATTTTTATTATGGAAATACTATATCGTCCATCAGCTTCGGAGTCAATTTCCGACCACACTCTTTGATGATCTTTGATGATCTTTGTGGTCAGATTTCTCAGGATTTTCCTAATATCGCGAATATGCCGGCTAGTGCTGATTCGGAGCAAAGGGTCCGTTCCAACGAGTTGACCATACGTTCCGGATCTTTTACACATGCGTTGGTTCTTTTGATAATTATTAACTTTTCATCAGTATCGAAAGGGTGATAGGTAATAAACATTCGTCAGACTCGTTCATTAGTTTCCTTGTATACACTTTAAGTGCTTATTTTCACAGACGTGAATATGGTGTGATGTTTTTTTTAGGTATTGGCGTAGGAATGACGCGGGATTGCAGTACTCTAATGGTGGCTCAATACTTCAAGAGACGAAGAGAATTTGTGGAGATCTTCATCGTGTCGGGAAGTGGTCTTGGGATCGCTGTCATGTCGGCATTTATCAAAGGTTCTATTAGGTAAAAGAGAAGAATAAGAATGAAAAACGAGTGAATGAGGCAATCAAAGGAAGGGAAAGTGAGAGAGGGAGAGAGAGGCGGGGGACGAGAAGATGTATGTGTATATGCCTATAGAAAAGTACAGTGATGAAGATGTTCATAAAGTTTGAAGCATCGACATTAAAAATTTCAGTAAGATTGGCTGGCGACTCGGTCTTCAGGCGGTAACTGGAGTTGTTTTTTTGACGTTTATCCTTGGCACGTTCTACCGAAGTGCCTCACTCTATCATCCCCAGAGACGTGCTATCCTTCATTTGAAGAATCAAAAGCGCAAGATCAAGGATAAGAACAGGGCGGATAGTCGACCGCCATTTTTTGACTTTAGCACCTTGAAGAGCAAGACCGTCAGGATACTACTCGTTTCGACTGGAATTTCCGCGTTTGGCATCAACACACCGATTTTTTACCTGGTAAAAACAAAACAACTAACATCTTACAGCTTAACGCGGTCCTCTAGTTTCTCGGCTGTTTTTTTACAGCTTTTTCAATAATTTTTTACGGGCAAAGCATCGAAATTATCAATCTCATTGTTTATGCATAATCTTTATTAACATTTAAATAAGCGTTACAAATTTTTTGAAGTCAAAATATATAATAGAATAAACGTTATAGTGGCCGACAGGAAGACATCAAGTAAAAGCGGTGCTTGACGATGACCAAGATTGCGGCTGTTCTGCTTATGTGAAATCAAAAAACCAAACGGCATTTTAATCTTCATATTTAAGACTAGCGATTGAACTAGAGTGAATTCTAAATTACAAAAATTGAAAATTGAAAACTATCGAAGCAATCATGATAGTCCTAGTTCAATCGCTGGCTTATAACATATTAAAGATACTGTATAAATTTGAACAAGAGCGGTGCAGTAGTTTCTGAAATATCGTGGTCACCGTTTCGAAAAATGGTGTTTCGAGAAAAACGCGTTTGAAAGTATACCTGCTCCGTTCCAGGGCTGTAACTTGTGAACCATTTCGAATATCGAAAAATCCTTTGGCACACATTTTCTACACATGTTGTAGATGTGATTTATGAAAAAAAAAATGGATTTTTTCGACCCGAGAAACTAGAGGACCGTCTTAATATTCCGTCGTTGAATCTTAAAAATACGGACATTAGAGTTTGCATATATACGTGATTTTCCAAAAACTTGAAAAAAAAACGTGTCGCGTAATTGAATTTTTTGATCAACGCTCAAAAGTCTACACAGGCAGCTTGTTGAATTTTCGAAGAGGACAATTATGCCCTTGCGAAAATTAGTAAAATTCCCGGTTCATATTGAAAATCATTGGGTTTTGTTGTTGATTTTTTCGTAGGCACATCAAGCCGAGGAGGAAGGGCTCGGCGATACCGTAATACTTCTTCAGACTTATCTGGGACTCGCCTGGACACTCGGTTGCGTCACTTTTGGACTTTTGGTAGTGCATCACAGCGTTGAGTGTCGAATCGCTCGGCAATATCTCACTCAAGCCGCTGTCTTTATGTGCGGGCTTTGCATACTCGCCCTTACCGCCGTCCACGGAAATTATCACGGTTACGTTATGTTTACCTGGATCTATGGTTAGTTATGTGTTTGAATAAGTAAAACCGGTACATCAAAAGCTAACTGCTTGTATACACCCATACCTGCCCGAATTATTATTTTTCTTTTTCTAGGTATTTTCTGCGGTGGATATCATTATAGCCTCAAAATGTATACATTCGAGAGAGTACGAGCGAGAAACTTCGCGAGAACTTGGGGTTTCGTTCAATGCTCCCAGGCAATTCCGATCGCTATTGGTGTGCCAATTTCAGGTCAGAGAGAAAACGTTTCTTTACACCTTGTTGAAATCCCAAGAAGCAATTGAACGGAACGTCGAAAGAACGGTTGATCGCAAAATAGTTGAAATATGTGGCTTTTGTTGGACATTCGTTCTTTTTTTTCTTAAAATTTCTGAAAATAATATCGTACCGCTCATGTTCGCTGAAAATTACCTCGAATCTTTTTCTTTCTCACGAAGGTTATATGAACGTTGGCTGCGGAGGAAAAGCCGGTTACTACTTCAGCTCGACTTGCGTTCTCGTGGGAAGTTTCACTCTCTTCTTCATAGATCTCCACAGACGAAATTTGTCCAGGCACAAACACACTAGAGCAAACGGTACGAGGCACCTGTGCGTGTCGGACAACTGTCCTCACAGGAGACGATTATCCTTCACACAGGATCCGGAAAACGAGGGCGTTGCGGCGGGAGCAGCGGCTGCCGCGTTAATGCTCGGAGCTGAACTTGCCCCAGGACCAGGTAAATTTCTTTTAACATATTAAACGAATAATAGCACTTGGCTTTTATCCAAGACAATCGTTTCCCTCTTATCGATCCATCAACAGGGATGCTATTGACTAATCAATTGTGCAAATCAAGACTAGTCCGTATTGAAAATTTCGGCAGAAACGTTTTTTTTTCTACGTTCGATCGTTCGAAATAATTTTCTTGACCAATGGTAGATTATTTTAATTTATTCTACACCTTCGACTATTCGCAATGCTCAATTACTCACTTCGATAATTTACAAGGAAAAACGATTTATTATATAAAATCATTATTTCGGTCGATATTTATTTTCAATGTTTTTTCGCATACCCTTGGAGACTTTGACGATCCCGTCCCACTCACTCAACTGCATACTCGTCAATTCGCTTGTTTTGATTTCCCGAAAGCCCCATCGATAGTGTTACCCAAAGCCACACTCTCCTCGATGCCCCAATATATCGGATTTGCACAAGGACACAGGAAAACTGGGGGAAGTTTGTTGGCTTTATACGGTTGGGTTTGTTTGGGCGACGGACTTTCACTATCATTATCGAACGGTCGCCCATTTAAATAGGTATTGGTACAGACGATCGTCCCATACTGTCCGCTACTAACCAGTTATTTTTTTCTTCACCAATAAGCATAATATTCTCTCTCGCTAGGATGGCGATTTGTGAGATACAAAGTTAAATGCTAATATTTGTTTGTTCAGGTGAGATAATTGACGCCCTTGGGGCAGACAAAGCCGAGTTAACTTGTATCTCCGAGGAGGGTATAGCCGACATGGATCTACCGGATAATCTACTGGACGATCTCGATTATATCGGCGACTGTATAACCTCGTGCAACAAGGTCGAGAATTACCTGATGCTCTCGGAGTTTGAGAATAACTTGATAGCCGAAATGCCGATAATAATGGATCGGAAGGGGCGACGATGGTCATTGGCACGTTCGAAGCCCGGCCCTCAAGGCAGCCAGAGTGCCAACGACAATGGAAATGCGGATAATGGGTTCAACGATCAATCAACGACGGTCGAGGAGGACGACGAAACGAAACTACAGTGTCATCTGGCACCGGCACCCAATAATAGGATCATTACCGTTATAGACGAGACTAGCACGTAGTATTGAACTATTTTCATTTTATCCCCGCAAATCAATCTCGTACGTAGCACGTTATATATACATAATCAAACGATATGATTAAACAGATACATTAGGCGGGAAGTTTGGCAAATGTTGGCGTGTTGAAAAATTAAAAGAAAAGTCTGCTGCGCCTGCTGACAACATTTTTTTGCACTTGAAGACTCGAATTAACGAGAATATATTGTAAAAATCAATTGCCCGTATGAACTACCAACATCTGCAGGCTTATATATTACAGAAACATCGAAATAACGAGTCATTCTAGTGACTGGTGTAGTTCCATTAATATTTCTCGAGTAGCGACGTTCTCAAATTTAATTTCTTAGTCAGTTGTATTTTTAACTTCTCACTGACTTTGCTCAATTAGCATACTACTTTGTTCTTATTTTTCGAGCGAGTCAAACACTGTAAAGATTGCATATTTTTCCTTTTACGAGAGACAATAATGCTCAACTCTGCAATTGACTCGGCGATGCAGCGCTAGCACCGACCCGCCGTTATTTCTAAACGAAAAAACTTGGGATTTTTAGCTACTCGATGTTCGCAAACGAATGAGAGTAAGTGGGAAAAAATAGAGAATACACGAAAAGTTAACGGTCATGTGCGGGCACAAAATAATCTGCATTGAAAGAAATGGAACAATCCGTCCACAGCAGGGAAAAAAGTTTTGAGAATTTGCATCAGTTTCTTCTCAACAATGTTGCGTTCTCAAGCTTTTAACAAAGATCATTTTTTTGCCACACTGATCTTGTTTTCTTTTATTCCTTTACTGATGACACATTTTCGGCAATGAAAAAGTTACCTATAGTAAAAGCGAATGTATACCATTTCTGTAGAGTTTGACATTTTGACTCTTTGAAAAATCTTGCAAAGTACAAAAAACCTACGTTCCTGCTTTATTCGTTGAAAAAGGCGGCTAGTAGAAACGATAAAATAAAACGATAGAATGTAAACACAAATAATCAAGAACATTCAAGTCTAGTCAATAGTCAAAATAAAAATTTCAATTTTTTTAAATGGATTCAAAAGTGTGCACGCTTCGAAGGCACTATCGACACAAAACAAATGAAATTATCAAACGGAGACACACGCGGGAAGACGGAACTGGCCACCGAGTTGCGAACAAGTGATATAGAAATATAGAGCAAACGAGTATTAATTTATTTATTGCGAACAAAGTGTTTTAGAACGTGTATATAAAAATATTTATGACGAATGGACGAAGCGAAAAATATTATTCGTATACGCGACAAATAAAGAAGAAAATTATGAGACCGAAGGACAAAACGTTGAGTTGACACGATGAACCGCACTTTGACAATGTTACGCATGTCAAATTAAATCGTATCGCAGCAAAATAAAATACAATTACTCTCCAATACTCGTACGATTTTTATCATCTTTTTACAGTTCATTTCATTGAAGAAAAAAACTTTTCTTTTATCGATTGATCTCAGCATAGGGATCTGGCTGCTCGTTTCTACGATTTACCTTACCGACCTTATTGGGTAACGTCATTCCCGTTCATGTTGGCCGCCACTAACGAATCGTCAGCTGATGAGGTAGTTCTTAATCCTTTTTACCGCGAGAGCCCGTATTATTTGACGTAACACAAAAGTGGCAATGAGTCTGAACTGAATTTACTCAATCAATTACCATACATCGATAACGAAAAAAAACTCGAAAGGGATACGCGACACTCAAATTAATTTTCTCGTAAAACGTCATGGGTTTTTTTTATATCCTTTGCTGTGAAATTTCCAAGAAACCAAAACAATTAATGGAAAACACGGATGGCTTACATACTATATGTATCACCTGTCTTTGAGAAGTAAAAGGATGTTCTCTTTGCAAATCTCTATTTTTTAAACATAATTGTTTGGGTTTCCTTATCCCTTGGAGGAAACATTCGACGAATTCTTTGTTTAGTAAAAAACAAAAAAGAAGCAAGTTAGTTCGAGGATGTGCCGATTATCGGTTTACGTATCAGACAAAGACAATGAATACTTTTCATGACACCGAAACTTATCGAAATTCGGAAACAAATTTGAAATCACGAACCACTTGGCGCGTACGGAAATTTTCACCGAGCTTATTCAAGATTATACGTGGTCATTTTGTTTTATACTATCACGACGAGACCGTAACTTTAACGCGAAAAATTGCAAACAACTCGGTATAGCGTTCGTAATGCAAAGCCACATCGAATCAAGAAATATATGATCACATAGAAAAGTACGAAATTACAAAAGAACCTACAATCGTCGACCAATTGTCATAGATATAAAATAAAAACATTGTCCTTTTTCTTACATTATTCATCCGAAAACAATTCTTTCGTAACGTTTATTCTGGAATATACACGATAAATAGGTTTGTTCGATAAAATTGTGCAAAGGTTAGAATTCAAATTTCGCAAGGCGCATTCCAGATCCCATCGATATGCCCATGATACTCACTCTCGAGGTTTTTTTTGTCTGCTTTTTTATACCATTGCCATGATGTGATTTTTTTGCACTCGTATTTCGATAGATTGTTGAATAATTGTTAAAATTGTATCACCCAGTATTGAATTAACTGAATAAATTGTAGACAACATTTCGAAACACCATGAAGTTACTCTGTAACACAAACGCAACGGTAAACATTTTCTATGCGAAGCAGAATTTCTGGAACTTAATACCCAAATTTGTTCTCTATGCCTATGTAGCCTGTATACGTGGGAATCCATGACAAGTGATAAATGACTTCTGCAGGGCCGACAGTTGTTGACGCATGGGTGGTTTGAGCAATCATTCGCATCAAGCATGCGTTGGTTCGGACCAATACTTGCACGAGCGAATGGTTTACTAAAAATCAGGCAAAAATAGCCACTTGTATCCCTACAGGTGTTGTACAGTTTCCCTGTGCCCTCGGGCAAACGGTACCGTGCATTGGTGCATTAGAGAAAAGCTGCCCTGGGCAAAACTCTGGACGGTTTTGCTGGACCCGAAAATTCGAAAGTTCCAAGTATAGGGTAACAGCGAAAAAGGTGGGATCGTAAACGTCATTTCTGCAGGAAAAATGTCATTTCTGCAGCAAAGGACAAAACATGTTCACGAAAGAACTGTGCATTGCTCGAAACGACACTTTGAACGATTGTATTTCATTTGTCAGAGCATGAGAAACGCGGAAACACCGATTTTGCCGGGATTCCCTCGTACGTAGGTTCAACGAGCCCCCAATCCCTGGATTCAACTGGCTCCGTGCAACGGCAAGGGGGACATCTCGTGATTAACACCTTGCAGATATTGCACTCCGAATGAGAGCCAGATACGCAGAGGCTTTCACACCGTGTTGCGCACGTTGCGATATTCGCACTGCTCGGTATTAACTCGCGGATTTGCCTACACGTGAAATATTGCAGACAGTAAATTTCGAAATGTTTTTGCAATTGCTTCGTCATCCATGATTTACGCAAAGCTGCAATTTCGGTCAGAATTTCATTCTCCAAAAATGTTTATCGGAGGGAATCAATAGGGATGTATGAGGATGCACAAAATCGATGGTTGGATTTTAATTAGGTTTTTTTTGGTGATGCCGATGAAAAAGTTCGAGAGGAATAAAATTGCACAATGGACGAAATGTTTAATTTATTCCAAGACAACTTCTATAATTCGATCTAAAATCTTAAAACTATAGAAAATAAATTCTCCTTAATTTTTTTTCTGTTATAATGAAACGTTTCAGTATTGAATCTCAAAGTTTTATTATTTCATGCAAAAAAAGGGGATAAGGTTCCGAAAGCCAACCCCCTCCGACCGAGCTGAAATTTTGCCCAGACCTTTTTTTTATTATTCTAAGACGACCCCTAAAAGGATTTTCCCCGACTCGCAATAGTTTTCGAGATATTGGGTTTTAAAGTTATTTATTTTACCGCGCGCCGACTATATATATATATATATATCTCATAGGTGTCAGTTCGGGCTATACCTATATATACGTTATCGCGTTCTCCGCTTGATGTGGATTTTCGTCCAGCCTATGCGGTAGCGTAATCCCCTCCCGTGACGATGACGTCACGGGAGGGGAGGAGGCTAACCCAACAAACAGACGCAAACAAAGAAACCCAAACAAACCCAAACATACTCAACAAACACACCCACAGAAACCCAAACATACCCAACAAACACACCCAAACAAACCCAAACATACCCAAAAAACACACCCAAACAAACAACCCCAACCAACAAACCCAAACAAACTCGGGTGTGTGGAATCGTGGGGTGCATAGAATGGGGTGCATAGAATACTGGGGTGGACGAAAAGCACCTCGGATGTGCGACTAGAATCGTGGGGTGCCTAGAACACTGGGGTGGGCGCAGGGAGCACCTGGGATGGGTGTGTGGAATCATAGGGTGTCGAAACAAACCCTAACGAACCCAGACAAACACACGGCGCTTTTTTGGTTTATTTATTTTATATATTTTTTGGTTTTTTATAGATTCGTTTTTTTAGTTAATTTTTTTATTTATTTTGAAATTCAAACAAATCCCAACGGATATTTTTTATTTATTTTTTTTGTTTTTTATTTTATTTCATTTTTGGACAGAGATCCGCACAAAACGGAGAGCGTGATAACGTATATATATAGGTATAGCCAGAACTAACACCTATCAGATATAGATATAGTCGGCGTGTGGTGAAATAACTTTAAAATGCAAAATATCGAAATCTATTGCGAGTCAGGAAAAATCCTTGTAGGGGTCGTCTTAGAATAATAAAAAGAAGGTCTGTGCAAAATTTCAGCTCGATCGGAGGGGGTTAGTTTTCGGAACTTCACCGAAAAAGGGGCTCTATCAGCGGGTTAGAAGTCCAGGAATAGTTCTCAATCTATTTCCTACTCAGGCCTAACATTATATTTAAATATTGAAAATAAAGGCTAACTCTTCTCAATGAAGTATCGAAAAACGTCGGTCGTGCGACAACAAAAAAATGCTTTTTAGATGCTACCTAATTTAGACCTAACATATCTGCCGCTACATAACATTATTCATAGTAAGGGTGGGAGAAAAGGTTTGAGCCGCGAGCGACCTAAGCTCAACGCCATACTCTCGTTGAAAAAAAAAAACAAAAACGGGCAACCTTTGTGCAGTTTAAAAAAACCGCCTGTTCACGAGTTCTTGATGAAATTTCAGATTTGACTACCGATCTGACTGATTTGACTAGATTTGAATACCGAGATTATTATTCCGGTTCACTTAGAAATTGAACGACAAAAAATACACACACTAACAGAATGTTAAGCGGTCATTCCCGACTGGCTTCTCGCAATAATTTTCAAATACTATTTTCAAAGAAGCATTATTCGGTATACTTTAATGAGGAAATATTGTTATTTGACGAAAACTTGGTAAACCGGAAAGAGAGTTTAACCTCTTTGCAGAATCACAAAAATTGATAAAATTATTACTTCGAGAGAATGATTTCTATATTCGCGTGGATGTTTGAGCGAAATGTTAGTTCTTTGAGAGATCAGAAGGGCCCACGTAGTCGGAAGATCAGAAGGACCCGAGCTTTCGTCTTATATTCGCAAGGATTATAATACTAGAACTCGTCATTCTTGTCTCGCAAGGGAGAAAAGGCTTTTATTATCGTTCTCTCTTCTCTACCTGGTTCATTCCAGGCGCGGCAGCCGTTCGCGATTGTGAGCCGACGAATCGGCAAGTTCGAATATTAAAAAGGGCGTTGGGGTATGCGCGAAGGAGTTATATATATATATATATGAGTATGAATTCAACCAGAGCGAAGCCGGTTCTCCGTTTCCCGGGTTTGTGCCATCCCATAACTTATAAAATGTCGATTTTTCGCGTCTCGCAGCCCACACGGTATGGACCAGAGAATTTGAGCGATAGATAGATAGAAAGGAGAGAGAGAGAGAGAGAGAGAGAGAGAGAGAGAGAGAGAGAGAGAGAGAGAGAGAGAAGTCAAGGGGATTTAAAAGTAAAATGCAATCTCAACTACGCTAATTTTTTTTCAAAGTCGATCCGATGAATATACCATAATCTTCCGCGCTTCCTGGAAAAATCCTCTCTATATAGTGCTAATTCATCACAAGACCAATGAAAAATGGCCACATTTTTATATTTACAGATTCGACCTAAATTTTTTTACAACAAACGACCATTTGAGGTTGTTTTCTTCGACAATATTCGTAGTTTCGTTTTTCAAGCTTAGAGAAGTCACGCCCAATTGTTTTGAAGAATATTTAACACATGCCTCTTGTGTACGAGAATACCAATGTGTGAAGAATGACGGCTTGGTTTGTTAAGAAATTTAACATCATCGCATAAACTCGCGTAAACGCGAGAAAAAAGTCACCGAAAATAAGTGAACACGCGGAACAAGTAGAAATGTTAATTGAACTGGTTGTAGTGATGCTGTATTTTTTCGCGCATTCTATAAAGTGCTTTGCTCACGGAGCAGGGTGTCGGGGCATATGACTAAGCAAAGAAACCTATATGTGACTATTGCAAGTAATAAAGATCCCGTTAAGCCGGACTAACCCGATCATCACCGAAACTCTGTCGTAGAACGTCTAGAGCGCATAATCTAACATTTCGAGTGTGCAGTACTGAGTTCAAAGCTGATCCGAGAAGGCATTGCCTATATACGTGTAGCGAGTGTACTTAGTTATCTTACACAATTGGAGAGCCATTTCGTTTCTCTCTCGCCCCTTCTACAATAGTGTCTCAGCACAGGATGAATTCCAGTAAACCTTACCAATGCTACACCGTCGAAACGCGTTTCTCCAATCTTGTTCAGTCTCACTAACATGTCAAACGTTAGGACCTGGGTACACCCAGTATACATAATCACTCATTGCACACGTTTCAACAAGCCTTCATCACTCAAATCTTCTTATCGTATTTTACACGCCTTCGTTCGCTACCAAATAAATGAGGCCACTTCTTTACGCCTACTCCGAGTTGTGGATTCGTTATGGATCGAGAATAATCACGTGAAGAGAATAAAACTTTGCCAACTAAATTTGGTTTCCCAACAACGAAATTTTGTTTCCAATTCTTCATTTTTAACCTTCTTTTACACGATTTGTTTTCTTTCGTCTGCTCTCATTGGCTGAGATCGGAGAATACAAGTCACGGCAAGCCGAGATTTTTAAGTAGATTTCATGACCGTCATACGATGTGGTGGGGGGGCACTTATTCCATATAAATCGAGGTCGCTTCAGGCCGCCACGAGTTAACGACCGTTCTGCAGTTGACGTGTGTACGTACTTAGCCTCAACCAGCCGCGAACGTCCTGGAATCCGTTTTGCTACCTCGATCCACAAAGTACCCATATACATATGTATACACACAAACACACACACACACGCGCGGGCGCGCGCGCGCGCCGATATGCACCGTGTATACATATATATTTACATTGCAAAAGGTGATTCAAAGGACATTCGACTTCGAGGCCCGTCCTCATAGTAATCATTCGTCCCCATGATTAACACTATGTACATTCCAATGTCTTCCAAATCACCTTTGGATATATGTAAGCATATTAATGTCAAGGTACCGTCCTCAACCGAGCCAGATATGATGATACATTACGTACACATAACGGGTTGAAAAAGACTTTTCCGTCTACATGTGTATGTGTGTGTACCTGTGTACGGAGAAAGGGTTTCGAGCGCAACGGCCCCAACGTGGGTTGCTAAGTCCAGAAGAGGGTGATGGATTCCCTGAACAGAGGAAACCCCTTGGTAATGATGGCTCAGGCATTGTGCCAAAGCCCGCATGTCGACATTTATGCGTTATTAATGCATCGGAAACATTTCACTTCGATTGGCCTTCCTCCGTCCTTCCCTTCCAGACACTTTTGCTCCGCGACAATAGATCCGAAACCACTACGGTAGACACTTTGTTGCGGTCGTGGGGGGACGTTTCAAACACGAGAGAGGTCGGAAGATTAAAATTAAAGTGGTCGATGCGGTAGATTTTTATTTCTCCTGGTCATTCTCTCCCTTACTTGCTTCCTGGTCTGGCTTTTCTTCTTTGTTTTTTTAGTCTCCCCTCGAAATCAGAACGATGCAAATTTCGTTGTAGTAAGAAATTGCTCTTTTTTGTATCTGCATTCCACCCAGCTCCGTCGCATCCGGTTATTTTCTTAGCCGTTCGATTTCTCTTCTATTTTCTTTCGGAGGATTTTTTCCATAATGTTCCCTCTTCGTCTCTAGCCGTCTTTCCGTCTTTCCCTTTCTCGCTCAGTTTTATCCTCTTATACATTATACAGTCGGCCCTCGGAATCTCTCGCGAGTACATCCGTAGCATACCAATATAAGATCCTGGCTGTGCTCCAAAGTGTTTCAGTGTTGCCCACTAACATAAATTTATCCTGACTATTTGTTTTTGTATGTCAATTGACGAAGCTGATACGGAACACACAGAGACGAGAGTTGATAGATTTTCGATGTAAAACAATATTAAACATTCGGCTTGTACATGTTTAGCGGAAGATACTTGAAGAGTCGGAACAACGAGAATCCATGCGCGCGCCAATATACCCGAATATAATTAATATTGAATATCAATTGAACTGTTAATTGCCATATTTGTGCTTTGTGTTCGCTCTTGGCCGGAAACAAATTAGCACTGACCCTTCCTATAGATAGATTTTGCAAAAAACATCTCCACCTGCTTTGCGGTACATAAAATTGCTTATTATCTACCTCGCAAATCACAGATGGGGCAGTGGTATAAAATATATCCTATATTCAAACTCTCACGAGCCGATCGCGTTACCTTTCCCGAAAAACGGTCGTGTTTCAGGCTGCTTGAGTTTCTTCAACAGAAAACTAACAAGAAGATGTGCCTCTTCCTTATTAATCTTTCATTTCTCTTCTTCTTCTTCGATGTAATTCTAAGACTTTGAATAACTGTGCCGATTTGAAATTTGGTCGCTTTTTTTCTTTCATATTTTCAACACGGTTGTCCTCGAAATTACCCGATCATAGATTTCAGTGGGAAATTTTGATTTTTAATTAAACTTCCGGTGTAAATAGTTCCCAATCATTCACCCTTGCTTTATACATTTTTAATACCGACTATGTTTTTAATCGTTACCATAAATTCTGTCAAACGTCATATTTTTTTCCACTGCGGCGCTGTCGTTGGTGAGTCAATTGTTCGATGCTCGAAATGGTGACCGCATTCTGGAGTCTGCTGCCGCTGTGGGTAAGTCGAGCGATAGCTGATTACCGATCGATATTGTAATTTTATCAATATGCTTCGAGTGTCAAGAGAATATCGACAATCCATGCCTTTTTATTTGAAAAATTGGAAATTAGCGCGGTGCCTCGTAGACGTGTTGACAAAAAAAATTGTATTGCCATCGGATGTTCCCCTTAAAACCATAAAACTTTTGTAGGAAACACTTTTTCCTACGATCTCATCTTTTCGATGCATTTTACTGCTTATTTTAAAAGGGGCACCCGGGTCGAAATTTTTAGCCTTCTCTGAACCCTCGCAGGATCCATTTCTTTTGCAATACATAAGCCGCCAGCCTCCGTTGAACCTACCAAACCCCATTTGTCGAGTTCAGTGCCATGAAAAGACCTTCTTTTGGTCCAGTGTAGCCGTTGTTAGACCTCCCAAACCTTCTTTCGACCCCTAGTTTCAGTGAAACGTGCAGAACACAGGCCTCCTCAACCTGCTTTCGATCTCAAACCGTTGTCTCGACCCACCTAACCTGCTTTCGGCCCAAATTCGATGTCTCCTCCATCATCACTCATTGTGGCCTGATCGGTAACCCGTTCGATGACGAAAGTAATACGTTTTCCCTGACTGTCGACCGAAGAACGGTACAGGTAAATAAGCATTATCCAATGATGAATAAATACTACACAATTAATTAAAATACATTGTCACCGTATCAAATTATTAGTGCAATATTGATATGCGAAAACAATCAAATTTGCTCAATATCGATTTATTATTATTTTATAGGCGATTCATAAAAGAATGCTCGTATATTCAGTCTCACTCCAATTCTATCGGATTAATGGGCGTCAATCCTTGATATTTCTTTTTAAACCCTCTAGTGCTTGAGTTACATTGCATTATCTATTTAGAATTGGTCTTTTTTAGCAAAAAAATGAAATAACTTTGCGCAAAAAATTGTACGAAACTTTTTAAAAAACGAAAATGGA
Source organism: Ophion slaviceki (assembly GCA_944452715.1). Lineage (NCBI taxonomy): Eukaryota > Metazoa > Arthropoda > Insecta > Hymenoptera > Ichneumonidae > Ophion > Ophion slaviceki. The sequence continues at coordinate 47,654,959 of OX101787.1, read as the reverse complement.
GCTCTTGCCACCCCGTTCAAGTTTATCATGGATAAACGTGGCCATTTTTTTTGCATAAGTCCAATTCTCGATGGTCGAAAAAAAGTCGAAAAACAGTCACGTACAAAAGTGCGTTCTGGGTCGAAAAAAATCATGAAGAAATCTTTCAAAAAAGCAAAATAAAACTGAATTTGTTCCCTTCAAAACGTCGTTCGGTCAATTCGGTTATCTTTTTTTTACGAAGCTATGTAACTTTTAGTGCAGCAAGAAATATCGACTGGTGTATCCAAACTTTAAAGCGGCGGTGTATATTATATAATCCTATATATATATTTATTATACTTGGAATATGTGGTTGCGTTAATATATTAGTATAGTTAACTTAATATAGTTAACTACACTATTGGTAGTTAATATACACCACCAGTCAGAAGTATTCGGACACTTCAGATAATTGCAAAACTTTCAATCACTTTGGATAATTGCAAAATTATGGTAGAATAATTATTATTTTACGAAGATACTATGAAGCTCTGTATAATTAATTAATTGTATAGACCTTTATAGTATCTTCGTAAAATAATAAATGAAATAAATTATATTACTCTAACATTATTTGGCAATTACCCAGCGCTAAAAAGTTTTGCGATTGTGTGGAGTGTCCGAAAACTTTTGGCTGGCAGTGTACATCTAAATAACATATAATGTTGATATCTCTATGAAACGTTAGGGTGCTAATTATAGTATATTTTATGTTCTCAAAGATTGAAATTGTCAGTTTGGAATTCAACCTCATTCGATTATTTGTTTATTTTTTTCCTTTTGTTTTTGTTCGTTTGTTTTCTTTTGTTCATTCAATAATGAGTCGATAAATGGCGATGGTCGATTATCATAGATTTCAAATAAATAGTTTGATTTTTCTTTGTTTTCATTTTTAGCACGTCGGAAATAAAAAAATATTTCTACGTGGATGTGTGAAGAATATTTTTATTTCTTTTCGCTAAATATTATTGATTTTAACTAACCGCGTCTATTTGATTCTTTTTTATTTGGATTAACTCGATTTTACATAAAACCAAATTTTTCCTATTACATTTCATTATTAGAATTATTTATTTTAAATATGTTTATTTATTCAAATCAATCTATTTAATATCGTCCAATAACTGAATATTTTATTTGATCCTAATAAATCTGTGATTCGGTTTCATCTGTTGGAAAAACAATTTAGTTAAATTCACTGAATGGATCTAGTTAATTTTTTAAAATTTAAATTAAATAGAATTTTCGTAAAGTCAACCATTTTTCTATTTGATTGAACTAATGGTCTATCTTGATTGCAACACTCATATCAAAGGGGCGTGGAAGTAGAGAAGGTGGAGAAAGAGGAATTATATATACATATTGGTTATGTTTGGAAAATTTATAGCATGTTATTTGATAAAACTCTCTAATTATCACAATGATATTAACTAATTGATATAGTTTGTGTGATACAACAAATAGTTATAGGTATTCGTTTGGTCTCTTATGCCATATCATCGACCAATATGTTATAAGCACTCGGTAGCATAGGGGCAGCGTGCGTAGCTATGAGTAGGTATGTACTAGGTTTGATTCGCATATAGGACAAATATTTTCTTCGAAAAAAGTTATTTCTAAAGGCCAGAGAATGACGAATTACGATGAAAAATCGTTGTGGTAAAGCTCTCATTTAAGTGATTCATTTTATTTTCGATTTATGAAATATAGGAAAAAAACCGATTTTATTCAAATAGATCCTATATAAATTAATTTTTTTGTTTAGCAGTGTACAGTAGGCCGAAAGGGGGGTGCAGTAGGTTCTGCGCGAGCGCTCGAAATAGGCCCACCTGATGTTCCGTAGGTTCAATTGTGGTCCCCATTGGCCTCCTTTCAGTGAAAATGTCGAGTTTCTGCCATGCCGGAGTTTCATCGGAGGCCCTACCGCATGGTACTTCCAAACACTGTACCCTCCTTTAGATGCCCGATAATCCGCTATCACCGATTTCTGCTCGGGAAAGGAAGCCTTCATTTTTCGGGTTGAAAAATTTGACTCGGGCATCCATATACATATATATAGTGTGCCTGCGAGGCTATTCTCTATTATTTGATATATGTGTGGATACATACGACTTTATTAGGTAGACGTAAGTACGTATATTATAATTATTTATATGTGTGGACATTAGGGTGACGACAATTTAGGTCGAACTTGAATTTTCGAATTCCCTACGTAAAAACACAATCAAGATATTAAAAAAAAATGTGTGCAAAGTTTGAAGGCGTTAAAATTTTTTTTAATGGTGCGTGTGAGGAGTTGAATTTTAAATGACAAAACACATATATTTTGCTGAGATATAACATATTTATTTCTTAAACTCGTAATAGTGGTGGAAAAAATCTAAAACTAGGCACACATATTGTACACATATCAATGTTCAAAACATTATTTTTAGATTTTTACAGCAATAATTTCTAATAAATACACGCTTTACAAAGTCACCCTCGAGGTCATTTTTAAACATTTTTTAACTCTTTGCGAAATATATTTTTTGGATGAACGGATTTTTATAAAAACTAGCACACAGATGTTTTTGGAGAAGCTGGTTACGAATCTGAACTCAGATTTTGAAAATTCAAAATGGCGAATCCCAAATGGCGGCCATAAAATTTAAGTAATACTAGATTTTACTAAAACTTGGTCTACAGGAGTTTTAGAGGACGCTGATTATAAATCTGAACGCAGAATTTGAAAAATTCAAAATGTTGGATCCAAGATGGCGGCTATAAAACCCCAAAACAACCCCAAAACCCGCAAATACCTATTTTTATAAGAACATGCCCCACATTTTCTTCAATAATGATTTTTTTTTAAAAGGTTTTTGTAGAAATTATTTACTAATATGAATACATTGTTATAAATAATAAAATCTCTGCACATGAATTTTAAATTTGTTTAAATCAAATAAAAACTATTTCTTAATCGGAAAAAAACCTTTCGAAATAAGTGGTCCTGTACGGAACCAAAAGGGTTAATGAAATACTATTCGAATATTATTGGTATTTCAATGCAATATTCTACCTAACTATATAATTTATGTATAATAAAAAGTTCGATAAATAAAAAGATTGAAGTGCTTTATGAAATTCGAGCCAAAATTAAACACACGAATTTTAATGAATTCAATAAGTCAATTAGAAATTATTATTATTAATATGAAAAATACGCGTGTTTAACTTTTTCATGTCAAATGAAAACATTGAATTGCATAAATTGTAATTGTACAAAAAGGAGAATTATACAGAGCTCATCCGTAAAATTTTGTTCGAAAAGCGGTTGAGTAAAAGTTTATTTACTAAGAAAATCTATTTTTTTCATGTTTCCTACAATGTAGTCACGACAGGTATAAGAGAGAAACAAATCGCGTCTTTCGTTTGACCTCTGTCTATTCTTTCAATCGTAATATTATATTCAATAAAGCCTAGCTCGTCGCCAGGTGAACAACGATGGCTACGCACCGCGTGCTACGGAGCAATATTTTCTTAATTGGCGACGTTGATTCGCAAATTACTGGCAATAAGTTGCCGAGTAAAATACAAATTTTGAAAGTGCTTTTTTTCAACTTACGTCAGCTAAAGTATAGCCTTCGTCAAAGTGCTACGATAGTTGCCAAAGAAGTTTGTGTTTTTTGGAAAAAAGCCGGTATACCTGTGCATCCATTACACAAGTGTATTGTAAAGGTAGAAAATCCGTACAGCCATTATCGATCTGTACAAAAAAAAATGCTGGTCAAAAGCATAATGAAGTCAAAGAATCAGATTTCAAAGAGCAGATCGCGTTGCTTTTTGATATCGCTGCATCATCTGTAAAGCTCCAAAAAATCGATGAAAAAACTATGCAATTTTTGGAAAATCAAAGAAAACCAGAGAGATTTGGATTCATCGGTGATGTTGAATCTATTCACGACCGAAATATAACCGATGAAGAATACGATTTTATTTTGGAAAAGCGTGAGAAAGCGAAGTACGAAAGAGAACACGGTACAATAGGTAAGAGAAATTATACTTCATGTAAAAAGGGCTCCAAATACATTATTAAAATTATTACTAATTTGACTTGCATTACAACAATTCTGTTTAAAAATTTTTTATTAACTTGTCATTTATACATTTACCTAAAAAATTGAAATACTGTATTATGTTACTATAAAAAAATTCATGTTCAAAAAACGTGTAAAAAGTTTTTTGAAAATACAAAATATTTTTGAATGAACTGATATGTTGTTTATCAGGATTCACTTTCTTACACATTTGAAAAATCAGTTAATCCAAAAAGATTCGAAATTTTCCTGACAACTATTTTATTTGAGAAAAAAATGCAATTTTTTTTAAATTTTGCGATATTAATCTAAGTAGTCAAGACTTTTTATCGTGATTTGTTTTTTCATTTTTGAAAACTCTAGAATAGTTAAAAATTTTCTACTCATTCTTTCATTGTTCGGAAATGTTTTTTTAAAAACTTATACAAATCTTAAATTTTATTAAATAATATTATTCAAATTTTTTTTGCAGATGAAAACCTTTCGGTTGACTGGTAATAGTGAAAGTACTGAGTTTTCTTCACAGCGGAGTAATTTGTTATCGGAATTTTTTGATGAAAAAAACCCAGATAATGTTGAACCCCCACCTTCGAAAAAAAATCGTGGCTTAATTAACATTATTATTATCACCGAAATTAACTTATCACATTAAGAAATTAAATTATCACATTTAACTTATCACATTATCACATATCACATCACATCACACTTATCACTTATCACATTATCACATATCATATCACATCACATTATCACATATAAGAAATTAAATTATCACAATTTAACTTATCACATTAAGAAATTAAATTATCACATTAACATTATCACCGAAAAATTGATTGCAACTTTGGACAGTTGCTTCATTTCGGATAGAAATGCTACTCGAATTGTAAGTGCAGTAGCTGAGGCATTGGGCCACGATCTCGATAATTTGATCATCTCCAAAACCTCGATACATAAATATCGAGAAAACTTTCGTAAAAAGTTGTCGGAGAAAATCAGAAACTTGTTTTCATCTTCTCCACTACGTGCACCCGTGCTTCATTGGGATGGCAAACTAATTCAAGAAATCTCTTCAAACTATAAAGTTAACCGTTTGGCAATAATTTTATCAAATGAAGAGTCTGAAAAAATGTTATCGATCCCGGCGTTGGAAAATTGGCATGGCTCTTCGCAAGCTATGGCTATAGCTGAGGTGATTTTAAAGTGATGTTTATTTTGTATAAAAAAAATAATACATGTAAAAACTGCTTATTATAAGTATACTAAATACTTTATATATATTGCAATAAATATAAAATATTATGTTTGTAAATGTCATAATACATTGAATAGTATTTTACTTCGAGTGTATGTTTATCTCAGTTTCTTTTTTGGTTTAATTATTTAAAACTTACCGTTTGGAAATGTAGTAATACAAAATATAAAATATCACCTTTGTCATAAAATTCGGTATGGGCAATTGTTCAATTTTGTAATTGTGATTTTTTATACATTTTTTCAACAGATTCTTCAAGATTAGGGGCTTAGTGACGTAGTTAAAGCACTTTGATGTGACACAACTAATGCCAATCTTGGTACGAGGAATGGAGCTGCAGTACTTTTAGAGCAAATTCTCAATCGAGATTTGCTTCATCTACCCTGCAGACATTATATTTTTGAATTAGTGCTAGGTGGGGTTTTTGACGCACTAATGCCTACCTCAACTGGCCCGTCGATTCTTCTGTTCAAGCGTTTTCAAATTGCTTGGACGAAAATCGATCAAAATGAATATAAAGCCGGTATAGAGGATGAAAAGAATTTGAATATTTTTCAGAATCACCTCGAAGGTACATATTACTTCGTTGGTCAAGTACGAAAATCACAGGTGCAACTGCGTGACGATTACCGCGAGTTTTTGCTATTGTGCCTAATTTTCATTGAAAAAGTTCCTCGTGAAAATGTACGATTTTATAAGCCAGGTGCTTTTTCACGTGCTCGTTGGATGGCAAAAGCAATTTATTGTTTGAAGTTTTTTTTATTTCGTAAAGTATTTCGTTTGACGCCAAGCGAGGAAAAATCAATCGCCGAAATCTGTAAATGTATCATTTTGATTTACGTGAAGGCATGGTTCACAGCTTCATTTGCTAATGCTGCTCTTAATCATGATTTGAATTTTTTTAAAACCGTCCACGATTACCGAAAAATCAATTCCGCTGTAAGCGAAGTCGCTCTCAAAAAAATGTCGAACCATCTTTGGTATCTAACCGCTGAAACTGCTGCGATGGCATTCTTTGATGAAACCATTCCTGCAGACATAAGAAAAAAATGGCTACAAAAGTCACGAGCAAGCAGCTGGAACATGAAACACAAATCGAAGTGCCCAAACGCTATGAAGTTTCTGAATCGAACGTCGCTTCTCTGTTGGGTTAAAACATTGATTTTTTCGTAAGCCCCCAATCGTTAAAGTTTTTCGAAAGATTCCAAATCGATCATAGCTTTCTCGATAATGACGTATCGGAGTGGCCCTTGGATAAAAATTATCAGTTTGGCTTGCATATTGTCAAAAAGTTAAGCGTCGTTAATGATGTCGCAGAAAGAGGAATCAAGCTTATTACGGAGTACAATAATAGATTGACGTACAACGAGGAACAGAAACAATGTATCGTTCAAATTGTCCGTGAATATCACATAAAGTTTCCGGATATCAATAAAAATACTTTGCTTCGACCGCTCCACCAATAAAAATTTACCTTGTCATTTTTTTTCGATTTTTTTTTCTACTCGCAGATTTTTTTCGATTAAATTGGATTTTTAATCGATTGTTCCTTCAAAAATTATATTAGATATCATGACGATTTATTTCAGTGCAATGAATTCATGCCTCGGATGCAATTCAAAGTTTAAATTTAATTCTAAGTCAATGTTTTACTTGTGATAGGAAAAAAAAACTTCTTCTGCTGTATTGTTGGTTCTAATCATCTAGTCTAGTCTAGTCTAGTTTAATTTAGGCTCTAGTTGAGTTGAAAATTGCATCACAATATCAATGATAATATTTCAGGAAAAATGTTTAAAAATATGAAATCCAGGCTGTCTTCATAAAGCGTGAAATTGTGGAAATTATTACTGCAAAAATCTGTAAAAATTATATTTTGAACTGAAAAATCTGAAAAAATTACATTTGTTTTGCCATTTAAAATTCAACTCCTTAAAGGCACCATTAAAAAAATTTGTAACGCCTTCAAACTTTACACACATTTTTTTTTAGTATCTTGATTGTGTTTTTACGTGGGGAATTCGAAAATTCAAGTTCGACCTTAATTGCGGTCACCCTAGTGCACATACACAAAAACATACACATCGCCCTACCTATAAATGTTGCCATTTGTACATACCCTTCGCTCCATATCTCGTCATTTTCACACATGTTGGAACATGGCGATTTTTTTTCTTTTGACAATTGCAGAATAGGTAGAGCCTATTTTTCGGTTACATAGATATAGAATGCGTTGGGACGAATATTGATGCCACATAATCAGGTAAGAGGAACGGATCGATTTGAAGTGAATGAACTTGTATGCACACCTACACAGGAAGTGATATACGCACGCGAATTAGCGCAATCTCTGGTGCATTCGGGCTTCTGGGGAAGCCTGCTGACTCTCACTGAAAACTGGTATTCTGGTCCGTCGGGCCGTTGAGATGGAAGGAGAACGGAAAATATATACGGACGGAATTTGCTCTCTGCAGAGCTCGCGATAGCTTTTCCACGATATGTAACGTATTTAATGCATGGAAATACACTGGCTATACCTTTGTGATTTGTTAGTATTGAAGTCACATCCTCGTACATGTGCAAATCAGTATCGCAGTAGTGTTGTATAAAGCGGGAGGGTCACTCAAACATTATGAAACAGCATACAGGGTTAATATCCTTAATTGCATTGTCCAGACGGACAATGCAAGGAGACGGACACAAATAAGAATTTGCCTGTTAATTGAGTGGGCGATGGACGGGAGGTCAAGGATGTAGGAAGTGGACATGCGGTGAGGTGGGACATGGAACGTTGATCGAGTACCGTTGATCGTCAAATTACTTGTGAGAAAGACGTGGGTTTTACAGATTCATAAAATTACACGAACCCTATTATTGAAGAAAATAATGAGGAAATAATCAAAGGATGTTTTTTTCTTCTTCATAACTTATCATCCCTCTCCCAATTATACGTAATAGAAGGACGTTAACTGAATACATTCGACCAAGATTGCCTCGAAGATCGAAGTCGTTAAATGGATAAATGAGAGTGATTTCTAAGGATAAATACGTATATAAATTACGAATTCCTCATCGTCTCCCTACCTCCCTCTCGCGTCTCCTGCCGTCGCCAATTTTCAGACTTTCTGCCCCCGTTTCCCAACGAAAACTGCTCCCAGCTTCCTTTCATCCTTGTGCTTCCTGTTTTCCTCGCCCCAACATGCAAAGAAGACATTCCAAGACACCGCTCTCTCGCGATTTCCTCTCTCTCTCTCTCTCTCTCTCTCTCTCTCTCTCTCTCTCTCTCTCTCTCTCTCTCTCTCGCTCTTTCTCTCTCTGCTCTCTGTCTTTCCCACATCGCGTTCCCGTTAGAGCGACCAGAAGGTGCGCCTGGTATCACGCCTACAGCAGCTACCCGTCCACTCTACAGCCCTCCTCTATTCCTATGTCCCACTGTCGTTGAACGTCTCACGAACTTTCTCCTGCAACGGACTTCAGGAGCTTTCCACTCTTCACTCATCGCTTCCTCTTTTTTGCATCGCGAACGTTCCTCAACTCTTTCTACCATTCTTCCCAGCAGGACTGTCACACAAGGAAAGCTTCCTTTCCCTCTCTTCTGCCGTCTTCCTGCCCATCGCGCAATTCCTTTTTATTGTAGGCACTGGAAACGGGAGAGAGAAAGGAAGAAAGGTGGAAAATAGAATGCCGAAAAGCATATCGCGCCCCGAGCGGGAAGAAGTGAGTCAAACCTACAGAGAGGGTGTTTCTTTTCTTGGGGTCGAATGACGCGCTAATCACTTTTAATGTTTTTCACTCTCTCCCACTACATGTCTCCTCCTTTTCACTTTCTCTGACCGCCATCCTTCCGCCATTGCTCCTCAGCCCGTACTTAAAGTCACCAGATCGAGGTACACTATTACTAGCTTTATGCCAGTCGACGAGGGAGAGTCGACAAGCAGTATTTTAGGATAGTAAGCCGAGAGCTGTGTTGCCGAACTTGGAGGGTGCCGAAGACTCCTCTCTCTCTCTCAAGCCAATTTTGTTATATTAAAAAAGGAGAACTTTTAAATAAACATTGTTTCCCAGTACTTGCGAGTGTGCTCTTTCAGGATCTGGGGTTCAAAATCAGTTTTTTCAAACAGAGCAATAAATATGGCAGCAGTGAAATAAAAAAAAAACGGAGAAAATCGAAAAAAATGTCATGATGTTTTTGCTCTTTAAAGACACTAAATGATTGTAGTTTCACAGGATATTTTTTTAATTCGTCATCATCATTTTTACTTCTAAAATGACAAACTTTAATCTGAAAATCCTCTAACATCCTTATCTTCAGCCATTATTTTACATTTTTTGAAAAATTGACAACTCATTATGAGTGTAAGTAATAATTATTCAATTCTTTAATGTTTTATGATAGAATATTTTATATTCAATGTCACGAATAAAAAATGACAACCGCAGAGGCTCAGGAATATTCGATCTTTTTATATTTTACCTTATTTTTTCATACAGTTCATCACTCAACATCATGTCTAATTCACATACATTTCTACCCATATATCTAAGTTATATATATATATATATATATATATATATATATATATATATATATATATATATATATATATATATATACAGGGTGTATCTTAACTACTAGTTTTCCGTTGGTCAGCATGTAGGGTGTCTCTTTCCAAGCAAAACGTTTTTTTTTTCAAATGTCGTGCGACACAAATTGGCCGAGATATGCACGGGTAAAGTCCAACGGTAAGTAAACCATGGCACAGTAGTTCCGGCGTCCAAGCGAGAGTAGGCGCGGGCTCGAATCCACGTTCGCGCAAGTGACTTCAAATCCATTGATTTTTGTTAAATTGAAATTGAAACTAAAAGTTCAAACATTTAATTCCGAAAGTTCAAATTTGAATTTTGAACCTTATCCGGTCGTCCAAATGAAGTATTAAGTAATAAATAAAAAGTGTTAGACAATACTATCCATTGTTTACTCAAAAGATCTGAAGATCAAAAGATCTTTGGAGTAAACAATGGATAGGATTGTTTAACATTGTTTAAAATTATTTAATACCTTATTTCGGCGACGGGATAACATTTCTAAACTTAAATTTCAAAATTAAAAGTCCAAATCCACTTGCCGGAATGTGGATTTGAATCAACGCCCACGCTCGCTTGGACGCCGAAAGTACTGTGCCATTGTTTACTCACGATTGGACTTTACTCGTGAATATCTCGGTCAATTTTTGTCGCACAACATTAAAAAAAAGAACGTTTTGTTTGAAAAGGTACAGCCTATATGTTCACGAACGGAAAACTAGTAGTTAAGATACACCCTGTATATATTTACACGTAGACGGGTCTTGTTTTTTTTTATCTACAGATAATACATAAAGTGCAACTATTTCATGGCATTGAAGATGTAACCAGACATTTCGGGTAATAAAACACAGGTAGATGTAAATAATATGAGTTGGTTTTTATTCACTTTAAACAAATATTGTTTGATTGAGGTAATATATAATTTTCTAATTAATAACAAGATTAGAATTGGACTGCATGTCGCAGATTCCCCCAATTTACTACAACACAGTGGCAGTAGAGTGGGAGTGGCCTTAGTTTCATGTGCGATTCGGCTAACTCAGAACCCTAGACCCAGCCTACCTCAATAACCATATACATATTTTGTTCGCCTTTCTGTGTGTGAGAAGAGAGAGAGAGAGACTCGCTCTCTCTATCCATCCACCGTCCACAGATCCATTTATCCATCAATCCGTCGATCCATCCACCGATCCATCGATCCATCTATCCATCGATCCGTCGTTCCATCCATCCATCCATCTATTTATCCATCCACCCGTCCATCCATCATCTAACAATCTTTCCATCCATCCATCCATCCGTTCGTCCGTCCGTCCATCCGTCCGTCCATGTATCCAAAAAGTGAGAGGCAAAGGGACTCACTCGCATCAAGCACCCCAAGAAGTGAGAGGCAAACAAACTCACTCAAATCAATCACCCCAAAGGAGAAAGAAATTCTACTATGTCCATGTCGTTTTTTCTGGGTTGTGCTGGGAGTAGAATAAGGAACTACAAGTTTAACTTTTGAGAAAATACATACATGCATACATAGAAATATATATGTGTATTAGAAATTATGTTGAGTGATGAACTGTACAAAAAACAACGTAAAATATAGAAAGATCGAAGATTCCTGAACCTCTGCAGTTGTCATTTTTTATTCGTCACATTTAAAATATAAAATTCTATCGTAAAAGATGAATGAATTGAATAATTAATATTTACACTCATAATACGTTGTCAATTTTTCAATAAACGTAAAATAATAGCTGATGATAAGGGTATTCTAGAATGTTGACGTCAAAGTCGTTATTTTGGAAGTAAAAATGATGATTTTATACGATTTAAAAAAATATATTGTTAAATTACAAGCATTTTGTACACTCATGGTTGATAAAAATATAATTTTTTCGGTGTCTTTAATGAAAAAAAAATCATGATTTTTTTTCTTCGATTTTCTGTTTTTTTTAAATTTATTTCATTGCTGCCATATTTATTATACTAATTGAAGAAAAAAAACTCAATTCCAACCCCAGATTCTGAAAGAGCACACTCGCAAGTACTGCGAAAGATGACTTTTTGTGTAAAAATTCTCCTTTTTTAATATACAAAAATTGGCTCGAAAATGATTTAAAAGATCACAATTTTTCGGCATTAATGGGTTGATATCAGTCCATTTCACCTGCGGGCGTTCTCCTGTTCTCGCTATAAAGCACGCCAAATATTGCATTTCGCTGATGCAGACCTCCAGGTATTAGAGGACGTCAAGCACGGCGCCGCCTTCAAAATGTACCTTCGGCGATGGATCGAGAATCTCTTCTGGCGAATTTTTTCTCCCTAAACCTCCCAGGACACGGACGTGATGTTAACAAGGTTATCTACGTTTGCATGGGCGACGCTTCACAAAAGTGGTTATAGAAATCACGGCGGAAAACCGTAAATACTTACTGAGTCTCCCGGAGGTACCCGTGCAGAAATATTGTCATGGATCCAGTTCGATTCGGACTAGAATCCTGTTTTCTCAATGGGGATCCAGTCCGACATCGGATCGGATCCGGAAGTGAAAAGTAACGCTCGCAAATTGGATTCCAACTAGGATCCTGATCCGGAACTATTACGGACTCTAGTTGGAATCTAAATAGAAATTGTGCTCCGGATCCAGGCTAGAATCCCTAACTTCAAGAACAGGATCCAGTTCGATATCGAGGCAGATTCCAGAGATAAAAATCACCGGGAGGTGATTTATCCCCAATCGGGCCTTGTTTTTGAAGTTAGGGATTTTTACACTTTTGTGAGGTGATTTTCACATTTATCCAACATTACATTTATCAGTACTGGCTGGAGACACTCGAGGTTTACTGAATATATGTATTCAAGGATTATAAAAGATCGGGAAAAAAATTGGTACTGCATTATAACTATCAAAACTTATTTATTGAAATCACAATGTTTGTATCAAATTCAATTACATGAAATAAAAATCTTTAAAAAAACAATAATAAATAAGTAAGAAAATATCTGGCTTTTAGTGTTTTTTAGTAAACTTTTTTTTAGTAGTCGGCAACGGTCGTTTCGTTTCGTCCTTTTTGTCCATCCCAGTCTTTTGCATTGGAAATGGCGCTTCCAGCACATTTCCAGACCAAATTGTCGTTGACCAGTGTCCCGTCCGGGAGCGTATGGAAATTGACGAGCACAACTGTAAATTAATTAATCAATTATAACGATGATACAATCGAGTAGGCAATTTCAATATGAGCAATAGTCTAGACTTTAAAAGAGACAGTACCTTTCACACTTTTTCAATCTTACAAAATGATCAATCGATTTTTTTGTATAATTTTTTATGCAAAATTTTATCAAATTAAGAGCAGGTGTCCGTGTTTAAAAGATCAGGAACTCGTCGTTGACGGAAAATGCAATTTGATGATAACCCCAAGTCTGCGATCTACCAACTGCGTGAAATTTTTAATTTTTTGTACCATGAAAAGGGTTATACATATTTAATTACATCACCTACTATATTTTTTACCTATCACTGTACCTCAACCTGTTAATCGACACTTTTCATGGTACAAAAGAACAAAAATGCCTAGCAGTTGAGATCACTGAATTGAGGTTATAGTTAAATTGTATTTGCCGTCAACAATGTCTTGATTTTGGAAAACACGTGTACACCAGTTCGTAATTTGATAAAATTGTGCATAACAAAATTAACAAAAATCGACTGTTCATTTTGCAAGATGGAAAAATGATCAGTCGATTTTTTGGTATAATTTTTTATGCACAATTTTATCACATTAATGACCACGAAAAGCATTATGCATATTCGATTGCATCACCTATTTATTCTTTACCTATCACTATACGAAATCCATTTAATCGAATCACTTACCTACATCAACGGCTTCCGAAAAAATCAACCATGGGTCACTTTTCCGAGATTGGCCCGTAGCTGATTTTTTTTGCTTGGTGTTCTTGCTCGTACGGGTTCAGACTCATCAAAAGACTAGTTGAAATCATCCAGATTTTTTGAGCGGCTTATAGAATAGAAACGAAAATGGAAATTAGCAAAATTATACTTCTGTTTTTGTTTTTAGTTCTTTCGTAAAGAACTAAAAACAAAAAATTAAAATGGTCCTAAATGAAAAATTAAACCAAATTAAAGATTTTTTGAACCAATATTGGAGATAATATATTATATGATTAAAATAAATCGTAGCCTCACCATCGCATGTCCAATCGTCACTGAATGTTTGTGTGATATCAAAGCGTTCTTCCAGACATTTTTTCAAAAGTCTATCCGTAGTTTCCTATGACTTCACTGCCTCGTCTATGTCACAATCGGTCGTATATGCGAAGGATGAAGTGTTCAGTTTATCCAATCGTATAAGAGCTTGCTCGTATGTATCTATAAGAGAAATAAGTTAATAAACGGGACAAACGGAATTTACCGGTCCTTAATTATAATGTAATAAAGGCTTCACGGAAACATGTTGTTGTAGACACTTTTGAAGAGAACTTTGGTGTCCGAAAAGTGTGCATCTCCATGTGCTGTGATCTAAGAGTTAGAACTCGTAGACCTTTACGAAGACGTTTTTCTTGAATATGTGATGTATAAAATGCCACATAAAATTCTAAACTCTACAACAAATATGAATCTCCGAGTACTCTTGTTGTCGAGCTTAGAAGCCATGCGCTGGGCTTTGCAAGTCTCCACAGGGTTGTCAAAAAGCATCTCCGCAGTACTTTGTATGAATAAACCTTGCTGCGAAGGTATATGGTGTCCTTGTACCTGCTGCGAAGGTACAAGGAGACTTGCAAGGCCCAGAGCATGGCCTCATAGTAGTAGGGCATGGCCTAGAGTACGACAAGAGTCCTCGGAGATTCATATTTGTTGTAGAGTCTAGAATTTTTTTCTAGCATTTTTCACAGTACATATTCAAGAAAAACCTCTTCGAAAAGGTCTACGAGTTCTAACTTTCAGATCACAGCACATGGGGATGCACACTTTGCAGACTTTAAAGTTCTTTGCACAAGTGTCTACAATAATATGTTTACGTGAAGACTTTGTTACGATATAATCCTAAACGGATCATATTTCGGGCAAAAGAAGAAATAGCCGTTGTCCACTGTTCAACAGAGCGCAACGAGTATGTCTTATATTTTCCGAAAAATCAACATTTAAAAAATCATTGGCTACCTGCAATTCAGCTTTCTCCGTCGCATTCATGGCCACTCGATGGGTGTGACATTTCGCCTCAAGGTAGAACGCGCGTGCTCTCTTTATTTCTATAGATTTTGTTCAAGTTTTAACTAGACATTGTTCATATCATTATGCATGTTTGAGTGAAATTTTGGAACAGTCCACTATTTAGATTGCGAGATAATGGGTTTTTAAATTGAAACTTTTAACAATGCAGGGTCTGGATTGATCGAAAGTCAGGTCATATAATTCGTCGTACCATTCCATTGTGTTTGTAATTTTTTCAAAAAATTATGTTTAGATAGCAAACTAGTCAGGGAAAGAGTGGGAAAAGTTTGGATTGCCTTTACTATCCAGTTTTGCTAAAAACGTTCAGTAAAGACAGAATAATACTCCGTAAAAAATATCTGTCTCCTATTATAAGAAGATATTTGGCAACACCGCAGAACAGTATTGTTCAGTATTTCGAGAAAAAAAATGATCGTGTTCCCAAAGTTCAAAACTTTTATCATAAAAAGAAGATTTGCGTTATAAATATAAATATTTTATATTGTTTATGTTGTCTTCATTAACAAATGAAAGTGTTTGTTAATTCATAACTAATTAAAAACTTTGTTCGATTAAAAATAACTCCAAATAAAAATTTGGTTGCAGTATTATTTTAAATATGCCGCGCAAACTTGCGTCATTCGATACGTGGACCGATGCGGTGTTGCATATGTGTTCTTATTATAGGAGACAAATATTGTTTACGGAAAATGATTCGCTCGAAATTTTAATGTAGACCCTGCAGTGTTAGAAGTTGCAATTTTAAAACCCATTATCTCCCAATCAGAATAGTCGACTGTTCGGATATGTCACTCAAACATGCATAATGATATGAACAATTTCTGGTTAAAATTTGAACAAAATCTATAGAAATCATGAGCGCGCGCTCGTTCTACCTTAGAATCCTTTCTGGACGGGGCGGGGACTCTCTCTATTTCCCTCTCTCGCAAAGGGACAGAGCGTTGTTTTATGATTTTATGCATATAAAGAACTATTGTACGTTAGGTAATAATATACTCTACATTACATTGAGGCGACGTACAAGATGTACGACGTCACATATGAGTGCGAGAGAGATAGCTAAAATTCTTGAACAAAGATTTCTCAAAAATGAACAACTTCGAACGTAAAATGAAACCATCGAGCTCTATGTCTATGAATTCTACAAAGCCGGAAGCTCGGTTTTTTTTCTAAAAAACTTAATGGTCTATAAGAAAACTGAGTTAAACAATTTCTGATGTTTTGCCGATCTTATACATGTCCTCAAGCCTTACCTGCACCACTTTTAATCTTGACGTCCGACCACAGCCAATTGTCTAGAGGAGAACGATCCATTTGCAACAATTCGTGCAATCTTTTGCAAGATTTGATAGTGTACGGTGGAGACGGATATTTTGCAATGCACTTCTTTTCTTGTCTGTTTGAAGAGATCCACGACGTTGGGATGATGTCACCATCTGAGAGTCCTGTGGTTTGACTTCCGAAAAATTCGACGAGTTGAAATTTATATTCCTGTCCATGGTTGATTGAGACTGCAAACATGCAATACCATAATTACATTAGGTTTAATAGCATCAATGCCATAAATAAAAATTCTTTGATTGCGAATATCTAGTACTTATCAGCGGGCTCTAGTTTTTTTTTCTTTTTCCGATCTTCTTTGCCGTGCTCGTGTACATGTTGCGCTACAGAATAATCTGTGAACGTGAAAATATGCCTGATTTTTGTTTGAGATGTTCCACTTTGTTTTCGTAATATGTTGTGTAAAGATACATTAACTGCCTTAAGGGGTAACACCACTTTAGGATTTTTGAAAAACTTGATTTTTTAAATTGGCTTAAGAGATGCTTTAAACCATCTACAATAGGGGGATAAAGTTCGGTATCTGTAAAACAACGGTCCGCAGGCCCATGTGGGCTCCTCTTCGTATTTCATGAGATTGACGTTCGTATCGTTGGAACGCAACGAAAATCAATACTTAGGAATTTCTTTTTATTTGTACCGGCCAAATCTGCCCACAGAAATCGCTTAATTATTTTCAAGACAATTATTCAAAGATCTACAGTATAAATTATAAGAAGGAATTTTTCATATTAATAAAAATGAAGAAATTAAAATCTTACGAAGAACTTTTGTTGCATTCTAACTATGCAAACTTCAACATCATCGTATTTCTCTTGCTGTACTGATGTAAATGAATAGAAATTTAAAAAAATGTCTACATTCAAATTTGCGGCAGTTATACCGTGTGCCGCAGAGCGTCTTAAATTCAACATTCCTCGCGAGAATGGCTCCAGCGTCACGTTTTTCTATAACTTTTTAATATGAATTTTTTTTGTTCACTTAAAGATATGACTAATAGAATCCTTGAATATTATTATCCTCTTGTCCTTCCACCAAAAAAAAATCGCAAAAAATCACTTAATTTTAGAAGTTTACAGTCGTGTAAGCCCTTCAACATACTTACCCTTTTTTATAATGGAAACCTTATGGATCCTCGTGTTATCTGCTTTTTATGCACTATTTATACGTCACTGATGAGAGAGAGAGTGGGGATAGAAGGAGAATCACACGCGCACAGTCTTTAATATGTTTTTTAGAAGTTAACAATTTTCACGAGCACTCTCGCGTCGCTTCTCTCACGCGCTATCTCGCTCAGTTTTGTACTCGACTCCTTGAACGCAGTCGGCACGCAGTTCGGCCCAAAGTCCCGGATATAACACGCGTACACGCAGTCGGTTTTTGTCTTACCTTTTCCCAGCTTCAGCCAAAGCCCCCACATCTTATCGCTTTCAGATGCGTCACGCTTTTCAATGACGAACCCAAACAAACACAGGCACGTATTTTTCATTCGACGTTTAGCTCACGACTTTGTCCGCACGCCGGCCGGCACACGCGCTCCGGGGTTCACATGGGCTCCCTGGAACCACGTGGCTGACACGCCATTGGCTGATGCGCCGCGGGAGGATCACCTGACGCGCTACGAGTTCGAACGACGTACTACGGGGTTCACATATCCGCGCGCACGGCGGCTCTTTTAATTTTTAATTTTTTAACTTTGTACAGTTGACACGGTTGCTTCGGTATGACGTTGCAATTCAAACTCTATTTCTTTGCATATTTGACGATGTCAACGCATCCGCGTCTTACTTTTTTCAGATGTTTTTTTTTGCCCATCATAAATGGAACACATAAAAACACAAAAAAGCTATTGCCAAAAAGTTTTTAATATAACACGCCGTTTAAAAAAATTATCGCGTATAAACGGGGAACAAATTGGGTAAACAGACCCGCATCGCATGTGGAATCCCGTCCCAAGATGCATACGATACGCCATCTACACTATGCGAACTTCATAAACTATTCGGATCCGAATCGAATCGGGCACTACGATCACAAATGGCGCCAGTATTTCGAATTCTTGCCACCGCGTTGCCGCCATGTGTACAGAGTTGGGACTATCTGGATTCCCATGAGGATACCCCTTTTAGGGAATCCATTCTATATCCCGACCGGAATCTGACTGGAAATTAGATGTCCCTAAGAAATTTCTGCACGGGTATCGCTTGGCTGGGACTTCTGTCTCATTCAAGACGAGATCAGGGTTCTTCAATGCAACAAGTGCGAAAACTTCGATCATGTAGCAAAAGAGTGCCGGCGTGAGAGTAAATGTGCCTACTGCGCGGGAAAACACGACACGAAAGCCTGCGAATCGAAAAACGGGTCTCCTCTATGTGTACATTGTACTTCGGCAAGAATAACAAGTACAGCACATTCGGCAATGGGTTCAGTGACATGCCCCATTTTAAAAAAGCGCATCATGGAAAAAGCCACACTAATTAACTGCGGATAGTGCAATATCATCTTCAACAACGGAGCTACCTGTGTCATTCAAACTGTCAGTCTTTGTGTGCTCATCTTGACGAGTTCCACTTGCACTTTCTAGCCAAAAACTATCATATTATTCGCCTTAGTGAAACTTGACTCATGACTGAAGTGGGTACCATCATGGGTACCGTCATGAGTACCATCTTCTCCGTTGTGATCGTGTTGGCAAAGTCGGGGGTGGCGTATGTATCTTCCTGCATAATAAACTACGTGCTGGTTACATCTTCTGAAATCTACGTCGAAAGGCCGAGTTCCTTATAGTTCGCGTAACTATTCCTGAGGCTCTGAGCTTACTCCTTGCTGTCGTCTATCAACCCCGGAATATGGTCATCTGTCAAGCTGTGCTGGGCTCCAAGTTCTTAAGGGGGAAACTTTGACTTTCCCTTCTTGAGAACAAGTGCCTAGCGCAAACCTCCTCGTGGTGGAGCCCGTCAACGGCGCTGCTTCGGCAGAGGCGGCTAATTGCGCAGGCTATTCGGGGCCCCCGTCACTCCCGCTCCGGAGTCAATCCGGGGCGAGGTGCATGGGGGTTTCCATTGTTCCCTTTAAGGGGGTTCGGCGTCGTGTAGGGCCCCTCCCGCTCGCCTCGGCGGCGGGTGCTGGGCTGGGCGATGGCGTGTGCATCTGATACATGCTGCGGAATGCCAAATCGGATGCACCCCCTTGAGCAGGCACTTGTTGCCTGGGGGGTGCAAATGACGCGAACGGCTCAGACAGTTACTGCTGGCCCCCGTTGCCCGTGCCTGGCGCCACTCCCCCCATGTGTATGTACGGGATGGCCCCGCCCGGACCCCTGGGGAGCGGAGCTGCGGCTCCCAACGACCCCTACACCCAACTCCCAACCTCCTCCCGTATCCCAGCCCGCCCCTTTTCTTTCTTTTCTTTCTTTCTAATTCTTTCTAATCTTTTCTTTCTTTCCAGGTATTTGTTGTTGTTGTTTTTTGTTTATTTGTTGCTTATATATTTATTTGTTGGTTTATTTTAGGTTGTTGTTCGTTCCCCCCTGGGGAACGGAGCTGCGGCTCCCTACGATCCCCACACCTACCCCCAACCTCCTCCCTTGTCCCAGGCCCCTCCCATACCCCCCAGGGATCCCCAGGAACCCCGATGTCCCCCAGGGACCCCAGGGACCCCCTCAGACACCCCCAGACCTCCCAGGGATCCCCCAGATCTCCAAGGGACCCCCTTGGCCTCCCCAGCCCACCCCATGTCCCTGTTGCGTCTGTTGTTGTTGTTAATTCAGGTACCCTTGGTACTCTGATTTTCCTCTTCTTTTCAGGTTGTTACGTTTGTCTGTTATGTTTGACTGTTATGGTTGTCTGTTGTTGCTGTTGTTGTTGTTGTGTTTCTTGTTTTGCTGTTGTTGTTGTTGTTGTTGTTGTTACTCCAGGTACCCTCGGTACTCTGGTTTCCCTTCTCTTTCCAGGTTGTTGTGTTTGCTGTTGTTGTTGCTATTTCAGGTACCCTCGGTACTCTGGTTTTTCCCTTTCTTTTTAGGTTGTTATGTAGGTTTGTTGTTGTTGTGGTTAATCCGGGTACCCTCGGTGCTCTGGCTTCCCTTCTCTTTTCAGGTTGTTAAGTTTGTTGCTGCTGTTGTTGCTCCAGGTGCCCTCGGTACTCTGGTTTCCTTTCCTTCTCCTTTCAGGTTGTTGATGTTACTTGCTACTTCAGGTACCCTCGGTACTCTGGTCCCTTCTCTTTCAGGTTGTTATGTTGTTGATTTTGTTGTTATTGTTGTTGATTTTGTTGTTATTCATTGTTGTTGTTGTCACTTCAGGTGCCCTCGGTGTTCTGGGTTCCTTTCTCTTTTCAGGTTGTTGTGTTTGTTTGTCTGTTACGTTTGTCTGTTGTTGTTCATGTGGTTGTTGATCTGTTGCTGTTGGGTTCGCTGTTGTTGTTGGTGTTACTTCAGGTATTTCGGTACCCTGATTCTCCTTTCTCTATCCAGGTTGTTGTTGTGGGATGTCTGTTGCTGTTGCTGTTGGGTCTGTTGTTGTTGTCGCTTCGGGTACTCAGGTGCTCCGGCACTCTGCTTTCTTTCTTTCTTTTCTTTCTTTTCAGGTGGGGTATCCTGGGCCCGGCCTCGCCGTGGCCATGGTCGCGGTGATGGCACGGAACCAGGTGCCCCCAACGTCCTAATCTGGAATTTTACTTACCTTTATTTTGTTTAATTTTGTATAATTACAACGGCCCGTCGCTGCCCCAGGGCGCGGGGCCAAAACCTCCGAAACTAGTGGTGGAAGGCATCGTGCCGATAGTCTGCTGGCTGCACGGAGGGTATTTTTGTTTTATTTGTTTTGCTGCAGTCTCTAACGATCCCTTCAGGGTACCTGGGGGAACCTTGTCGTATGCACCCTCGAACCGGGCATAGGTGGCGCTGCCCGGGGAGACCTCCTTTCCACCGTACTCGTGGGAACAAAAATGGGAAAACTTAAAAACGGTGTGAATGCTGGTATGACTGGGGACGGACGAGTGGGGGGCCTGGTCGCGCGTCCGAACACCCGTAGGGTGGCTCGGGAGGCAAGGGCGCGGCTTAACCCTGCGAGAGAGTCGGCCCCAGGCAGCCCGCGCCACCCCCGGGGTGCCGGACATGTAGCCAACCGGGCCCTGATCGAGGAGTTTGGCCTGCGCGCCGTTAGAGTAGTTCTCACTAGACACGAGGGGAACCAAGCTAGACAAGTAAACCAGCCAACCGTGGCTGCGCGCGTTCAGATAGCTAGCCGCGTCACCGTCGAAGCCCTCCCAACCCGCCCCCCTGTAGAAACCACGGTAAATGTGGCCGCACCTGGCGGCCGAGCTTTCGATAAAATCAGGGTGTTGCAGCTGAACGCCAGGCGTTCGGCTGTCGTTTCGGCAGAGGTGCGTTCGCTCGTTGCCGGGAAGCGCCTGGACGTCCTGCTTTTGCAGGAACCATACGTCCGGCGCCAAGGCATGAGCCACACCTTCTATGGACTAGGGACTGGAATGAGGGTCGCTGCTGTCCGCTCAGAACGTCCCTGGGCGGCGGTGGCGGTGTTCAACCCCTCCTTCCAGATGATCTTTGTCTCGCAGCTGAGCACCACGCACTGCGTTCGTGCGATAGTGCAGGCACCCGGCTTCTCTTTCTACGTCGTATCCCACTACTTCCAGTGGAGCGACGAGATTGAGGTGCACCTCAGGCACCTCGAAGTGGTGTTTCGTTCGCTGAGGGGGCAGAGAGTTCTTGTCGGACTAGACGCCAACGCCCGGTCCTCCCTTTGGGGACCTCAGGACACGGACAGGCGCGGTGCCCAACTGGAGCGGCTTATCTGTCAGTATGGATACACCGTCCACAATGATGTCAACCAGCCGCCCACCTTCTGTGCGGTTACAGGTTCGTCATACATCGACGTAACCTTGGGGTCGGCTGCCATGGGCCGCTTCGTCGGCGAGTGGACAGTGCGGCAGGAATGGACAACGAGCGATCATAACGCTCTGGACGTCGGCTTGAGGGTGCTAAAAGCCGAGGGAAATGACGGACGCCCCGCTGTCAGTCGGTTCAACGTAAGGCGAGCTGACTGGGAGCGATTCGACCAGACCCTCGCTGATCTGTCGGCGCAAAGGCTGGAGGTGCTTCCACTGACATCCCCCGTAGAAGTCGAGGAGATGGCTGGCGCCCTTACGAGTGTCCTCACGGAGGCTTGTGAGGGTGCGATGCCAAGGAAGAAGTTTTTCAGGAAGTCCAACCCGTGGTGGACTACCAACATTACCAACCTCAGGCAGGAGGTATACCGGCAACATAGGGCCTTTCGGAGGGAACGTGATGACGCTCAACGCCTCGTACTCCGGCAACAGTACCGCTCTTCTTTGCGGGAATATACCCGGGAGGTGAAGAGGGTCAAGCTCGAAAGCTGGAGGAGCTTCGTTTCGTCGCACGGCACCGAGAAGCCCTGGGGCTTCGTTTATAAGCTCCAGTCGGACAAGCTTCAAGTTGAGAGGGTGCTCAGCACCCTCCGGCGAGACGATGGCCCCACAATGGACTTTGAAGAAACCGCCGGCTTCCTCCTTGAGGCGCATGTCCCTGAAGATCGGGAAGAGGATGACACCCCCCAACAGCGGGAAGTCAGGGAGGGTGCCTTCGCTGCACCCGATACTCCTGACGACCCGCTTTTCACTCAAGTGGAACTCGCTTCCCACCTTAAAACCCTCAAGAGCGGGAAGGCCTCGGGACCCGATCTCATTGAGGTCGTCGTGCTGAAAAGGGCCTTCGCGGTCATTCCCGGTGTGCTGGTTCGTCTTTTCAACGCGTCTCTCAGTTTGGGCGTCTTTCCCTCTGCCTGGAAGAAGGGATCCCTCCGAGTCCTTCTGAAGGGCGAGGACAAGGACGAGAAGGACCCAAAATCGTATAGGCCCATATGCCTCCTCTCCGTGGTAGGTAAGTTCTTCGAAAAAGCCCTCATGGGGCGCATTGTGCGGTCGGCGATGGGTCCGGGTCAGACCTCCGAGCGACAGTTCGGCTTCGTTCCGGGCAAGTCGACGGAGGACGCAATCGTGGAGATGCGAAGGATGGTGGCCGAGTCTGTGGACACGTACGCCGTCGCGCTCCTTTTCGATATCTCGGGCGCCTTCGACACCGTGTGGTGGCCCCTGGTTCTCGATAGCCTTAAAGTTAGGGACTGCCCGCGGAACGTCTTCAACGTCATCCGCAATTATTTTAGCGATAGGAGAGTGGGAATTTCGTGGGGTAATAGCGAGGTCTCCAAGTAGGCCACGAGGGGGTGCCCGCAGGGCTCCGTACTCGGCCCAACCTGCTGGAACCTCATGTTCGACGGGCTCCTTAGAATCCTCGAGGAATTCGCCCCGAACAAGTGCGTTGCCTACGCCGATCACCTCATGGAAGGCGTGGGTGGAAGGCAGGGTGGAAGGCAACTCGCGGCGGGAAATAGAGGTTAGGGCACAATCGATAGTAGATAGAATTGTAGCCTGGTGCCAGAGCGCCAAGCTGCAATTGTCCCAAAAGAAGACAGAAGCCATACTCCTTAAGAGCGAATGGCGGCACAGAGCGCCAGTTGGAAGAAGAGGACGAGACCGCCCCGACCGCGCGCGCCGCGTTGCTAGGAGGCCCGACATGGCCAGTAGATACCCAACAATCCAGATAGGGGATGCTGCAGCTAAGATAGCCTTTAAGGATAGGGTTAGATATCTCGGCGTCCACTTTGATAAGGAGATGGGAATCGGCTCTCATTGCTCCTACCTTAAGAAGAAGAGTGCATCCCTCTTCGTGCGTCTGGGGAAAATCGCGAGGGCCAGGTGGGGACTTAGATTTGATGTAGTTAGGGCTATATACCGGGGGGTCTTTGTCCCGACGGTGACATATGCCGCCGCGGAATGGTCTGACCTCTGTAGAGAGGCAGACATTCGAGTCCTTAGAAGCGCCCAGAGACTAGCGTTGATCGCGATCACTGGGGCATACAGAACTGTCTCATACGATTCTGTGTGCGTTATTGCAGGAGCTGCTCCAGTGGACATACTACTGAAGCAAGCCGGGGCCAGATATCAGCTTAGAAAGGGACACGACGCCGAGATAAATGGAGTGGCAATTCCAGTGGGAGCGAATAACGTAGTAGATAGGGTCAAGGATGAGGCAATCAACATGTGGCAGGCCGCCTGGCAGTCTTCCAACAAAGGCCGTACCACATTTGCCTTCTTCGGGAACATCCGAGAGAGATTGGCGGCGGGTTGGTTCCGGCCGAACCACTACACCACGCAGGTTCTCTCCGCCGACGGCAACTTCGGGGCGCGTCTCGCATCACTCGGGCTTGTCGAGGAGGAGGACTGTGAGTATGGAGGACTGGACATGGCCCGGCACTTTCTTCTCGAGTGCCCAAACTTCGAACCGCAGAGAGTCGCTCTGCGGGACTTCATCGGCGAGAGGATATGGCCAGCGGCGGCACGCCAATTGGTGGTCACTGCGGAAGCCTTCTCTGTCTTCGCTGACTTCTGTCGGGAGGCCCTTTGGCTAAAGGGGGCGGTAGAGCTCCAATAGGAGGCCGAGTATAAGGCCAGCGGGTGGGGCGGGAACAAAAGGGGAGGGGAAGAATCGTCGGGGTACAACGGTAGCTAGAGTAGGGGGATAGAGAAACATCATCCCAAACAGGATAGAGCACACGGGCCTTGTCAGGGTCCGTGGGGGTAGGTAGGTGACCGGGTGTCCCGCGGACCTAGCCGAGGCGTTTGTCGGAAGCCTCGGTGAACGGCGGATGGACTCGTAAACTTCGCGAATCATCCGATCCGCCCCGGCCGTGGGAACGCGATCTCTAGAAAGATAGGGAAGTAGGTAGTCGTCCAATACACTAACAAACATAAACAAATACACAAGCACACACAGAACAACACGCAAAACAACCTGCAGGCCCACAGCACTCCCAGCTGTGCCCCGCAGCACTCCCACACTAGGCTCACAATCCACCTACCCTTACCCATCCTAGATTCTTGTCTTCTGGGCTGTGTCCGGGCGGGACACGGGAGCAGGCCTTCCCGAGGTTCCCCGTGAGCACGTGGGGTCGACACCGGTGCCTCCGCCGGGGCTTAGGCCCTGGTAGAGCTGTCGAGATTGACGCCACGTTGCCAAACTGCTCTCTTCGCTAGTCGATCCAGCGAAAGTCAAAGAATTTTTCCATCGCCCGGCCCCCTTGGACGTGGTTCTCTGTCTTCAAAGTTAGATAGAAGCCCGTAGCGTATACCCTAGAGGTGATGGAGCACAGCTGCCGCTCCCTGGATCACGGCAGAGATACGGGAACACATGCGACGCTGGGGTCGTTTAGGTCGGGCTCTTCAAAAGACAAATCAAAATAGACAACATCTTTATGACAAGTTTAAAACTGTGCGAAATGAGGTAAAGGGGTTCGTCAAGTACGCTGTGGAGAAGTACTGCAAAACAAGCTTCTCACAAGGAAAGGTCGCGAGGTCAAACTCTCCGATTTCGACGAAATTTGGTATGTTTGTAGAATTTGTAAAAATAGACGACACGTATTTTTTTATATCTGCGGAACCCGATTTTTAAGGGGTGAAACGCACCTTCGGGAAAAGGTTTTTTTTTTCTTTTCTGGCCGATAACGTGTTAATGGTACGAGATATGAAAAAATAGCAAATCGCAACAACGTTTTTTTTCCGTGTACTATACATTGGAACGATGCAGATAACAACAAATTTTAAACGAAAAACACCGCTGTTTTCGAGGGTGCATTTCAGTCCTTAAAAATCAGGTTTCGCAGATATAAATGAATACATGTCGCCTATTTTTACCCATTCTACAAACATGCCAAATTTAATCGAAATCCGAGAGTTCGACCTCACGACCTTTGCTTTTCAGCGGCAATGCACCTTTAGACATGTGGAACCGTCTACGCAAGCTTGGTATACTCCCAACCCGAGGAACCCAGGCGCCTTGGAACCGAGCGGGAATTTTTTACGGTAACGCCTTTTATTTTGACCTCATAACGGCAGATGTTCTGCAAAAAAAACTCTGCGAAATCGAAAGCGGTGCGTTCGACTTCGCGACCTTTGCTTGTCAGCGGCAACTGCACCTATAGATACGTGGAACCTTGTACGCAAGCTTGGTATACTACCAACCCGAGGAACCCGGGCGCAGTTGGGGCGCGTTGGAACCGAGCAGGAATTTTTTACGATAACGCCTTCTATTTTGCCCACATAACACCAGAGGTTCTGCGAAAAATACTCTGCGGAATCAAGCCGAATGTAACGGCTACGGAGAAGATCTCTATGAAAATGATACGTATTGCCTGGCCGGTACTCGGTGTTCCTATTCTCCACCTATTTAACCATGCTCTTATACACTCTGAATTCCCGACACTATGGAAAATGGCACTCGTGCGTCCAATCGCAAAGTCGAAAACACCGCGTACCGTAGGCGACTATCGGCCACTTTCCTTACTATGCAATTTTGCGAAAACGCTTGAGCGCATCGTGAGTGGCAGATTAAACGGCACAACACCCAGATAAGCAAAGTTGCAAGATCCTTATCAATTAGCATTCCGTAAACACCACAGTACGCAGACTGCATTGCTCCGTATAGTCGATGATGCTCGGCTTGCCAATGACAAGCGGATGGTGAACATACTTATTGAAGGTGACCAGGAATAAATCGGTTTACACAAGGGAAAATGGTGAACAGAACGAATTGTATTTGGGGATAAATAGAAACGATACGCACGCGTCAAGAAGTCCGAGACGAATGAATGGCACGCAAGAAAATGTAACAGCGAGATGCCTAGGAACGTCTTTCCTTTTTTTTAAATATATCTATGACGAGCTTTTCGCGATAGTCAATATTTTTAACACTCCCACTTTGATATAGCGAAAGGTCCCTTTTTTAAAACTATGTTTGACTTGTCGAGTACACGTAGCATATTTCGTTGTTGTTCGAATGCGTTCCTGGCGAGGGGCTTTGTAAGTATGTCCGCTTGTTTTTCGTTCGTCGGGACGTACTCTAAGGCAAATTCCTTCAATTCATACATCTCACGAATAAAATGGTATTTGATGTCGATGTGCTTGCTTCTCTTGTGAAACTCCGGGTTTTTGATTAGTCGAAGTGCACTCTGATTGTCAATACAGAGTACGCTGGTCTGCGGTGTAGGCGTTAGTTCTCGGAAAAGTTTTTTAACCCAGACTAATTCCTTTGCTGCCTGACAAGCTGCAACATATTCCGCCTCAGTCATCGAAAGTGTTACAGTACTTGCCGCTGTGATTTCCACGTAATTGTCGACGAGCCAAGCTTGAGAACGTAGCCTGTAGTAGACCTCCTGGTCTCTATAACTCCGGCGTAATCGGAGTTGCTGAAAGCGAGGATTTTGTCGTCGCTCCCACTGTCGAAGTACAGGCCGTAACGTGTTGTGCCCTTGAGATATTTGAGGATTCTTTTTACGTTGTTCCAGTTAGCCTTCGATGGTTTCTCGAGGTACTGGCTAGCTTTGTTAACAGCGTACGTGATGTCTGGCCTTGTGGCGACAGATAAGTGCATCAAACTTCCGATTGCTTGTCGATACGGTGCGTTTGCGACTTCCTTGCTGCTCGATCTCACTGCATCGTCCGATTCGTGTTATTTATCCGCCGGTATAGTCACCGGGTTCGCGTTCTCCATCCTAAAGCGCCCGAGGACTCGTTTTGTATAGGTCTCTTGATGAAGGAATACAGCACCGCTTAATTTTCGTTCTATCTGTAACCCAAGGAATATGTTCGCCACGTCGGCCTTTACTTCCCATTCTTTTTGCAACTCTTGCTATAGATTTGTTATACTTTTCTCGTCTGCCGAGGCGATCAATCCGTCGTCGATATCATTATGCTCTGGGGCAGCCTCTTGTTCGTCTTGAATTTCCTCTTCGTCCGGAACCACTTCATCTCCTTCGGCTTGCTCCGACTCTTCAATGTTGACCGGTGCTTCTGCATTCCTCGGTGCAGCTTCTTCTTTGGGTATCGCAAGAAGAGTATAATCTTCTGTACATTCTTCGTTGTCTCGTCGTCCGGAGAACTTGACGTCCCTGCAGACTCGGATTTGATTTTATCGTTCGAACCACACGCGGTATCCTTTTGTTTCCTCGTCAAATTCGACCAACAATCCCTGTTTGGCTTTCGGATCCTATTTACGCTTTTTCTTTTTTGGAATGTGCTTAAAAACTTCTTCTCCAAAAGTTCGTAAGTGGTTGACGTCGGGAGGTTTTCCGTGCCACAACTCGTAGGACGTAACTTCTTTCACAGTGCTCGGTCCCATCCTGTTTAGAACGTGAACAACAGTGTTCACAGCCTCAGCCCCCCAGTCTCGTGCCGAGTTTCTTTGCGAAAAGTAGAGTCCTCGCTGCTTCGACGACCGTTCGGTTCTCGCGCTCAGCTGCTCCATTCTGCTCTAGGGTAAGGGAACTGTCTTTTCGTGTCGTATGCCGAGAGTCTCAGTGAGTTCGCGTACCTCAGAGTTGATAAATTCTAGGCCGTTATCCGTTCTCAGGGTTCTGACCCCGCATGGTATAATTTTCTCGCACCTCTTGAAGAGGACACGAAGATAATTATTCGCCTCTGATTTCTGCTTGAGGAAGAATACCGTTCGCATATGAGAAAAGTCGTCCTTTAGTAGGAGGAAAAAGGGTGAATCTCCAATCGAGCTCTACTGCATTGGGCCGCACAAGTCCGCGTGCACGAGCTCTCCAGGTTCGCTTGCTTTTGTCGTACTCTTCGGGAACGGGGTGCGGTGCATTTTTCCGACGACGCACGACTAACAAAAAAAGTCTTCATCGACCGATACTTCAACGCCCTTTATTTTTAAAGAAGTTCTTGACATACCTTACGTTCTGATGTACCAATCGCTCGTGCCAGTCACGAAACGAGACCGCTGCTGCATTCGCCTCGACAGTATCTTCCTCGGAGACGATTTTCAGCTTCATCCGAAATAGCTTACCATATCGCTCTCCTATGAGAATTGTCCTTCCCCCCCTTTTCAGCTCGCATTTCTTGTCGTCCGATTGTAGCTCCAAACCCTTGTCGAGTGCGGCTCCAACGGAGAAGAAATTGTATTTCAGCTGTGGCACGAATAATACATTCGACAAATGCTTCTCATTCCAGGAACGACCATCGAACGCGAGAACGTTAATGTCGCCTCTTCCTGTCGTAGAAATGAATTTCCCGTCGCCAATTCTCACTGGTATCTCTTCTTCGAGGGTTTGAAAGTTAATGAACCAGCTGCGTTGTGTAGACATATGATTGCTGGCACCTGAGTCCAAACACCACACGGTCTCGTAGCCACCCTGCTCTGTCGAGGTTGCTAGAGTCTCTACGATGAGGGCATCTCCCTTCGGCTGACTGTGGTTTGACTCTCCGGATGTATTTTTCTTCTTGTCAGAACCTTTTCTTTCCCAATGTCCAGGCTTAGCGCAGACATGACATTTTCCTGGTCTCGACTGACCTCGTCCTCGTCCTCATCCTCGTTCGGTTTTCCTCTGAGCTTGGTTCGCGGCCAAGGCCGTGTTCTCCGAAGACTCTCCTCTCATGCCGTTCCTCATCTCTTCGATGATGAGTCTAGACGTGAGATTCGCAAGGGTTCTCTCCGCTGAGGCTGCAGACTCCCATGCAATCACAAGATGATCATAGCTACAAGGCAGTGTCATCAGAATTTTAGTGATAATCATGGTGTCGGATACTCTTTCGCCGATGACGTTGAGTTTATGCGTAATATGCTCCAACTTTGCGATATGCGACGAGATAGTGTCTCCGGATCCCATTGTGGCGCTGTACCACATCTGTTAAAGCATGTCGACGCTTGCTTCAGATTTAAGCTCATAAACTGACTTTAATTTCGTCCACATCTCTGCGGCACTTTTTAGATTGATGATGTGTAAGAGTGCCTGAGGTCCAACGGTCGTGCCGATTACTTTTTGCCCGATACGATCGGCTTTTTCCCACTCGGCAAGTTTCGTCTCGTAAATCGCCTCAGCCGCTGCGCTCGCACCAGTCTATGTCACGGGTTTCGCTATCTCTCCGTTTACTACTTTCCAGGCACCGCTGGCATTCAGTGTAACACGAATTTGAAATTTCCAGGAAGCCCAATTTTCAGACCCCTTCAGATGCGCTATTTTCATGAGTTCGTGTTCCATCGTCTCTAACTGGGGTTTCTCACTTTTGCACGAGGCGCGAGATTATATCTAGACGCGTTCTACGTCTTATCAGTTCGTTGTCGTAATAAACCTCAAAACACGGAAATATTCACGACGCGATGCTACTGGGCCCATAACCTATCGAAGGTGACCAAGAATAAATCGGTTTACACGAGGGAAGTGGTGAACAGAACGAATTGTATTTGGGGATAAATAGAAATTTGCTTGACTACCGCCCGAAATTAGCCGGCTCAGGCAACTGGCTGTAACCGTAAATCCGATTGCCTGACTATTTTGTCTGAAACCAGCTGGATCAAGCAAATCAAGGCACACCGTAAGTAAGGCATCCGCACTACAGCGTGTTCAGGCCCGAATCAAATGTCATGCCAACCTGACAATATTTCTACTCGGAAATGCTATCCTTGGGAAGTCTTTGATGGAATTGCGACGGTTGATAAGGATATCGAGGCCATCTCACCATGGGCTGGAAAATTGGGATTAAAGCTAAATCGCTCGAAAGCCAAGGCCATCATGATTGGCTCCCCCCGCTACCTAAAACAGCTTGATACTGCATTGCTCCCTCCCATTCGAGTGGGCTCTGATGACGTTAGCTGGCTCGATTGTGTGACGTACTTGCGAGTCTGCATAGACAAAACGCTTTTATGGTGTGAGCACACACAATTCGTTACGCGAGTTGTGGGGAAAATTAGAGGGACCCTTTATCAACTGAAATTTTGCAGCGGAAAACCCTCCTTAGAAGACCGCAAGATATTAGTGCAGTCGCTGGCTATACCGCACTTTGACTATTGTTGTTTGCTCCATACTAATATTACGAACGCCTTGAATCAATTATTCCAACGGGCGTTGGACACAGGCGTGCATTTCATTTGGAGTTTACGACGAGATGAACACATAAAGCCATATTATAATTGGCTGAGGTGGTTGTACACTGCTGATCACCGCAAGCTACTACTTGCGTCGTTCATGGATACCATGTGCAAGTATAAGGAACCACGCTACTTGCTACAGGGTTTCGTGCTCCCAGCAAGTGCTCCTCTCATACATCTCCAGCGGCCTTTAACTAGTGATTTCGTGATTTCTATATGCAGAACTAACTACTATCGTAAGTATTTTCGTACTTCAGCCTGTTATGTCTGGAACTCGCTCAACGCCAATCTGAGGGCATGCTTAAATCTCGCGGCCTTCAAGCGAGCCCTATTGCAAAAACTGTTAGAAGATGCGCTAACGTAGTTTCTAGGGTTGTTCGATTCCGATTCGATTCTTTAAAAGATCGATTCTTTTGTTAAAAAAATTGATCTTTAGAATCGATTCTTTCCTTTTCGATCTTTAGGTGAATCGATTCTTTACCCTAAGAATCGAAGATTCGATTCTTTATAATTTCTCGTTTTTTTTTTTACCACGACCGAAGCGACTGTTCGCTCACGAAGAGAGCCCGAACGCTTTTGGCGGAATCGTCAAAAAAGTGTCCTGTAAAGTGATGAAAGATATTAGTTCGAAATTCAGCCACGGTAAGCGTTCATGTTGCAGGGTTATCAATATGAAGTAAGGCGTTAGTGATACAATGAAGTCAGCATATTATTTTCACGTTGTAGCCATTCTTCTTCGTCACCTGACACCTGTAGCTGAGTCTACAGTTTTACCGGTGTTCAACATTAAACGATTAAACTTGTTAAACATAAATCTTGTAATGTCCGGCTACCTGGTTCTTCCATCGAATTTTGGTAAGTACATAGTTTTCAAATGTTTACTACACTAATATTTCCGTTCACTCCCACAAAATTGTCGCACGTTTCATGGTATTATTTTCACCCGATAATTTTTCATTTTTGCGTGACTATTTTTTTTTCCTTTTTCTTTTCCTCACAGAATTTTTTTGATTATCTTTGGGTTGTGGTTTTGTGTGCTTTGATGTTGCTGGCGATCGAGATTTTACGACAAACGCTCCAAAAAGTGGGAATATTTTTGAGTTATGTTGTGGAAAAAAGTTTTCGATACGTCACGAGTCTCGCCTAACACTTAACCTGACTTTTTTAATAATCAGTTTGGTTATGGTCTAGAAGGCTTTGTTTGATTTTCAAATATTTTTCAATTACAAGAACTTCTTCATGATTTTTCTTATTTTTTTACAGTGCCTAAAGTAAAGCAATCCTTTGTTTGGAAATTTTTTGCCAAATCCACTTGCAACGACGATGATTCTTCATGCAAAATTTGCAATAGAGCTGTGAAGTCTGGCGGCAAAGGTGGTTGTACAACCAATTTAAAGAATCATTTGGAACGCAGTCATTCCGAGAAACCTGAAGTGAAAGTATTTCTACAAAAAAAAAAGAAAACTGTGTCGAACAACAAAATATATTGGTAAACATGCATTTTTTAAATAAATATCTTTGAGATTTTCAACCGAAAGACGCCCTAATCTTCATTATAACATAAAATATTCCTTATATGCAACAGCATGGTGCAATTATACACCGCACTTTTCGTTTTCTTAATAATGAAGAGCAAAGTGTATGATCAAGCTGTATTCGGTGAACATTTAATAATAAAAACTGTTGTTAGGTCGTTCTTTACTCTGCTGTAGGGATCAGTGGCTGCAATATTTTTCTTCGTCTTATTTTTATTTATCTTTAGAAACGATCAATGTCGTCATCAACATCAACGTTGATATCCATGGACGTCGCAGAATCTGATATTATGATTCAACAGATTCACCAAATCGAGCGTCTTCACCAGCACTCTCAGAAATAAGTAGCGGATTTGCCAGTGCGATTAGACAAAGACCGTTGGCGCTTTAACCCAAAATCGACAACTCTTTCAAGCAAATTCAATCATTTGCAGGTAATGTTTTCGAAACACTCTTTAGTATATGTCTATATATATTGTTGAAGAAATATTATGGTAAAACTGAAAGTTTCGCCGAAATTGTTGGAAAAAAGTAAAATTTTATACAAATGTAACTTCAGAAGTTAATAACTATTGAATGAAACGTCGATTATCTCAAAATTTAAGTTGAAAAAAAATTGAGGCCGTTCCAGCAGCTTATCTGATATCAAGATTTGAATTTTTAATGTCCTAAAAAACGTCCGTGCCAACACACTTACCTGTGATACGAAAGAATCCACATTTCTGCATCATGGTTTTTAGTCGTTCTTAAACTAATATTTATATCCTTTAAACAAAAAAGTACCTTGCTACCAATTATTACTTCATACTTTCATTTATATTGTATTAAAAAATAAAATAAAATTGATTTTTGACGCACGCTGGCATCAGCACATCACTCCCTACTGGACAAGGTTAAAATGGCCAACCCTAGAAAATAGAGGTAAATACCACACCCTATGTCTACTTCACCGTGTCTTAAACACAGGCAGACCAGCCTACCTTAGAGTAATGTTCACCCTTAACCATCCGGGAGAAGGAATGGTCCGCCGAGAACGGGCCCAATTTCTCTCAATCGCGCATTTTCGCACGGAATAGATGAGACACTCGTTCCATATTTTCGCTGCCTACTTGTTAAGAGTCTTTCCTTTGCACTATATACATCTTAGTATAACCTCCTTTCGCGACCTCACGAATACAGTCCTTCCTGGCAACTGAGGACAATGTAAGGACTTAATGTAAGTCTCGCACACCTGTCATTATGATCAGCTACCGACCTGCGAATACGTGTATGCTGTCACCATGCCCTCGCGTTCTTTTACCTGCATTAAACTATGCGAGCACTGAATTTTTGATTTTGTACATCTGCATATTGGCAGCCCTCCCTTTTCCGACTCTGTATTAAAAGGTGGTTTTTTATTTTTCGCTCACCGCGCTCTTATGTTAGTTTTTGAGAACTATCTTTCTAATCTTCAAAATTTTTTTGTGTTTATTTTTATTTTTATTTTATTTTGAATTTTGATTTGAAGGTTATCTCTACCTAAAACATGTTTATTTGGCTTATATAGAATCACCTCATTTGCTTTGTATTAAGGCGTTTTTATCGATTCATTTGTACCCTTCTCTCCACTGACTAGAGAGAAGAATGATTGTGCAGTGTGTCACATCCGGAAGGGATGAGAGCATAATATTTTCGTTTCCCTCTTTGTTGCCTACGCCTAGCGCAATAGCACGGGGTGAGGGCAAAAAGGAGTAGTGCGTGGGAAAGAGTAGAATTAAGGAATTGGCACGATATTTCAAAATTGAAGGATAATTCGACAGACTTGGTGTACGATTGACACTATGTTATTTATTATAAGATTACTAGATGGTTTGAAGCAATTAGGCCTACGATGAATGATACACAAAGAAAAGGTAAAGTTAGCTTACATTGGTTGTGTTTGACACTCGGTCGCTCGCTCGCTCGCTCGCGTAAATGTTTGTTGACGCTCGCGTTACAAGGGCCTTCGCTCTTGGCCTGGTGCGCTCGCTGGTACAATCGCTGGTAAGGCGCTCGCAGGATTTAACGCTGGACATGTGTAAAATCGACGTGTTTACTACGACGGGCTCTACGCGTGGATATAAATATGAACGGCGCGCGAGGTCGATGAATTGAGACTGATATTCAAGGAAAAATGAAGACTGTTCGTATGAAGGTTAATTGGAGATATTCGTTTGGCTTTTGAATTAAGACTTGATAGCAGAAGTTGATTCGATGTTGGTTGACGGAAGACTGAGCTCTGAATTTGATGAACATTGTCGGAAGACTGGTATTGAGACTTGATAGAAGAACTTGAGTCGATGATAGTCGACGGAAGACTGCTTCGACCTTTTGCACACTGACCCTTCTTGGTTCGCATGCGAATTTTTCGAGTGAGTAGGAGACAATCTTTGTTTTCTCTTCTTAGAAATAATGGTGCTGATGGAAGGGGCAATTTCGCTTTGTTAACGGAACGTGCATGAGGTGTGTAGTCGAAACTCGCGCCAAGTCCTTCGCGATAGCGCGGCAACTGTTTGATTCGCACGGCCCGGATGTTTTCATACTCCGCTCTGGTTACCGGATCGAATCATGCAGAATTCTGTTTGTCCCCATGCGGTTGGCTAGCGTAAAGTTTTTGGAGTGAGTGCCTGTTTCATTTTTTGAGCTGCGGCTTTTCGTGGAATATTCGCCTGAGATCGTGTTCTTGTTGAAAGCCAATGTGATAGAAAAAGTAAATGACTGTGGCGGTGCTGCTATCGTGTATATATCGCTGTGGTTTGGATATGCTCGCGGAACGTACGCAAGTTCCGTTTAATGCTGTTACGCGTATTATTCTTAGATTTATACATTTAATACGCCTCTGACGGCAAATGAGGATATTGGGAATACTCGAGATGAAAAAACCTAGATGAGAGCAGGGACATTCGCTAGAATGTAACAAGTGCCGGAGGACGTTACAGCCCTAGTGCACTAATAAAATGTAATCTAATCTAATCTACTCTCTCTCTCTCTCTCTCTCTCTCTCTCTCTCTCTCTCTCTCTCTCTCTCACTCTCTCTTTCCTCTTTATTCCGCATTCAAACATTTTCTCTAATCTTTGCCAAGATCGAGCTAACAGAATCGTTTGGCACATGGCCGGAACGTAGGCAGTTTTTTCTTAACTAGTTCTATTTTCGGTTCTTAGAAATTGTTCCAAAATAATCACTGACAAACAGTCCAATGGTGACAAACAGTGTGACGATGAGAGCCAAAATCATCTCCAAGCTAGTGTTTGCAATTCCTTATAAAATACATTGGCTGATTCAACTCTTTCACTCTTTTATCCTTTGTCGTGGATCATCATTCTCATCGTAAGCTACCTTGAAAGAACTTCTGGATTGCCTGCCTCTCAGCGAGTCCACAGAAAAGCGTCCCAGCCCCCTCTATTTGGCATAACCCAATTTCTGCTTCGTCGCATTATTCAGTAATTATCATCATAAAATTTTCCATCCCATTTATCGCGTGGATGGTGGCGGAGACAAATAAATTACCCCAATTTGTCCGGGTCTAACCAGCAATTATTTGTCAGCGTGTAATTTTCAATGGAAATGACAATTCATGGAAATCAAATAATTTTTATCGTTAACGTCATTATGAGTAGGGAAACACTGGCGGTTTGAAGCCACTGTTACTGCACCCACTCACACGGCTGGCCTGACTTTCTTGATACTTATCCGTACACGATAATGCACTCGCTCTCGTGTACATTGCAACATTGCCTTTGACTTTGCCCTTACTGTGTGTAAGAACGAGAAAATCAAGCCAAATTCTCGACGTCTTCTTTAATTATGTACACAATAGAGAAAGGTATAAAGAGAGTTTCTATTGTTTCCTCCTTCCTTTGCACTCACCTGAAGCCTCTAGGGCAAATGTTGATTAGCCGTGGTGAATAGCCTCTGGAACTCTCTCTGCCCTGTGCGCATTGACGTCTAATTATGCGAAATCGTTTTCGAATTAATCCGATTTATTTTCCTGACATGGCCGCTTCGGGCATCGAAAATACCACAGCTGTGATATATACGCACAAGTTCACGGTCTACGGACGTCAAAATGGTATGAAACGCGGCAAAACATTTACCCTCACATGGTGTCCTATCGTCTGCCCGTATCGTTTCTCACCGGGCTTGATCCTCTCGTTGAATAATTAGTTGTTCGGCAATTTGGCGGTATCATACGTTAAATTAAACTCTGCCGCAAGCCTGACAGTGCATTTATCTACATCTTAATAAATCCCCATTTTGATTCTCCGTTCATATACTTATTCGTACGATCAGTCAAGACACAGTATTCGATGAAAAATTAAATACCGGGTGGACTTCGTGCCTCTCTTGTTTTATCTATTTAATTTTTTTAAATCTTCCATCCGTGACAATAAAAATGTACTGAATCGCAATGCGGCGAAGTTGCGATCCTTTAATTGCCCGTTTACTCGCTCGGGTATTTCGTGCTGCGAAATTAATTCAAATTGGCAATTAATGTTTTTGCGATTATGGTGATGATTTCCACACTGATAAGTTAGTTTTTATCATTTTTCGTTGCATTTGTTTTTCCGATAACCGGCGTCGCCAGGATCTCGCAGACGCACCCGTATCAGGGGACTACCTTTGGAGGGTTCAGATAATTAAATGGCAACAGAGAACGAGACGGTTGTTTTCCTAGGCTAGGAAAAAAGATAGTAAGCTCTTGAAGATTCGTCTCACGCAAACCCTGCGTGAGTCAAACCATTTCATATACTCGGCAAAAGATGCTTTGAGCGAATAAAATTCAAGCTCCTAAGAGCTCAAAAACTATTGAAAATTCCTCAAACCTTGGATATATAGTGTGGAATCAATGTGTCGAATGGTGGAAATAGATAAGTTTGTTCAATGATTAGTCGGACCTTTTTACTGTCAACGTTTTTACGTGTTTCTTATAGTTCTCAAACGTCTAGAAGATAGATAAAGATGTACACTTGGCCGTATAGTTAACTGATTATGGAGGCTCTCTTTTTTCATGATGCATGGGAGTACCCGGTGAGAAACAACGCTTAGGGAATTTTCAGGTCGCGGACTTTGCGGGTCGCATGACATGTCTCGCTGTAACCATAAGAGGTGGAACAACCTTTTAAAACTTTCCGACGATGGAATTTGCCGGCTAGTTTATAATGCTGTGCCACACATCTATGTGGCACAGCATTATACAATCAAAGGCGGACATACAATCAAAGGCGCCAAAGTGATGTTCCTTGCCAGTTCATTTTAAGGCATTATATACACTTGTGATGGTCGGAAAAATGGCAACTTTTTTTATTGCATATACTTTAAGTACAATATCTCAAGAATATTCTTACCAAATTTCATAAAGATGGGAGCATTAGATTCGCAATTATAGGTATTTCAATCACACGTAACACAACCAAGCGTGTTACGCTTGCTGAGCAGCAAGCGCAAGTAGCCACAAGTGAAGGAAGAATGACTGGTACGCAGTATCAAATCAATGTTTTAGAGGATGCAGAGGATGCAGAAGGATTACTGTATGGCCATGGAATCGACGACTCCATGGTAGTATGAATAAATTAACTTTAAATGTAAAAGAAACATACTTGAATCTTAAACGCGATTATCTCAAAAACGTCTTTTTTTTAGAAACACCTTTGCGGTGGACACGATTACTCAAAAACTATTAATCGAATCCATACCAAATGTATCTCACTTGATGATCTCGTATGATAATAGCTAAGGCCTGGACAAAGGATTTGAATTTTGTTGAAAAAAAAAATAGTAACAACAAAACCGAAAATTTAGCATTTCAAAAGATGATCTTTCTGTTAAAATTATCGTCATTTTTTTTAACTGAACATTTTGACAAATTCTTCGTCCAGGCCCAAGCCAATGCAATATACTAATGAAATCATTTCCAAATTCTGATTTCAGATGAACCGTTCTCGAGTTATCATGTCCACCGCAACTAATGCTCAAACGAAGGCGCTCTTGGTAGACAGCTGGAGTGCCGCCATTTTGAAATATTTTTGAATAAAAAAAATTGTACAAGTACATGAAAATTTGTACTAATCGATGGTGTTCACAGTTTTTCAATAAACATTTCCCGAGTAGAAATATTGTCAGGCTGGCCTGATATTTGATCTGCGCCTGATCACGTTGTAGTACGGAGGCCTTACTTAACTATGCCTTAATTTTCCTGATCGAGCTGGGGTCAGGCGGTGGTCGAGCAACCAGACTTACGGCTTACTTCAATTCGCCTGATCCAGGTAACTTCAAGCAATCATCACGTAACTGGACTTCTACAGTTTGGCGCTAAAAACGTGCCTAACCTCATCTTGTCAAATAATACACAGACCCGAAAAAAGCACGAGACATATATTATTAATCACTTTATACATTTTTACATATAACGTGTACGTGTGAATACGATGGACAAACACAATCGGAAGAAAATTGCGCATAGACTGCGTCTGCGTGAACAACGGGCTCTAAATAAGGGAAAAAACGAAGAAATAATACCGCAGCAGGTTAGTATAACAATTAATTTTTTCAAAGACTTACAATTCTCAAATCTATAAATATAAATTGGATTCAATCTGACTGTAAATTAACCATACGCCAAATTAGATATGCATTGGTTAAAATTCTTATTATGATCCATTTGACAGATCCGGAACAGACCATTTCACCAAGGAACGACTCGAAGTTCCTGAGGATTGGCATGTGTTAGCGCTATCACTATGTAAGTAGATTTATATTTATTTTGTGTATCGCTTTTGTTTTCTTTTACTTGGTCCGACTCCTCTGTCAGAGGAGAAAAAAAACAGCATAGGCCAACCAAATAATGGTAAGCTGACAGCGTAGTTCAGTTAAGTGAAAGTAGTTCCATCGGTGCAAATTACACCATAAGAAATGCACTTCGGATGGACATTACATTCACTGAACTGCACTCCGCTGTCAACTTACTATCATTTGGTTGCCCTTTGCTGTATGGGCTCTCCTGCGCCGATGGTATCACATTCACCGGACTAACCTTCGATTCTAATTTCCATTAAAAAATCGATTTTCTTTCGTCCACTTCTCACCAATGAATTGTACGCTTTGTAATTTTTAGATTGAGCCCGCCAAAGCTCTTGCCGGTCAATGGATAATAAGCGGACGCTCAAGAGCTTCGAAATTTCCAATTTTCGCCAATTTTCTTTTACACTCCTCACTCATAAATTTAACGCTTTGCAAAGTGTACCAAACAATTAATTCTTTTTCTTTAGAAACAGATTTTTCAAATTTACCTCACACTACTAATCGAAGAAGTATAATTTTTGTTCTCATAAAATATTTCTTTAAAGCTCTTGTCCGTAAACAAAATTATAGGTTCCCCGTTTTATCGGGTGCGAACTGTGAGATAAATAATAAAAAAATCGTTTCTAAAGAAAAAAGGATTAATTATTCTGAATTTTTTTTAAACTGTTGAATTTATGAGTGAGAAGAGAAAAAAGTTAGCGTCAATTGGAAATTTTGAAGCTCTTGAACGACCACTAAATATTCTTTGACCGGCTAGAGCTTTCGCGAGCTCAATTAAAAAATCATAAAGCGCAAAATTTATGGGTAAAAAGTGGACGAAAGAAAATCGGATTTTTAATGAAAATTAGAATTTTTGAGAAGCTCGAGCGACTTCTAAGTATTTATTGACC
Source organism: Ophion slaviceki (assembly GCA_944452715.1). Taxonomy (NCBI): domain Eukaryota; kingdom Metazoa; phylum Arthropoda; class Insecta; order Hymenoptera; family Ichneumonidae; genus Ophion; species Ophion slaviceki. The sequence goes on along the minus strand of OX101787.1, from coordinate 47,614,155 downwards.
GCTCGCAGCTTTCGCAACAATTTTTTTTCTTCTTTAAAGTAGATAATTGGATGGTGAGAAAAAGGAAAAAATAGAGCTCAAATTTGTGCCACCCTAATGTATACCTTATATAGATATATATGTACATATTGAATTTTCAGTGGGATATATATTTTCGTATTTTTCAGCGGCTGTCATTTCGAAATACAGGGAACACAGAATTTAAGTTCTTTCGAAGCAAATTGGACAAGCCGTTGGAGCGGTATTAAGGCCTGATTAAGTCAGTAAAAGACTGGGACAAGCTTCGAGCGTCTCGGGAAAAAAACGAACAGAACGCCCAATGTAACGTTCCCTAGAAACGTCTGGTCGTAAAAACTTTGAGCTCTATTTACTTTATTCACGAAGTTCCTTAAGTTCTTGTTTACAAAATTTATTAGTTTATTTCGAGATGACATGTGGAATATAGCACAGTGATATATCTTAGTTTATTTCAAGTTTTTGTTCTGTTACAAAAACAAGACAAAATTTTATTTGTTTTCCACATAGATATATGTGATAAATTTTACATTAAGATTAAAAAATAAACGACCAGCGTTATTTATTATTTCGTGCCTTTTTCTATTTTGTGTGTGCATTGTATTTTTTATTTCAGGAATAAATCGGTCATCCTGAGCCGTGAAAAAGTAAGCTTTGTCAGGCCTCGATGTTTTACGCTGATCAGGCCTTGATCTTTTCCGCTGATCAGGCCTTGATTTTTTACCCTGATCACGCCTCGATAGTTTAGCCTGATCAGGCCTTGATTTTTTAGCCTGATCAGACGAAAGTCAGGGGTTGTGTTTCAAAAATGATCAGGGCTTGATAAAAAATTCTGATCAAGGGTGGAAAAAGAAATCAGGATGCCTGATCAGGTGTTTATTGTAGCTGGAGCAAGATTTCTACTCGGGTTATTGTCCCGTCGAAAAAAAACAAGCAAATCACGTCCCTTCGCCCGTATATCAGGCCTTAAACACACGAAAATTAGAAAAGACGTTTTGCAGAAGACTTTTGCACGTGAGGACACGCCCTATACGAGCTTACCATTCGAAGTACGGTAGTTAGTAAACGCTTCACTCTGATTAAGTATCTGGTATTGTTAGAGCGTTTGTTAGTTTCACGGTAGATACTTGAGATGCCCATGATCAATTAAAATTATTTCGATGCGTCATCTGGGTACGATCCCCTCAGGCAAATAGATATAAGCAATATCTCTACACATACGCAGAAAGATTCGACCATCATTGTCACTTCCTTAAGGGACCATCACTGTGTACATTTTCAAAAAAATCGATTTTTATGCATTATCTGATAATATAGACGGTTATAAATATGATGCTCAATTTTTGGGGCGAAATTTGAATTATTCCGCATTCGAATTATTCCAAATTCGAATTATTTTCTCGAAATATCGTTTTTCAAAACAGTGTACACTTTCAAAGGAAGTTTTTTAATACTATTCGTCTCAAATGTTGACACAACATTCTTTACGCCGTTCTTTATCTTGCTATGGAAGCTTTTTTTAATCTTCATATATTTTTAACGAAAAACTGTCGAAAAAATGGGCTAAATTCGATGCTTTCTTCAAAGCGCCTCCATTTTGTTAACTTTGATTTTTGAAAAACCTCCATAGAAAGATAGAGGCTTTCATACTGATTAATAATCTTTTTACAAATTTTGTTTCAGATCAAGAGACGTTGCAGTCTTGACGCAGAGTGATTAAAAAAAATCGATTTGACACCACTGATTCGATGCGACACCAACGATGCGCCGCTACTCTTTATACAGTAAGATGGGCTTTAGCAGACGACGTTTTAACTTCGATTCGATATTACGCGAAAATGCGGCGACGAATCGAAAATTTAAAGACATTTTACCAATCAAATAGGATTTTTTTCTATCAATTTTGTTCGGGTCATTTTTCGATCGGCCTACTCAATCTTGAGATCTTATAATAGTCGACCATATTCCGAACGATTTTTTGGCAACGAAAATTATTCCACAGTCGTCGATTTGTTGAATCGAATAAAGTCCCTCGGTCGTATCGTAACATTCACTACCTACGTCCTTTTATGTATCACTTAACACTTTTTCTCATCTATATAGATATAGACGCTCGCGCAGCCTCGAGTCGTAACCCTGAGGGTCTGTGCACGCGGCGTACTTCCTACGCGCGTAGAAAATACGCCGTGTGTAAAGGCCCTGACATACGCAGCGACCCTCCTTTCTCGTACCGCCGGGCAGTTGCGTGGATCGGAACCCCTGCGGTTTTTCACGTTATATTGTTTTACATCGTTCTTCTACACTTGAAGTTTCTCGGTGTCTCCAAGAGCCAAACAAACCCAAACAAACCCAAACCCAAACAAACCTTGGCGTGGAACAAGAGCAACATTGACGAAAATGAACGAGTAAGTTTGCTCACGGTGAAAGTGAGACTCGAGGAGTGTTTCTCGTTTGTTCTTACCGACGACGATGCTTAGGGTCGCTTCGACGCGACGACGGCGGCACGCGAAGTTCACGAATTCTTCAACATCGACGCCATTTTCCCGTATCCGCGATCATATGGATATTATCGTGTATCCTTGAATTTTGATAGCACGATCGTATCGCTGGAATTTATATTGACGTAAGAATAAAAAATATAGTCTGTCTCATACCCTCAATTTACGTACTCTCAATTTATGTTCTATAACCCTTTCAAGGGATCGTGACCAATAACCAGTAGCCCTCCGAATAAAAAGTTCGAATAAAAAGTTTGAATCACAATTATATAAAAGTACATACATACACACAGTACTTGTGTGATGCATACGCACACAAGTACTGTGTGTAGGTATCACTGGAAATGCTGTGCAACGACTTGGCGTGCATGGTTAGGAAAAAAAGCTCGGCGAAAGATGACGTTTTCTCAACAACTTGACTATCAGGTTAAGAAAGATATAAGTTGACGCAACTTATTATGTAACTGCAAACCAAGTTTCTGATTCCGCATAGTACAAATTAAAAAATCAGCGATGCACGCCTAGACTACACGGCTCTTGAAATCTCACTTTTTTAACATAATTTAAAAAGTTACATGGAATATTCACTTCCTACTCTATTACAGAACCAACATACATCTCATGAAATCAATCTATTGCGTCGCATGAATTTTCGTGTAGTAGACATAGTTTTGGCAGGCTGAACATCTCATTTCTATTTTTTATCATTATAATTTTTTTTTTTATTGTTTCTGCTACGGCGAACGCTTCGCTTATTGTAGCTTCAACGTACGGGGTATTTTTCCCAGCATTTTCTCCACTCCACATGCCTGATCGATCCCCACCTTGCGGCCGCAGCCAACTTCCCCCTCTGTATCGCATTCACCGTGACATTTTCTGCCATGGGTACAGGGAAACTGCGGAAAACCTATACCAATACAGCCGGTCACGAGTTCGCTTCCTAGCCCCGGAGCTCGTCGCGTTTCGTCGAAAAATAGCTCACAAGCTGCAGCCATACACACACGTACCGGTCCGTGTGCGCGCGACATCCGTGTAGAACTGAAGCTACGTCACGCTCGTATTTTTATTTCTTCTCCGAAACTACGAGACGCCGATTCGAACCCGCGACCTCCCGATGTGCTGATTTCAGAAGCAAGCCCGCTAATCACTAGACCAGCACATTGGTTCTGATCTAGTCGTCTAGTGATCTAGTGGTCTACATTTCATTTATAATAATTCTGTATATGCAGTATGCAGTAACTGATGCGATATTACAATTTGAAATAATGTAAGTACATAAATTGTTGCAAAAGTTACTTATGGAAGCGGTAGGATCGTTTCTCCAAGAAAATCGTGTATCTTCCCGAGGGTTTTTTTCCTTAATCATGCATGCCAAGTCGTTGCACAGTATTTCCAGTGATGCATACATATAGTACTTGTGTGATGCATTCGTTGTACTTTTATGTAATCGTGATTCGAACTTTTTTATTTTTTATTTTTTTATTTTTTTTTACTGGTTTTTTCCTTAGGTACACGCTTGTCGCGTTTGTTACCTATTCTTTCCCATCATTATGACCATTCTTTCCTCCACTGTTTACTCCTTTTCTTCTCCATCTTTCCCCTGTTCCCCCCTCTTGCGGCCGCAGCCGACTTCCCCCTCTGTATCATATTCATCATGACATTTCTGTCATGGGTATAGGGAAACTGCGGAAAACCTATACCAATACAGCCGGTCATCGAGTTCGCCCCCCAGTCGTGGAACTAGTCTTATTTCGCCGCGAAATGCCGAAGAAAAACATTTCACGACGAAATGTACGCGACTGGGATTCGAACCCGCGACCTCCCGGTCAGCTGGTTTAGTGGCGAGCACGCTAACCACTAGACCATCGCACCGGTTCCGAACTTTTTTATTATAATAGTAATATGGTTTCTTAAAATAAAATGTTGAGAAATATAGTATTTCTAGGGTTTGACAATTTTGTGTACGTTTCTAGTATTGGTGCACAACTAAGTTCTCGCTGTTTTTTTTTTTTTATGAAAAAGCTACTTTCTTGTGAAAAAATGGTTACAAATTAATCATTCAAAATATTGCCCATCGCTAGCGACAACTTTTTCCCATCTTTCTGGCAGAGCTCGAATACCGTCACGGTAGAAGTGTTCGTCTTTTGAGGCTATCCACGAATCAAGCCATTTTGAGATGTCTTCATATGAGCGGAACTGCTGATTAGCCAGACCATGTGCCATCGAACGGAACAAGTAATAATCGGACGGCGCAATATCTAGGGAATATGGCGGGTGGGGTAGGACTTCCCATTTGAGTGTTTCTAAGTAGGTTTTAACGGGTTTGGCAACGTGAGGCCGAGCATTGTCATGCTGTAAAATAACTTTTTCGTGCCTCTGCTCGTATAGTGGACGCTATTCGCGCAGTGCTCGGCTCAATCGCATCAATTGAGTTCGATACCGTTCACCAGTGATAGTTTCGTTCGGTTTCAATAGCTCATAATAAATAACACCGCCCTGGTCCCACCAAATACACAAAAAAAACCCTTCGCAGCGTTCGGCCGAGCCGACGACGTAGAAGCATGACCGGGTAGTCCCCATGATTTTGTTCTCTTTGGATTGCTGTAATGAATCCATTTTTCATCACCCGTAACGATGCGATGAAGAAAACCTTTCCTTTTTTGCCGCTGGAGCAGTTGTTCACAGGCGAAAAAACGACCCTCAACGTCTCTCGGCTTCAAATCATAAGGAACCTAAGTTCCTTGTTTTTGAATCATCCCCAACGCATGCAATCGCTTGGAAATGGCTTGGCGGGTAACTCCTTGCTGAAGCAAGCTCTTTTTGCGTTGGGCAGGGATCCTCATCGAGCAATGCCTCCAATTCAGCATCTTCGAAGGTTTTTGGCCTTCCTTCAAGTGAACGGTCGTCAACATCTAAATCACCGTTTTTGAAGCGACGGAACCAATCACGGTACGTTGTTTTCTTAGAGCAGCATCTCCGTAAACTTTTTGGAGTCCTCGATGCACTTCAGCCGCCGTTTTCTTCGAATGAAAGAAGAAAAGCAACACTTCCCGCAAATGACGATTATTTGGCACAAAATTAGACATTTTCACACATCCAAAAGTATACCACGCAAAAACAAAATCACTAATGTGTCAAAGCGGTTTGTTTACCATATTTCTAAGCTTGGTTCATGACGTTTTGGTTATGTCACAATCGACCAGCACTTACTAGTGGAGCCATCTCTTGAAAAACAGCGGGAACGTAGTTGCGCCCCTAATAAATTTGCTTGGCTTTTGCATGAAAAGTTATTTCACTTCTTTTGTGCGTATTAATTGAAAAAGTAATAATGTAAATAAAAGTATTGTCCGAAAAAAATCACAAGTATTTCGAGGTTAATTAGAATTTTGTAGATAGTAAAACGACGGATAATTTTTTCGAGGGCATTTTTTATTACTTGGCGTTTTTTTTACTTGTTCAAGTTTTTTAAGGGTAATATTTACGGCTATAACCGTGTACACCGTGAGGACTAATTTTTTTAAAGACTTTTTCAACCGTTGAAAAATGTAGAAAAATAAAAATAAATGTTGACAAATGTATTTTCTGTTCTTCATAAGTGCTTTCATTCGACATAAAAAAATGAGACTGATTAGTGTACTTTAACCATCGAAATAAAAATCGCGAAAATCAGCTATTTTCGACCCGTTACACTGTAATGATTCCTTAATCTTCACTTGAACTCTGAACAATTGGCGTTCGAAAAAATAACAAAATCTTGGAACAATCGCGCCCCAGTCAGGCAGAAATTGCTCGCCATTTTTGGCTGCTCGACCAAAGAGAAGCAAATGAAGGAAAGAGAAAAGAATACTAATTCCTTGTGAAAGTTTATTGCAGTTCCTCGGATACTTGTCGACACTTTTGCCCAGTTGTACCCGGGGCCGAACCATTCATATCGTTCTCTGCCGCGTTACACAGCCATAATCCACGATTGACAATACCGAATCCCAAGAAATGACTGTTCCATGAGGACAGAGAGAGAGAGAGAGAGAGAGAGAGAGAGAGAGAGAGAGAGAGAGAGAGAGAGAGAGAGAGAGAGAGAGAGAGAGAGAGAGAGAGAGAGAGAGAAAGGGAAGAGGGAGAGGGAAGGGGGCAAGAGAGCGAACCCAACGAAATGCATATTTGAGAATGCTATAACGGTCCGAGGCTTTATGATATTTCGGTGTCGCAGATGGCATATCATTCTCGTCGTATTCGGCAAATTCATTTCGTTTCTCGAACCTTTGTAATATACTACTGTATATACTTCGTTGAGTCCCTTTTTCTTGGTACAGAAGTTTTTTTTCTAACGTCATTACCTGCCGGAGAGCGAATTAAAGAAATGTAATATCATTTTTTTTCGGGGTCTTGGTTCTCAAATTCTCATATACACTATGATCTCTATTCACTGAACAATCGACGAAGGAGCGACGCTTCTTAATCCTTTTGGTAGCGGTTGCAAACTTTGTTCAGCTCAACTGAATGTAGTTAGTGACAAAGTAATTAGCACAACCGTTTTCTCACTAAATCTCGCAATAATCAGAGCCGCAGAGTAGGGGGCGAAATTTCTTTACACCGAGGCTGTAATATAATTATTAGAATTGTTTCGCTATGCAGAAATGTTCGCCGGCCGTTAATCGGTTTAGGATTTATCGAGAAAAGAATTATAATAGTGAATAATGTGTAATCGTTGAATGTCTCACACGAAATTAAGCACACTGAATGTATACATTCGAGGAATGCAAATATTTACCTTGTGGTGGTTATTGATTGTACCAGATTTTGTGAAAATTCTGGTCCTCTAGAAGAAAGCAAAGGAAAGCAAAAACAATGAGCTTAGTAATTACGAAATCACCAACAGACGAGCGACGAAGGTGGTTTAATTTTTTCACTACTAGAAATATTGAAACTTTATCTCCTGTTGGTAATCACGGGCCACGGGTAATCACAACACTTCCGATTAAGTGACGCAGCAGCGTCTCGAAGCCAAGTAATAAAAAAGCAAGTTGAAAAATCTCGCTATCCCTGACGAACTCACCGCGTCCTCTTTGTACATGACGTTGGCATTCTGTCAGTCCTTTTTTTAATTTTAAATCGATGCTACGCAAAAAACGCGTCGACGAATCGAAAATCTGATGACATTTGACAAGAGTTATGTTATTTTTTCCTATCGTTTGGGCTAGGTTACTTCCCGATCCGTCTACTCAATCCCCCGATCTCATAATTAACGGTCGCATTTCCGAGCGATTTGGGCATCGAGAAAATTATTCCACACTTCGTAACTTAGTGGAAAAAAGTAATCCGTCATATCCTAAACATAGTAGTACATACGTCCTTATCAGAATTGATTAACACATTTATTAGCATGCAAAGAGCAACGCGCTTCAGACTCACTTCAGTGGAAGTGGAAAAGCAGCCAGATTTAAAAAAAAAACGATAAAAAATCAACCATGTGCTAGTATAATTTTCATCTCCCGCAATTTCTACCACCCGGATTATTCGTTCGTAATTTTTATCGAGAAAATTCAGCAAAAAAAAGTACGAACGTCTCGTGTCAGTTCACAAAACATTTGATTTCAAGTTGCCTAACAAATTGCGGCAGTCTATGTTTTTAGAATCTGAGAGTTAAGTAGTTGGAAAGACGGAATCCTTCGCCGAGCTTTTTTCTTAGCCATGCACGCCAAGTCGTTGTAAAGCATTTCCAGTGTACTTGTGTGGTACATACGTTGTAATGGTGATATTAATTTTATGTTATAATGGTAATGATTTTTTTAATAAAAGTGAAATATTTGGAAAAACATTATTTCTGAGGTTTAACAATTTTCTGTGCAACATTTCTAGTAAACTTGCTTGGCTATTTTATAAAAAGAATATATAACTTTTTTGTACATTCGAATTGAAAAATATAATGAAGCCATTGTTTAAATTCACATAAAAAATATTTTGAGTCAAATCAGAATTTGTTTATACGGTCAAACAAGGAATAATGTTTTTGGGAGGATTTTTATTAAGTGGTGTCCTTTTTTTACTTTTAAACATTTTTTAAAGGGGCATTTTGTTATAATTTTATATCTCGATGTATGCATGAAATCGCGAACCCCCGGATATATTGTTATAAAAATATTCGGAAAGCCTATGGCGAAGTCTACTTTTTAAAAGTAAAGTTCACCCGTTTGTTTCACACCTAGTGAAAAAATAAAAAACATGATGTTTCAAATTTGAAAGAGGTCGTATGTCCTAACGTAACTGTAGGCTGCAGGTTGCTAAGAGACTATTGGATTCTATGTAATCGATACGTTATCCATAGTTCAAGTTCACTTACGAATTAAAAAAAATAACGACAAATTTTTTTGGTTCCATTAGAAAGATAGCCAATCAGATATTCTTTCACATGGCATTCGCAATTAATTTACACCGAATGTTTCATTCTCTTACATTTCTATACCGTAGTTATATCGCTTTTCTATATGTATGGAATTAAAACGAAGACATTATGAAAGTTCGCGTAATACGTTTCAAGACAATTGCAATCTTCCAACTTCACGAGAGGATTCTTGGCGAAAACCGCGATTTGCTCTCTGATTGTATTCAATTATGGGTTACCGCTGCCTCGTACTCGGGCTCGTCTTTCACTTTTATCTTTCTTTCAGCATATAAAAGGAAAAAAAATGGGGAGAGCGTTGAAGGAACTGAGAGTGAGCGAAAACGTGAATGAAGGGGGTTGTGCCTTTTGCGGACGCGGTTTCCAATCGACGTCCTCATTCAGAAATGGGGAGAGCAAAATATACCGCAAAAGCTTCATCTTTCTTAGCCATGCTAATTCATTCATGGTTTCTAAATCGCAGATAATATTCGAAAAAAAAAAATCTGCTTTGAAAAACCGATTTCCATACCAGAAGTGCGTCAAGAGAAAGGGAAAAGTTGCTTGCGAATTTATAATTTGCCACGATGACAATTACGAGCATTGTAAAAAGCGCAAGAAGCTGTTTGACTGCAAACCTTGACCATCGGCCGTATCTGATATTGCTGAAATTCGGAGGTTTCGTGACTCATAGAATCGATGACCCTCATAGAGAGGGGGAGAGAGAGAGGGGGGAGAGAGAGGGGGAGGGGGGAGAGAGAGAGAGAGAGAGAGAGAGAGAGAGAGAGAGAGAGAGAGAGAGAGAGAGAGAGAGAGAGATGCACACTTAAGACCGAAAACTCTGGTTTATTTATGCATTATCCACTCAACACATGGCTCCTTATTTCTAACCTACAACAACAATAGCTAATAAATAATAAAGCACACGTGTAACACCCCCCCCCCCCTCACCGGCTGGTGCTTGTGACTTCTGCCCATACCAGTCACATTTATCTGCGGTTTTCTCGTATACGCACTGCGTGTGCACCTTATTAACAGTGTTGCACTTTCGCACAGACTTCGACAAAAAGTTGCTGCCTGGCAACGCGTCGGACTTCTGGGACTTGTTAGCAAGGGAGCAAGACGGTACACGGGGAGACTTTATCAACGGTACATCCAGTGCTATTTCCACGAAATTAATCGCCTATCTATCATGATGAACGTGACGTTTTACCTTATTTTAATTACCTATATCAATATTTTTTATTCACACACGACTTCTCCTATCCAATTATTGTTTTGACTATTGGAATTGACCAACGGAATAATTATTTTTTATACGATTGTACTTTGTTTTTCCCATTTTTATTAGGAATTTCTATGAATTCATGATGAAGTGAAATTATTTTGCACTACATTAAACATTTTGCAACGATCTTTTGACGTAAAATAACAACGAGATCGCAAGATTTTCATGACAATTCAAAGCTCGTAAGGGGCAAGACCGAAATTTCTTTGGTCATCGGTGAGAGCCTTGGCGAAATTTCGAATAACTTTTGCCAAGGATGAAGAAAGTTGTGCGAATAACGTTCGGAATTTGGCGTTGACTCAACTAGAATGCAGATTGATCACCGGCGCTTCTACCAAGAGAGGTCGAAGAAAAGGAATAGCAGAAGATGATTGAGAGAAAAGAGGATAAACGAGAGAATAGAAAGGGAGCATCGAGGTTAGAGATAAAGGCCCTGAGCTCCATACATAGAGTATGCTGGTTAAATTGAAATCCTAGTATATCGATCGTGCACTGAGAGAAATCTTTTCAACCATATTTTAACTATGTCTTATATTTCCTTAAGGGGACAATCATATTTTATCGCCATAGTTACTGCCAAAAGTATAATACTGCTTATTGATATTGTTGCGTCTGCATAAATTATGCACATATGTCAACCGCAACCACCAATCTTACAATCATACGTTGATTGTTCACTGCCATATTATATAGTTGGTTTTCTTAAAATGGATATTCCCTGACACTATCAAAAGTTCACTCGCTCAAGGTCCTCATAGTAAACAGGACTAAAATATAAACTACTCCAAAAAATGGAAGGAACAGAATATTTTTTCAATTTTTAAGTGTCGTTAGAGCACTATATCTGTGTGACAAATGGTCGTATCGAGATAATCCAAAAGAATTTTGAAGCTTCGACTTTATAGTTTCAAAATCTTTCGACAAAATTTTTTGTGAGCTATGGATATCGCATAATGATACGGATATCGCGATAATAGCGCGAGAAAAAAAATCCAAATTTTTTGTTTTTTTTTTTCAAAGGTCCACCAGGTCGGGAAATTTTTTTTTCAGTTAAATCAATACATCGGTCAGTTAGCTTGTGTATTCAGCTTCAATTTGTTTTTTTTGTCTCTACGTCAAATTTTTGCTGAGATATCCGACTTCGAATGAAAAAAGATATTTTTGTCTTTGATCATCAATATCTCAGCAACAAATAGTCGCACAGAGATTTAAAGGGCAGCTTTGAAAACTTGAATGAATTTCCTACAAGACCTTTTCATCGATTTTTGAGACATTGATTTGTCACCCTTCACATTACTTTGTAAAAAATAGAAAAGATGACTTTTTATGGTTTTTCAGTAAATGTACCACTACTTTACAAATATGGATGGAAATACTAATATTGCGAGGTTTGTTTGAGCTTAATGTACCCCCAATAGCTCGGTAAATTTACAAATTGATCTATCGAACCGTTTTTCCGGACCGATTGGTCAAAGTTTTACTAAACGATTAAAGGAACCGCTGTATTGTTCCTAAACATCGTGTAATCATCATCAACATGAAGAGACCAATTTTTATTTCGACATTTTTTACACTACTATGCACTAGTTATTTGTTAAATTTGAGAAAAAAGATTCGGAAAATTTCTATTTTTTTATTTGTAAAACATTTCAGGAAACAATACTGATTCTTTTTTACACGATTCGGCCTTTGCGTACCCTAATTTCACTCATCTCTCATTGCCTTAATTAAAAGTTGATACCCCCAAGCTGTATTCAATACGCGATCTGAGAACATTTATGCGATTAATTCTCGATATTTTTTGCGAAGGCTATTAAAGTTACAAAAATAGTTTTTTCAAAAGTCATCGTTTTTGGGAAGAAAAAGCCAATTAACATTTTCTTCAACGCTATTCTTTTTTCGTCTGAGTTTTAGTAAAAAAAAATCGAACGTATTTGTAAATTTTACATTTTTTCAATTTTTTATCATGCCTTGTTTAAAAAAAAACTGTTTTTTTTGTTCAATGGATTTTTGGCGCATCGCAACAGTTTTGTGCCATATAATAGTCATTAATGCCTTATGATGTGATACGTTCTGCTATATGCATAGTAATGTGTCCTACATTAAGGCACACTACACGAAGAAGTGTTGAACTGATATCCTATTGCTGCAATGCAACAAACATACTATGTAACAGCTTGTGAAACATGCGTAGTTCTTAAAACTACTGAGCCGTCGTTGCCCAACGGCGAATGGTTTACTTCTTCGCTATAATTAAACATTGCCATAATTTTTTTCGAATAGTCATCTTTCATAAAGTCTTCCAACAAATTATACTCGAAAAACGTTAATATTAACTAAATGAATTGCACGTACTTGAATAGTATAGTATAGAAGTTTGACCAGAACAAAACCTAACATACAGTATACAACATACTATATTTGTATGCCGATTTTGCGATAGCACTAAACTAACCGAATCTATATTGTCAAGCCATTTACAATAGTTAATAACTATTTCGGCGATAATGGATAGTCGAACACACCACCCAAATGACATTTTGAGTTTTTCTTTTCGCTTATAGTTGTGTTGTCCATATTGCGATTGCGGTGTCAGTGAACTATAGGGAATTTTAGTATCTCGCCTTTTACCACGGGCGTTTTTTGTAAATACCATGGACTTTTCTTTCAGTGTGCCTTTTTATAAAGACGCAAGTTTATGTATCTGTGTGTGCGTGTGCACGCGCGCACGAGATTTAGCGTGCACGCATTTCTATTTACGAAGACTAATTATGTGAAAACTTTATTCGCGTACAAATTGATAATCGATGGAAACCAATATCGATGGAAACTGTATCGCGTACAAATTGATAATCGATGGAAACCAGTATCGTAGAGTTCTTTTTAGAAACATTTTTTTATTGTTCATGTTTTCCTACTCATTTTTTTCCGGCGGATGATGCATGAGTCAGTGGATGGCTTGTGTACTTCTTAAAATTGCAACAAACTGTGCAACTTAACATTTGCAGCACACCGAAATGAGCGCCACTTCCATAAGAAGTTGGAAGATTTTCCGTAAAGAGTTGTGCGATGGCCAATCGATGTAGTCGTATTTTATTTTTCCCTTTAATGGTTGATGAATTTTAGTTTTAGTATTATTTCACATAATTTGTTCTTCTATTTTATAATTGTTATGTGATTTTTTTTATTTTTAATAGACTTTATTGCTCCGGGCAATGCACTTCCTCAGTTTGCACTGGGAAACATTCACCTACCCTCGGGGGTTAGGCTCGGCTTTAATCTAGGCCGGAACATTACTGCTGGGCGACACTCGAGGGTTCAAACACCACATTGGTTGCCACCCAGTCAAAAAGTCGCGCGAAAAGTCCAATATATCGTTCTGCGATAGCCGCTCCCTCAAGCCAGAAAGTGAGCGGCTACCGCTCCACAATCCACAATTGTGTTGCCTGAGTAAACGGAGGGAACCAAGTATGACCGCCTTCTGCAGCCAACTCGCTAGCAATCGGACACCGGGTTTGCAAACCGGTATGCCAACGAGGCCCGACACAAAAGACTCTTTCATCCCCCCTAGCGCGCCGATGATGAGGACAACGAGAGTCACCCTGAATCCCCGCTGCAAACGACGTAGCTCGGCCAGGAGAGGCTGATTCTTGAGCCGGTTCTCCTCTCCTTTCGCGACACGTTCGCTTCGGCCGGAGCCGAGAACTCAATGGCGTATATCGTCTTGTCGTCGAAATCGAAGAGGACAACATCAGGTTTAGTCGCTTGAAGCGGCCAGATGGTCGCGAACGAGAAGTTCCAATAAATCTTGCACCTCTCATCCACGACAACGGACTCAATGTCTCCTGGTAAATAAGGTGGCACGGGCTCCCGCTCTATCCCATAAGAGTGCCGTAGATGGTAGTACATCACTCTTAGGGCCGCGTTATGGCGATGAATATAGCCGGAGACTGCATATACCGGGCAGGCCGACAGTAGATGCTTTAGTGTCTCCGGCGATTGTTTGCATGCACGACACAAAGTGGTCGGCAGAGGCTGACCCAAAACGCGACTGCGATAGACCAGGGTGTTGAGAACTCCGTCTGGGCAGGCGCAAACCCGGCTGGAAATTTAGTTATGGCGCTAATCACGCTCGGATCAGGTTGCCTGACTGCCGTTATAGGGCGCTAGTATGGCAACCTGATCACGGCGTGAACAAAAATGTAACGCTGCTCCCGATAACGGCGGGATCTGGCAGCCTGATTACGCCCAAATCTGGCAGCCGCTCGTATGGCAACCTGATCGCGACATCAACAAAAATGTAACGCTGTTTCCGATAACGGCGGGATCTGGCAGCCTGATTACGCCCAAGTCTGGCAGCCTCATTGGGCCACTATCCTGGCGCCTTATGATGGCGTGTTCACGGCTGCCTGACCGGATGTATTACAGAAAATATACAGAACGAATAACATACAACTTTTTTTGTTTATTGAATATTTAACACCAAGTTACATCTGAACAGTTCGACAGCAAAACATATATTTCTGAACTTATTGACAGTATCTTTGGTTGTTTGTTTCTTTGTTCTTATTTTTGTTAATTGTTGTTATTATTCTTATATTTATTATTTTTATATTTTTTTTATATATTTATTTGAAATATATATTCAAACGGCATATCCTCACGCTTGTGGTAATTCTTTTTCTGAGCGGTTCTGAGCGGTGCCCGTCCCAGTCCTTCGCGTTGTTCAGCACCTTGCCGTCAGCTTGCTGGATTTGTTTAACTATCGCACTTTCTTCGTTGTTGGATTTTGACACTATGACATCTGAAATATGCAAACATTTGAAATCTATATTATACAGGTTGCAAGAGAAATATTATTTAAGTAGTGCAATATATGCAATATACCATCGCTGCCATTAGAATCCTCTCCGCTGACATGGGGATCGGCCGCTCACGGCCGAATCAAAATTCCCGTAATACGGATAGCCACAAGGGCTCATCACGGCCTGATCATAAATCTAGCTAGCCTGAACAAATTTCCAGCCGGGGATAAACCCTTCGGTCTCGGACATCAGTCCAGCGGACCGCAAGAAGGAAAAGGTCAGCTGGGTGGACAGCCCCTGTTCCTCGATGTGGTGAAAAAATACACCGTGCATGGGTCTGTCCACGTGCTGTCGAGTCAGGACAGTCTGCTCGGCAGCCCTGATTGCCCGCCGACGTCGGGACTTGGGCAACCGAGCGACGGAGTCTGTTGGCGCCGGCGGAACTCCAAGCCGAGGGTCTCTGCCGCACGATCTACCACCTTATGAAGAATAGCCCCCACCCCATGAATATCATGCTGATGTACAATCTCCAGGAGCGGGTCCAAGCTCGTTATTACATCGCTTGCTATGCCCGCGATGACGCAAGAGCCCGCGCAGCATATAAAGGCGCGGGGTGGAATATAGAGGGTGCAAACTCCGCTCGATTTTCATTACTTTGCGTGTGCCGATGTCCAGCTGTTTAAGCTCGTCTTTACGCCATTTGACGACGCCAAAGGAGTAGAGCAGGACTGGAACAGCGACCATATTGGTGGCAGTGATCCTATTTTTCCCAGACAGATCTGATTTCCAGATCCGTTTGAGACGCCGCCTATACTGGCTGCGGAGGGCCCCCTTGACACCCTCAGCATCTTGTACAGAGCGCTGATCGATGCCAAGGTACCGATGAGACCCTCAAGCGTCCAGGTGTTTGGAGACGCTCGCGTCCACCAGCCGAACGTCAGCCGCGTCACCCTCTGCTTTCCCTCTTCTGAGATGAAGGACAGCGCATTTGTCCAATCCGAAGTCCATTCCCGCCGCCCGCGTGTACGTCGCTGCGATGTTCAAGAGGAGCCTAAGCCCCCCTCCCCGGGAGCATATAGCTTGAGATCATCCATATAAAAAAAGGGTGATCCCTCGCCCACGCTCCCCGGGTCACCCCGCTTCGTACTCGCGGGCAGCCCGCAAGGCGATTGATAAGGGTAATATAGAGACGCAAAACAGGAGGGGGCTGAGAGAATCTCCCTGGATAATCCCCCTCCTATACCCCACCAC
Organism: Ophion slaviceki; assembly: GCA_944452715.1. Taxonomy (NCBI): domain Eukaryota; kingdom Metazoa; phylum Arthropoda; class Insecta; order Hymenoptera; family Ichneumonidae; genus Ophion; species Ophion slaviceki. The sequence goes on along the minus strand of OX101787.1, from coordinate 47,597,922 downwards.
TCCGGTCGACACGTTGCCTTCACTAGTCTTAACTGTGAAGTGTGTCTTCCAGAGCGGCATGAGCTGCTTAATGCATTCCACTATGTAAGGACTCATCGAAAGGCGTTCGAGTACGTGTATAATCAGTTCGTGACTGACAGTGTCGAACGCCTTACGGTAGTCTATCTAAGCGACTGAGAGGTTACGCTTGTGCAGGACCGCGTCTTGCGTGATGCAGCGGTCCACCAGCAGGTTCTCCTTACAACCTCCCAGCCCCCTCTGGGGTCCCCTTTGTTCGTGTATCTCCCGCCATGCAGACTCGATCTCGCGCAGAACACGCTCATAAAGAATCTTTGTGAAGATCTTACAGAGCGCATTCAGACACGTTATCGGGCGGTAGTTCTCCGGACGAGACAGATCCCCTTTTTTGGGGAGTAACACCGTCCTTCCCTCTGTCAGCCACGTAAGGATTGGCACCGTCTCATCGATGAACGACGAGAAGATGCGGGTCAGATGGGTATGGGTGCACGTGAATTTGTTAATCCCATCCAGAAGATGTTAATCCCATCCGGCCCGGGAGCGGTGTGGTTCGTCATGCTACTCACCGCCTTCTCCACCTCACCACGCGTACCTGGAAGACAGTCGCCACGCTGACTCGGCTGCTGCCGGCAAAACGTGTCGAACCGCCCAAGAGCTGGAGGGGTATGTTACGTTTTGGCGCGGCCGTTTTGGCACGAGACGTTTCGGCGCGGGAACGTTTTCGCGCGGGAACGTTTTGGTGCGGGGACATTTTGGGGTGGGGACGCTTTTGCAGGATTGTACTGGCGCTCAAACAAATCCGAATGAAGTCGAATAAACCATAACAACACATAATGCACACACACACACACACACACACAATTTGCACTTATACAGGGAAGCAACATAATACAATTTCCTAAATAGGAAGCCCAAACAAACCCCAATAAGCCCGAACAAAAAAAAAACAACCAAACCGAACAAAAAATGAGTTTCTTTAATTTGGCTGATATACCCAAACGAACCCAAACAAATAGACACAAACAAACCCAAACAATGAACCCAAAAATAAACCCCAACAAGTCCGACAAAAAACAAAACCAAAAAAAATGATTTTGTGGATGATTTTTTTTTATTTGGCTGATATTTTTATACATTTTGTATTAATTAAAAGGAGTATTCAACTTTTTTTCAAATGTGTTCCTCACACAGCTCAAGACTTAGGCCCATGACATATGGTTTATCATCGACACAAGATTCGTGGTGTTAAACCAACTTGTGCTGGTGCCGGAACACTCTGACATCAAAACCCAAATGTCTCGTGCCAAAACGGCCGCGCCAAAACGGTCACGCCAAAACGGCGGCGCCAAAACGTACTGCTCCCGAGCTGGAGTGCTTTCATCAAAATGACTCGCTTCGCTATACAGTTTTCCCCAAAACCGCTCTACCCAAACAGCTGTTGGCGCTTTGTCGGGGCGGGCGTAGGTGGTTGGAACCAGCGGCCTGGGTCAGAGCGGAAAAGGGCGTTATCTAAAGCCCGACCCAGCCGCCTCTCTAGGGATTGCCTCGCAACCCCCAGGTTCCGCACTTTCTCCACGTAGTGTTCCTTCACAATGAGAAGGTTAGATTTGTTTAATGTGTGATGACGGCATTTTAGTTCCGACCTGATTTTTCGGATCTTAGGGGTAAACGCCTTCCACGCCGTAATGAAGTCTGACACACATTGAACACGGGATGCCCGCCTTCGCGCTTCATTGATCTTATTCTGGAGCTGTGCAACGCGCCGTCGAGTCTTAACCACGAACGCCGCCTTATCATTGTGAGTCCGAGGTTTCGCCTCAACAGCAGCATGATACGCAGCCCAGTTCAAGCTGAGGCGATCAGCAGTCTCAGGGATTGCTGCCGCGAAGGACTCATTTGCCGCTTCTAGGCAACCAGGCTGAAGAGATAATTTCCCAGTGATTCTCTCCCTCGTTGTTTCACAGTCCTCAGTCAAATCGACCCGCCGATGGGTGGGTTCCGACTGCCGGGGGGACCGATCTTAAGGCCGTCCGGCAGAGCTCCGCACTGAACGCGCGGAAGAGCGCCTGCCGGACAGCTCTGGTGGTAGTATCAAGAGATTGTCGCCTCAACAAGCCTTGTCGTCCCAAGCAGTGCAGCCAGATCACGCGTAAAAGTTACCCCCGCTCTAGTCTCTTACGCGCCCATCACACAATCATAGTAGCGCGTGTCCGTGAGCGAGCGACGCTCGGACACCTTCGGAAAGAGCCGAGCACGGTCCAAGTGTCCCGACCGCGCCTTCGGCAGTTACACCAATACATGGACGCTGAGCATGTTCATGTGCGGCCAAGCCGAAACGAAGGCTTCGAGGGAAAAAGCAATCTGAGCACGACTCGCGCGTGACGTCGCTCGACGTCACGCGCGAGGCTTTTAGATGATTTTAATGCTTATTTAGCTCTTGATTCTCTGCGTTATTAATGTATACAAAAAAATGTATCGCGCAGTCTAATCGCTTATTTTTTAGTTTATACGTTAATTTAAATACAATAATAAATCTAAATGACAACTTATTTATCTTATACAAAATTGTTTACGCTTTACTCACACCCGTCCTCATGCCAAATAAATTATAATTCATAAAAGTAAGCGGATATATTTATATTCGTATTTATATTCGTATTATTATATTAATTCTCATACTTTCATCAAGCGATAAAGCATTATCCCCAAAAACATGCCAATCATCCATCCGGCCGCGAATTGTAAGTACCAGAAAGTGCATATATTCTACAAGCGATGAGATGGTCCCGTTGGTAGCGTTCCTGGCTTCGGTCCGCAGGGGTCCCTAGTGCAAATTTTTCTCCAAATTTTTCATAATTTCTCATATTTTAGTCATATCTGAGATTTTCGGAGAAAAAACGATTTAAAATAGATTCAAGTACTGGTCTATTTCCCAAAAACACATTTTTTTTTACTGAAAATTCATGATTTCTCATTTTTTTTCCCGGAAATTTCTCTTTTTCCTATGACCTGAGTGAACGGCTGCGGAGATATTCAGAGAAAAGTTAAAGATGAAAAGAAATGAGATTTTCGTTAAAAAAAACTTTTTATTATTATTATATTTTCCGGAAATTTCCCTTTTTCCTATTATCTAAGTGAACGGCTGCGAAGATATTCGGAGAAAATGTAAAGATGAAAAAATAAATAAAATTTTCGTAAAAAAAACTTGATATTATTTTTTTCCGGAACTTTTTCTCTTTCCTATTGAGTGAACGGCTGCGGAGATATTCGGAGAAAAGTTATAGATGAAAAAATGAGATTTTCGTAAAAAAACTTATTACATTTTTTCATCCCTCATAATTCTGAGAAATAATGAATTTCCGAAATTTTTGCAAACATTATTTTCCTTAAGGGGTAACACCACTGTAACGCCTGCCACGAAGCGTTTTAGACAAATAATACTTGGGGTAATTATTAAGCACACCCGTCCCTATGCCAAATAAATTGTAATTCATGAAAGTAAGCGGAAATATATTTATATTCGTATTATTGTATTCATTCTCATATACTTTCATCAAGCAATAAAGTATTATCATAATGCTTTATCATAATGCATTATCATAATGCTTTATCGCTTGATGAAAGTAAATGAGAATGAATATAATAATATGAATATAAATATATTTCCGCTTACTTTTATGAATTACAATTTATTTGGCATAGGGACGGGTGTGAGTAAAGCCCAAACAATTTTTTAGAAGATAAATAAGTTGTAATTTAAATTTATTATTGTATTTAAATTAACGTACAAACTAATAAAATAAGCGGTCAGAGTGCGCGATAAATTTTTCGACACTAAAAGATAACTAATTAATATAATAATGATAACTAATAAAAATAACTGATCAAATAACAATTAATAGTAATAATAATTTTAAAAAAGCACTGAGCGCGGGGTACGATCCGGGCGCCCCGGGTGCAAATTTTTTTCCGAAAAACTCCGATTTTTTCCGGAAAATTTTTCCGATTTTTTCTATGATTTGGAACAAATATGAAGAATTCGGAGTTTTGCGGACAGTTATTTTTACGCAAACATCCGAGTTTCTCCGAATTTTTTTCGAATTCTTCCGAATATTTCATCATTTTAATCACGATCACGGGAAAATCTTGGAAATTATATGAAAACTTTAAGGGGTAACACCACTGTAACGGCCTTACAGGAAGCGTATTTTTTAACATTTATTTTGGCGGAAGAAAATGTGATAAACAAATAATACTTGCGGTATTTATTGAGCATATATTTAAGTATATTGCTATAAATTTTTATCCGAAAATATTACAAAATGGCAGACCGGTGCGATGGTCTAGTGGTTAGCGTGCTCGCCACTAAACCAGCGGACCGGGAGGTCCCGGGTTCGAATCCCAGTCGCGTACGTTTCGTCGTGAAATGTGTTTCTTCGGCATTTCGCGGCGAAATAAGACTAGTTCCACGACTGGGGGGCGAACTCGATGACCGGCTGTATTGGTATAGGTTTTCCGCAGTTTCCCTATATCCATGACAGAAATGGCATGATGAATATAATACAGAGGGGGAAGTCGGCTGTGGCCGCAAGAGGGGGGAACAGGGAGAAAGATGGAGAGAAAAAAGGAGTAAACAGTAGAGGAAAGAACGGTCAGAATGATGGGAAAGAATAGGTAACAAACGCGAAAAGCGTGTACCTAAGGAAAAAACCAAATATTACAAAATGGCGACACTGCAGCAATTCTTCCGAAGGATGTCGAACCTCTGCGGCACGCAGTATAACTGTGCCAATTTTAATCTAAAAAAAGAATTTTGTTTAATTAAGTCTACATGAGTGTAGCTACTGAACCCCGTAGGGGATTTTCGATAAGTTAATTTAAACAATATTTATTAAAAAATAACTGCCTTAAAAAAAATTGAACATTTTTAGTCAAATACTCGGCAATTACTCAAAAATCAATATTTCAAAAATCCGCTACGTGGTTCACTAGCTACACTCATCTAGATTTAATTAAAAAAAATTATTTTGTCCAGATTAAAATTGGCACAAGTTATACTGCGTGCCGTAGAGCACCTTAAGTTTAACATGCCTCGGAAGAATTTGCTGCAGTGTCGCCATTTTGTAATACTTTCCCATAAAATTTCTTTGCAATATACTTCAATATATGCTTAATAATTACCCCAAGTATTATTTGTCTAAAACGCTTCGTGGCAGGCCGTTACAGTGGTGTTACCCCTTAAGGAAAATAATGTTTGCAAAAATTACGGAAAAAAACTGGTGCGATGGTCTAGTGGTTAGCGTGCTCGCCACTAAACCAGCGGACCGGGAGGTCCCGGGTTGGAATCCCAGTCGCGTACATTTCGTCGTGAAATGTGTTTCTTCGGCATTTCGCGGCGAAATAAGACTAGTTCCACGACTGGGGGGCGAACTCGATGACCGGCTGTATTGGTATAGGTTTTCCGCAGTTTCCCTATACCCATGACAGAAATGTCATGATGAATATAATACAGAGGGGGAAGTCGGCTGCGGCCGCAAGAGGGGGGAACAGGGAGAAAGATGGAGAAAAAAGGAGTTAAACAGTAGAGGAAAGAACGGCTAATGATGGCAAAAGAATAGGTAACAAACGCGAAAAGCGTGTACCTAAGGTAAAAAAAAAACAATAAAAATAAAACAAATTTCGGAAATTCATTATTTCTCAGAATTATGAGGGATAAAAAAATTTAATAAGTTTTTTTAAGAAAGTCTTATTTTTTTTCATCTACAACTTTTCTCCAAATATCTCCTCAGCCGTTCACTCAATAGGAAAAAGAAAAAGTTCCGGAAAAAAAATATCAAGTTTTTTTACGAAAATCTCATTTTTTTCATCTTTAAATTTTCTCCGAATATCTCCGTAGCCGTTCACTCAGGTAATAGGAAAAGGGAAATTTCCGGAAAAAAATTATAATAATAAAAAGTTTTTTTAACGAAAATCTCATTTCTTTTCATCTTTAACTTTTCTCCGAATATCTCCGCAGCCGTTCACTCAGGTCATAGGAAAAAGAGAAATTTCCGGGAAAAAAATGAGAAATCATGAATTTTAAGGAAAAAAAATGTGTTTTTGGGAAATAGACCAGTACTTGAATCTGTTTTAAATCGTTTTTTCTCCGAAAATCTCAGATTTGACTAAAATATGAGAAATTATGAAAAATTTGGAGAAAAATTTGCACTAGGGGCCCCTGCGGACCGAAGCCAGGAACGCTACCAATGTGACCATCTCATCGCTTGTAGAATATGTGCACTTTCTGGTACTTACAATTCGCGGCCGGATGGATGATTGGCTTGTTTTTGGGGATAATGCTTTATCACTTGATGAAAGTATGAGAATTAATATAATAATACGAATATAAATATGTTTCCGCTTACTTTTATGAATTATAATTTATTTGGCATAAGGACGGGTGTGAGTAAAGCGTAAACAATTTTATATAAGATAAATAAGTTGTAATTTAGATTTATTATTATATTTAAATTAACGTATAAACTAAAAAAAGAAGCGATCAGAGTGCGCGATACATTTTTTTGTATACATTAATAACGCAGAGAATCAAGAGCTAAATAAGCATTGAAATCATCTAAAAGCCTCGCGCGTGCCCTCGGGTGACGTCACGCGCGAGTCGTGCTCAGATTGCTTTTTCCCTCGAAGCCTTCGTTTCGGCTTGGCCGCACATGAACGTGCTCAACGTCCATGTATTGGTGTAGCAGCCGAAGGCGCGGTCGGGATACTTCGACCGTGCTCGGCTCTTTCCGAAGATGTGCGAGCGTCTCTCGCTCACGGACACGCGCTACTATGATTGTGTGATGGGCGCGTAAGAGACTAGAGAGGGGGTAACTTTTACGCGCAATCTGGCTGCACTGGTCCCAAGTGGGCGGCCTGGTCTCACAGATGTTGTTGCGAGAGGTGTGCAAGCTCTGGGTGTACTTGGCTCCACAGGGCCTGCAACCTCGCCATGCCTAACCATGCTCAACCATGCCTAAATTATTATTATTATTATTTTATGGTGTTGTGAATCAAGTAGGCGCTGTATTTTACTATACTTTAGTTAATAAAGTGGGTCTAACGGTCTTTTTTAAAATCAGACGGCTAGTAATTATGGCTAAAAGTTTCGTATTATACACAAGAGAAGGAGAAAAAGAAGAAGAGAGAAGAGAGGTGCAATACAATAGGTTGCAAATTGTACATGCAGCGTGAAATTAGATGTTTGAGAGTTCCCTCACCTCAATATAGTCGATACCGTCGCGTTCCCTAATGATTCAACAGTTTGCGGTCTTTTCTATCGCCTTCTACGTTATGCTCATAACATTTTTTTTCTCTCTGTATCTGCTATCTTTCACCCACTAATTTTTCTCGCTCTTAGTGTGGGAGGAATCCGATCAACAAAGGCAATTTGGTAAACGTTTCCGATATGAATGCTTGCATCGTCCCCCCGCCGTCACTCTCCTTATCAATGTCTCATATCGGCTTATACAACGCGAATATCACTCTGTGGTTATCCCTTCGCTCCTGTGACACCATAACGGACACTCTATCTATCTAATATTTACGTATGCTTCGCAATTTGGATCCCTATATGCATCGATCAACTGAACCGGCGCGGCGCGACGTGTGGTCGCCCGTTCACCATTAGGCTATTTGTCAAATTCCATTGTGCAAGGCCACCTCATTCCACTCTTATTCCCTTTCTTTCCGTTGACTTCCCCTCTCATCGTTTGTCTTACTCCGATGATTGTCGCACTATCGGGAATATGAAGCTTCAAATAAACGCGCGGCTATTGAGTAAGGAATGTTTTTTTTCTGCCACGTATTGTGAAACTCCTTACCCGGTCTAACAAACGCATTACATCCCGAGTAGAAATATTGTCAGGCTGGCCTGATATTTGATCTGCGCCTGATCAGCTTGTAGTACGAAGGCCTTACTTAAGTTTGCCTTAATTTGCCTGATCAAGCTGGGGTCAGGCGGTGGTCGAGCAACCGGACTTACGGCTTACTTCAATTCGCCTGACCCGGCTAGCTTCAGGCGATGTCAAGCAACTGGACTTACGGCTTACTTCAATTCGCCTGATCCAGCTAATTTCAAGCAATCATCATGTAACTGGACTTCTACAGTTTGGCGCTAAAAACGTGCCTAACCTCATCTTGTCAAATGATACACAGACACGAGAGAAGCACGAGACATATTATTAATCACTTTGTACATTTTTACATATAACGTGTACGTTGTGAATAAGATGGACAAACACAATCGGAAGAAGATTGTGTCGTACGCCACTTGGCGCACAACCGTTCTGGCGTCATCTTCATCCTCGCATCTTCGACCTGCAACCTGTAACAAAAAACAAATAACACAACATTGATTATTAAGTCAATTTACAATTATAGATACACTAAATATTGAAACGGGAGAACGGTGTCGTTCCCCGGTCTTACCTTAGCGAGAAAGTTCCCTCCGTCGTTAACCTAAGGGAACCAAATCGAAATTGTCATCCCTGCGTGTACCAAAATGTTTAATTAATCTCATCCCTAATTACTATGTTTGAATACTACTTACCGGTGCGAAGGCGTCTCTCGCCGAGCCCTTGTTGTCGCATGTCGCCTTCGTCGCTGTCCCAAGGGTCTGGTCCCCGTCGGTCTTCCGGCTCCTACCTGTAAAAAGAAAAGACCCAATTAATGAAACAAGTTAACTACACAAAAAGAAAAAGAAAAAAAAATTGAAGTTACGCTACGCTACTTACCTCTCACTTTGGCTCTCGGCGGACCAGACCGCTGGGCCCCAGCGAACCCCCGAGTCGCTGTAAAAAAAAAAAAAAAATACACAGAAATATCTTGTTTAAACATTTAAAGTATTCGCGAACACACACCCTACGTAAATTAAGAAACAATTTGGCTCCTGGTCGCCTTGGCGTGAAACACCTTTCACGCCAAGGCGGGCCACAATCTCGTGCGCCAATAAAAATAAACGCCGTGCGAAATAATCACACGCCTCATCGATAAAATAATTAATTATACTTTTAATTATCTACTTACCCAAAGTCCGTCCAATGCGTATTACTCGTCGCACAATCACGTACACCGACCTGTCAAACTAAAACGTCGCGAGGTTAAGACCACGAGTTCGAGCGTCGTCTACTCTCGATTCGCGAATACGAAAATTGTACCACCAGCGCCGCGACTGGCGGACCGCGACACTACAACGCTCTTACCGCGTCGCGATACCCCAGCGCCGCGCTCTGCGAACCGCGTGCTACGCACCTTGTCCAACACTAGCGCCGCGACACGGGACCATTGTAAGCTCGCCGTGTCGCACCAAAAATCCAACATGGGTCCCCGGGTCTCGCGCTGCGATACCTATGCCTGGAGTTCGGCGGCGAATTTCGCCGCTCCGGCGGGTATATAAGGCGGAGCGCGAGGCCCACGGGCTCAGAGTTCTTTCGCTGCAGGAAGCGACGAGGACCTCCTCCCGACTCACCTGCAAAGACGGTGCAAGTTGGCGAACCCTTCCCACCCTTCCTCCGAAAGCCGCTGAAAATTATCGCGTGCTTCACCACTGCCCCGGGTACCCGTTGAGCAAGCGGCGCCTCCCGAGCGGCTACCTATCCCGATTGCCCCGTGAGCGACGCCCGGGTATCTCGCCTGGACGCCGTCGCCCGGGGTACCTCCTTCCGCGCTTTCATCCCGCACGTACCCACGCATTTTTTGTAAATATTAATTATCAGCATTTTATTTTTTTTTGTGTTTGCCTTTGTCCGTTCCGCTAATTTTTTTAATTTTTTTTTCTTTTTCTTCTTCCCGTGGACGGCGCCCGCTTCACGCCCGGACACCGTCGTCCCGGGAATAGTTTTTTATTATTTTAATAAATTAGTTTTTTTTGTTTCTCCCCTGTAAATTACCTATGTGAAAATAAATCTCGAGCTCATTTAAAAATCTTAATCCCTGCTTTTTTATTTAATCATTTATTAATTAATTAATTAATTTATAGCATTTTTTTTTCTTCATCTTATTTTCTTTAATTTTAATTTTTTTTTTGTTCCAATCTTTTTTTTATTTTTATTTATTTTTATTTTTTATTTTTTTTTTTTAATTTTATGCCTCGCGACTCCTCGCGTCGCCGGCGTCGCCGACGGCGAGCAACCGTGCCGCTGAATCGTGACGGCGGCGTAAGGGCCTTCTGGCACCGCGAGGATCCCCGGACTACGCTCCTCACGTTCCGGTGGTACGAGGAGGAAAATATCCCTCCCACCAACCGGGATTTCAAGGTCCCTCCGCCTCCGCGGCCCGCTTCTCCTCCACCTCCTCCTCCCCGACCGGAATCCCCTCCTCTTCCCCCCACCCGACCCGTCACACCTCCCACCCCGTCTAACTCCCCCTTGATGTGGGACCAGACTGGGTTCGACGAATTGTTCGACCGGGCGGCCGCGCAATTCGCCCGCGCCCCCCAGGCAGGTCCCTCTCCCCCCTCCTCGCCCGTCCAGTCCCCGGTATCCCTTTCCCCCACCCGTCAAGTCCTCTCGGAACTCCCCCCCACCTCCCGCTCCCAGTAATCCCTCCCTCTCTCGGACAACCCCTACGACAACCCGGCTACATCTACAAGGAATAACGATTTAGATTCTCGGCTCCCAAACAGCCCTTATCAGGGCTAAAGCCCAAACAACCCCAACGTATCATTGGATCGCGCTGCGAATCCCGCGGTCTCCCGTCACCGTTCAGAAAGGAGCGAATCAGGAGAAGCAAAAAAAAAAAAAAAAAAAATTTAGGGAAAAAATATCCCACTACCACGTCCCACCCAAATTGTTGGAAGCCACTCACCACCCTCGTAATAACCGGGGGGGGAGTGAGAGTGGTAACGAAAAATCGCCAACAATTTTTGGCGCCCAACGTGGGGCCTTTAGATTTTAATTGTAAATTCAACTCTCGGCCCTATGAAAGTCTCACCATCAAAACCCGATACACCGAAACGAGCTGTCGGTCGACCCCGGAAACACGACATGAAAAGGACGCCTGTCCAAACCCGATCCACCCGCACAATGGGTACCGACGATCCTACATTTCCGGGAATGGAAAACCCGGTGGCGCCCAACTCTAATCCCGAACAAACGCAGGATCGTCACAGTAACGATGTACCTCCAACGGCTCCTCCGCTTAGTCCGGATCCACATGAATCATTATATCAACTCGGGTCCCTTTGGCAAGCCTTGCAGGCGATTCCACCGCGACCACCGTTACCCACGTACAGTGGCGCGGACCATGAAGATCCCAAGAAATTCCTACGAAACTGCGAGGAATATTTCATTCAAACTCGCACCGCCGCTACGGCCCGTACCCTCACCGCTGTTGGGGGATTACGCGGGGATGCCGAACGCTGGTGGTCCACTTATCAAGCCCTCGAATTCGAGTGGCCCAAATTTAAAGAACTCCTGCTTAGCAGGTACAATAACCCCGTCATCCTTTCTCGGCTGAACGCCCAACTCTTCTCCAGGAAACAGGGTGATCGAGAAAATGCGGGAGTTTTCCTACAGCAAAAATTCCTTCTCTACCAGAGGGTGAGAGGAACTGAACCCGAGGACGTTAGGGTGGCAACCCTCCTCGAACTTCTCAAACCCAGTCTAAGAATGGTCATACGACCCTCCAAACCCCGGACACTAACGTGTCTGCTCACTAAGGCCATAGAAGCCGAGTACGACCTAGGAGATACCCAGATGGCTCCCCGCCCCAGAAAGGAGGAACCCGTCAAATCCGGGCCCCTCCCCGGGGCAAAATCACTTCAAGATCCAAACTATCTGCCCAAATGCTGGCACTGCCCAGAGCGACATCTGCATCGGGATTGCCCGGTGCTGGCACAGAAATTAAAAGAAATGCCGAAACCGGAAAACTCCAAACGGACGGCGGAAGCGCCCGAACCAGCCGCTCCAACCCGCAAGTAGGGCTCACCAGTATAAGCGGGGGGCAAAACGACCTACCGCACATCCTAGTCTCGGTCCAACATCAAGAAATTCCCGCCGCTGTAGATAGCTTCGCCAGCCATTCCTTTATCCATCCATCCTACATCCCTACCGGAGTACCCGTCATCCCGGTAACCTCTCACGCCCGCTTGGCGGATCAAACATCGAAGATGCCGCTCACAGGGAAAGTCGAAATGCTAATCAACATCCAGGGGCACCCGCTTCAGATCGAAGCGTGGGTTGCGCCGGAGTCTCGAGAACCCCTAATTCTCGGCTTCCCATGGCTCAAGTCACAGAAGTCGATAATTAACACCCACAATGGCCGACTGTACCTTGGCGATAAGGAGAGGTTTTCGGTCCAGTTGATCGACTCACCAGTACCTCACCAACAAGAAACCGACTTCAACGTAGCATCTCGGCAAATTGGGTTCCCCGAAAATTGGTTATCAAAATTCTACAAACTCCTCGAAACCTTCAGGGGCCTTTTCAACGACTCTGGTCCGCTTAAACAAACGCAGAGTACCAAACACGAGATCAAGCTTATGTCAGATCGGCCTTTCCGGTTACCTCCATACAAATATTCCGATTCCAAAAAACAAACGATTCAAGAGCAAGTCCAAAGCATGTTGGCAGAGGGCATCATTGAGCCCTGCTCATCGGCTTATAGTTCCCCTATCGTCATCGTGAAAAAGGAGGACGGTACTCCCAGATTTTGCGTCGATTATAGGCGTTTAAACAGCATCACTGAGGATGTGACGCAACCAATGCCGAAAATCCACGAGGCTCTTAAAGAACTCGGTACGGCTAAAATCTTCTCCACTATTGACCTGAAGAGTGGTTATTGGCAGATACCCATGGCCCCAGATTCGATGAAACTCACCGCCTTCACTACCCCAGACGGGGCAACTTACCAATTTCGGGTTATGCCATTCGGGCTGAAGAATGCCCCTATCACGTTCCAGCGATTAATGAGCCAAGAGGTCCTGGTGGGGTTGATCAACCAGATATGTGTGGTATATCTGGATGACATCATCGTCTACTCCAGCGATTGGGAGGAACATCTACGACACCTAACCCTAGTCTTCGAACGATTGGAACTGCATGGACTTACCTGCTCTTCCGAAAAGTGCATTTTTGGAAAAACCGAGCTCAACTACCTGGGTCACACGGTAAATACGATCGGTAACGAGGCGCAACCGGAACACATTGCCACCATCATTAACTTCGCTGCCCCGAAGTCCAGAAGGGACATACAGCGTTTTATGGGTACCTGTAATTGGCTACGGGAGTATATTCCCCATTTTGCCACCATGTCCACGCCTATTACCGATCTCCTCGCATCCAAGGAAAAGTTCAAATGGTCGGAACCGGCGCAACGGGCTTTCGAACAAATAAAAACTGAGATCCAGAAACCCCTGAAGCTTAGTCGCCCTGACCCATCCTTGAAATTCATCCTACAGACGGATGCCAGCGAAGAAGGCATGGGCGCCGTCCTCTACCAAGTCCCAACCAACGGGGTTAGGAATATCATCAGCTACGCCAGTGCTAAATTCGATGCCACCCAGAAACGGTACCTCAGCAACGAGCAAGAATGCCTCGCAGTAGTCTGGGCCGTCAAACGCTATCGAAATTACCTTGAAGACAAACCATTCATCCTGAGAACAGACAGCCGGGCGTTAAAATGGCTAAAACGCGTTAAGGACGAAAAAGACAAGCTCAGCCGTTGGGCAATACTGTTAGAAGAGCTAAACTTCGAATTGGAGCATGTGCCGGGAAGGGCCAGTGATCTCCCTGGTGCTCTTTCCCGACACCCTGAGACAACTGAAACCGGAGTATTGGAGGATAAGGAGCCCCTCCATCCACCTGAACGATTAAACTTATCGACCCCAATTGAGACACCTGAGATCTTCATGATACAACAATACAACCTAATTGATGAGGTCATGGAAGACCAACAACGAGATAGCGAGCTATGTAATATAGCCAAAATCCTTAAGAGCCAAGAGCACAACTATGATTATGAACTACGGGAGGGAACCGTATTCAAACGAATCCATGATACCTGGCGCATACTGGTACCTCAGAACGCGAAAGCCAAGGTATTACAGTACTACCATGACTCCCCAATGGCGGGGCACCCCGGGATGGATGAAACGCTTAGGCTCATTCAAGCCCACTTTACCTGGATAAACCTTCGAAGAGACGTACGAAATCACGTGAGGAACTGCCACGTGTGTGCGTGTGTTAAGTCCACCTGGCCTAAACATCCTGATCATTTGAGACCCCACCAACCCCGACGACCATGGGAAACGGTGGCGGTCGATCTGATGGGACCATATCCACGGTCCGGCCGGGGAAAACGATTCATATTGGTAGTCACAGATCTTTTTCCACGCTGGGTGGAGGCTTTCCCAATTGGCTCCTCCGAAGCAACCCGCGTCATTACCCTCCTAGAAAATGAGGTTTTCAATCGATGGGGATATCCAAGAACCATTTTATCAGATAATGGGCCCCAATTCACTAGCCAAAAATGGCAAACGGCGTGCGCAAAATGGCAAACGCATATCTGGACTACCGCTACATATCACCCCCGCGCTAATCCCACAGAAAGACGAAACCAGGAGATTAAAAAGGGATTAAGATTGCATCTACGGGGAAAATGTCATCGAGAATGGGATCTACAGTTACCACGGATCCTTTTTCAACTACGGAATCGGCGGAACGCGGCTACGGGTCTTTCCCCGAGCGAGGCCTTACTCGGGAAGGGCCTTCAACAGCCCGGCGAATGGAAGTTTCCAGTCGACGCCGACCAATCAAACACGGAACGTGAACAGCGAGTCAAACGAATCCAAAGGCACCAGCACGAGTACCAGAGCAAATATGCTCAAAATACTGACGCCTCACCTAGATACCAGCCCGGGGATCTAGTCTACGCTCGAACGCACGTTCAATCTAACGCCGTGGAGGGAGTCCACGCCGGTTTTGCGGCGCCATGGGATGGCCCGCACACGATCCTGAAGAATCTCGGAGGCGAGATATACCTCGTCCGGCAAGGTCGCCGGGAGGTGAAAATTCATGGCGGTCTATTGAAACCTGCCAACAACGTCCCTCCAAGAGAAGAGGGAAGTTCGTCGGTGCTAAACCTTACGGCTGCGACGAACGTTCAACCAATGGAGCCCAACCCTACGGCTCAACCAGATGACAAAGGGGACAAGCCAAACCTTACGGCTTGTTCTCCACCATCAACTGGTGAACCATCGCTGGTTCATCGCCAACCATCCGAGCCCAACCCTACGGCTCAAACCGATGACAACTCGGACAAGCCAAACCCTACGGCTTCGTCTCGACCACCAACTGGTGAACCATCGCGAGTTCATCTCCAGAGGAATGGGCCGAATCTTAAGGCCCGTTCTCGACCATCCACCGGCAAACCATGGCAGGTTTGCCCCCCAAGGGAACAAGGGATCAACGCAGCGCCCGCGGTGAACGCGGGCACCACGTCTAGCTCCAGGTCCATATCAGGGCCGTCCACCAACGCAACTCCTGGTCGAGCTGCAAAATCAAGACCTCGACACGCCGCAGCACCAGCTACCAGAACTTCTGAGCATCGGCAGACAACGTACAATCTGCGCCCACGCCCTCCAAGACCCCACCCCCACATACCCTCATATACACGATAAAACCAAAAATTTAGTCAATTTGTGCGAAATTATCCCCATACACGGAAGTTGTAGGTGCAAACCGACTCCCGGGGCACGTACGGGTAAGCCTTTTGATGCACCGTTTAACCCCTACCGTCACCTTCGTGCCTGCACCTTCGCCATTCGCCTCCTGGCGCGTCCCTGTAAAAATCCCCCATTAGAATTACCAAACAAATCGAGTCACTCGCGCTACGCTACCTGAAACGGCTAACAGGTTACCTGTAACTCCTAATATTTTAATTGTTCGATTGTAATTTTATTTATTTTTTGCGTTTCATACACCACATAACACTCAATACCCGGAAGATGCGAGGACGAACCGACGCCCGGGGCATTTGTCGTACGCCACTTGGCGCACAACCGTTCTGGCGTCATCTTCATCCTCGCATCTTCGACCTGCAACCTGTAACAAAAAACAAATAACACAACATTGATTATTAAGTCAATTTACAATTATAGATACACTTAATATTGAAACGGGAGAACGGTGTCGTTCCCCGGTCTTACCTTAGCGAGAAAGTTCCCTCCGTCGTTAACCTAAGGGAACCAAATCGAAATTGTCATCCCTGCGTGTACCAAAATGTTTAATTAATCTCATCCCTAATTACTATGTTTGAATACTACTTACCGGTGCGAAGGCGTCTCTCGCCGAGTCCTTGTTGTCGCATGTCGCCTTCGTCGCTGTCCCAAGGGTCTGGTCCCCGTCGGTCTTCCGGCTCCTACCTGTAAAAAGAAAAGACCCAATTAATGAAACAAGTTAACTACACAAAAAGAAAAAGAAAAAAAAATTGAAGTTACGCTACGCTACTTACCTCTCACTTTGGCTCTCGGCGGACCAGACCGCTGGGCCCCAGCGAATCCCCGAGTCGCTGTAAAAAAAAAAAAAAAATACACAGAAATATCTTGTTTAAACATTTAAAGTATTCGCGAACACACACCCTACGTAAATTAAGAAACAATTTGGCTCCTGGTCGCCTTGGCGTGAAACACCTTTCACGCCAAGGCGGGCCACAATCTCGTGCGCCAATAAAAACAAACGCCGTGCGAAATAATCACACGCCTCATCGATAAAATAATTAATTATACTTTTAATTATCTACTTACCCAAAGTCCGTCCAATGCGTATTACTCGTCGCACAATCACGTACACCGACCTGTCAAACTAAAACGTCGCGAGGTTAAGACCACGAGTTCGAGCGTCGTCTACTCTCGATTCGCGAATACGAAAATTGTACCACCAGCGCCGCGACTGGCGGACCGCGACACTACAACGCTCTTACCGCGTCGCGATACCCCAGCGCCGCGCTCTGCGAACCGCGTACTACGCACCTTGTCCAACACTAGCGCCGCGACACGGGACCATTGTAAGCTCGCCGTGTCGCACCAAAAATCCAACATGGGTCCCCGGGTCTCGCGCTGCGATACCTATGCCTGGAGTTCGGCGGCGAATTTCGCCGCTCCGGCGGGTATATAAGGCGGAGCGCGAGGCCCACGGGCTCAGAGTTCTTTCGCTGCAGGAAGCGACGAGGACCTCCTCCCGACTCACCTGCAAAGACGGTGCAAGTTGGCGAACCCTTCCCACCCTTCCTCCGAAAGCCGCTGAAAATTATCGCGTGCTTCACCACTGCCCCGGGTACCCGTTGAGCAAGCGGCGCCTCCCGAGCGGCTACCTATCCCGATTGCCCCGTGAGCGACGCCCGGGTATCTCGCCTGGACGCCGTCGCCCGGGGTACCTCCTTCCGCGCTTTCATCCCGCACGTACCCACGCATTTTTTGTAAATATTAATTATCAGCATTTTATTTTTTTTGTGTTTGCCTTTGTCCGTTCCGCTAATTTTTTTAATTTTTTTTTCTTTTTCTTCTTCCCGTGGACGGCGCCCGCTTCACGCCCGGACACCGTCGTCCCGGGAATAGTTTTTTATTATTTTAATAAATTAGTTTTTTTTGTTTCTCCCCTGTAAATTACCTATGTGAAAATAAATCTCGAGCTCATTTAAAAATCTTAATCCCTGCTTTTTTATTTAATCATTTATTAATTAATTAATTAATTTATAGCATTTTTTTTTCTTCATCTTATTTTCTTTAATTTTAATTTTTTTTTTGTTCCAATCTTTTTTTTATTTTTATTTATTTTTATTTTTTATTTTTTTTTTTTAATTTTATGCCTCGCGACTCCTCGCGTCGCCGGCGTCGCCGACGGCGAGCAACCGTGCCGCTGAATCGTGACGGCGGCGTAAGGGCCTTCTGGCACCGCGAGGATCCCCGGACTACGCTCCTCACGTTCCGGTGGTACGAGGAGGAAAATATCCCTCCCACCAACCGGGATTTCAAGGTCCCTCCGCCTCCGCGGCCCGCTTCTCCTCCACCTCCTCCTCCCCGACCGGAATCCCCTCCTCTTCCCCCCACCCGACCCGTCACACCTCCCACCCCGTCTAACTCCCCCTTGATGTGGAACCAGACTGGGTTCGACGAATTGTTCGACCGGGCGGCCGCGCAATTCGCCCGCGCCCCCCAGGCAGGTCCCTCTCCCCCCCTCCTCGCCCGTCCAGTCCCCGGTATCCCTTTCCCCCACCCGTCAAGTCCTCTCGGAACTCCCCCCCACCTCCCGCTCCCAGTAATCCCTCCCTCTCTCGGACAACCCCTACGACAACCCGGCTACATCTACAAGGAATAACGATTTAGATTCTCGGCTCCCAAACAGCCCTTATCAGGGCTAAAGCCCAAACAACCCCAACGTATCATTGGATCGCGCTGCGAATCCCGCGGTCTCCCGTCACCGTTCAGAAAGGAGCGAATCAGGAGAAGCAAAAAAAAAAAAATTTAGGGAAAAAATATCCCACTACCACGTCCCACCCAAATTGTTGGAAGCCACTCACCACCCTCGTAATAACCGGGGGGGGAGTGAGAGTTGCAACGAAAAATCGCCAACAATTGCGCAACGACTGTGTCTGCGTGAATAGCGGGCTCTAAATATGGGAAAAAAACGAAGAAACAATACAGCAGCAGGTTAGTATAACAATTTTTTCAAAGACTTACAATTCTTAAATCTATAAATATAAATTGTATTAAATCTGACTGTAAATTAACCATACGCCAAATTATATATGCGTTGGTTGAAATATTTATTATGATACATTTGACAGATCCGGAACAAATCCTCTCAGCGAGGAACAACTCGAAATTCCTGAGGATTGGCATGTGTTGGCGCTACCACTATGTAAGTAGATTTATATTTATTTTGTGTATCGCTTTTATGTTTCTTTACTTGGTCCGTCTCCTTTGTCAGAGGAGATGAGACAGCGTAGGCCAACCAAATAATGGTAAGCTGACAGCGTAGTTCAATCTGGTAAATGTTTTGCCATCGGTGCTGATTAGCCCGGACAGCGCAGGCTAACCGAATAATAATAAGTTAACTGCGCAGTTCAGTCAAGTGAAAGTAATTCCATCGGTGCAAGTTAGCCCATAAGAAATGCACTTCGGATGGACATTACATTCACTGAACTGACTACGCTGTCAACTTACCATTATTTGGTTGGCCTTCGCTGTACGGCCCCGGACAGCGTAGGCTAACCGAACACTGACAAGTTGACTGCGTAGTTCAGTTAAGTGAAAATAAGTCCATCGGTGCAAGTTAGCCCATTAGAAATGCACTTAGGATGGACATTAGATTCACTGAACTGCACTACGCTGTCAACTTACCATTATTTGGTTAGTCTTCGCTACGGGCCCGGACAGTGTAGGCTAACCGAATAATGATAAGTTGACTGCATAGTTCAGTTAAGAGAAAGTATTTCCATCGGTGAAAGTTAGCCCTTAAGAAATGCACTTAGGATGGACATTACATTCACTGAACTGCACTACGCTGTCAACTCACCATTATTTGGTTGGTCTTCGCTGTACGGACTCTCCTGCTTCGATTCTAATTTTCGTTAAAAAATGACCGCTCGCAGCTTTTGCAACAATTTTTTTTCTTCTTTAAAGTAGATAATTGGATGGTGAGAAAAAGGAAAAAAAATAGAGCTCAATTTTGTGCCACCCTAATAAAATAATGTGCATACCTTATATAGATATATATGTAGACATTGAATTCTAAGTGGGATGAACATTTTCATATTTTTCAGTGGCTGTCATTTCGAAATATAGGGAACACGGAATAGAAGTTCTTTCGAAGCAAATTGGACAAGCTGTTGGAGCGGTATCAAGGTCTGATTAATTCAGCAAAAGACTGGGACAAGTTTCGAGCGTCGCGTAAAAAAACGAACAGAACGCCCAATATAACGTTTCCTAGAAACGTCTGGTCACAAAGACGTTGAGCTTGGTTTACTTTATTCACGAAGTTTCTTAAGTTTTTGTTTGAAAAATATATTAGTTTATTTCGGGATAATAAGTAGAATATAATACAGTGATATATCTTAGTTTATTTCGAGTTTTTGTTCTATTACAAATACAAGAAAAATGATGTTTGTTTTCCATATAGATATATGTGAAAAATATATGTGATAAATTTTATATTAAGATTAAAAAATAAACGATCAGCGTTATTTATAAAGTGGTACCTTTTTCTCTTTTGTGTATGCGTTGTATTTTTTATTTCAGGAAAAAATCGGTCATCCTGAGCCGTGAAAAATCATATGATTTTTCATTTTGATCAAGCCGTGAAAAATTAAGCCCTTATCAGGCCTTAATTTTTTACGCTGATCAGGCCTTGATCTTTTACACTGACCAAGCCTTGATTTTTTACCCTGATCAGGCCTTGATAGTTTACCCTGATCAGGCCTTGATTTTTTACCCTGATCAGACGAAAGTCAGGGATTGCGTTTCAAAAATGATCAGGGCTTGATAAAAAATTCTGATCAAGGCTGGAAAAAGAAGTCAGGATGCCTGATCAGGTGCTTATTGTAGCTGGAGCAAGATTTCTACTCGGGATGTTGATGTAACCATGGGACGAATAGTCGGTCGAACATTAGTCGCGTCGAGAATTTAAACTGTTTTAGCGAGCCTGCAAACAGTGGCGTAGCCAGGACATGCACCAGCGTGGGGAGGCGAGTGGGGCAATTTTTCTAAAAACTGCAATCGACTTCAATCAAGTAAAAAACTGTATGCCATACTTACAGAATTTTCGCAGCCGCTTCGCTCGTATGCAGCTTTTCTCTATCCTGGCATAGCAGCTGTGAGCTCACTTCGTTTGCCGTTCAAATGTACACTTCGGCAATGCCGAGAATAAAATAATAAATACTTGGGGACAATCATCAAAATGTGAACATTCGGGTTAAAGTTTTGGCGAATACACGATTTGATTGTAATGGTTTTTATAATATTTGAGTACACATTTATTCAATTTTACAAGATTACTTTACTCAAATACATAGGTACAACTAACGCCATTTGTTAAATTGCTCAGAATGTACTGTGGTGTTCATAATAAAACCTCCACAGTCAAACTACCAAACTACCAAACTACTTAACGGAGACTTTGTCCTTGAAAGCAGCGGGAGATGTTAGCGGCTCAACATGAGCAGCTAGAAGAAGAGGAGGGATGCCTCTATGGACCAGGCATTGCCGATTAGCGGTCATTATAAACACATTTGTGTAAACACATTACAAAACTTTAAACGCGTTTTTCTCGAAAACACCTTTTTAGAAATGGCTGACATTCTCCTGGCCGCTGTAATTAACATATCGACCTGAAATTTGGAGAGCATATCTACTCAGAAAATATGTCTTCACGGAATGACGGATCGTTTTTTCGATAGATACATTTTTGCATTTATTATTTATCTTTTTATGCGAAAAAAACGCGAAAATTTGATTCTTTTTAATTGCCGCCATTTTCCGAAATTTGTACTAAACGAAAAACCCATCCGTCATTCCATGACCAAAGGGTCACAGATTGATAATATGCTTTGAATTTGTGTTTCAGATCAACAAAGAGGGGGCAGTGATGTCAGCCGTTTACCTCCCGCGATTTGAGGACCTGTTTTCGCGGAGCTGCAACGACCGCCATTTTGGTTTTTTTTTTTTTCAAAAAAAAAAATTTAACGCTCTGTATATCATGAATAAAAGCAAGAAAAAAACCGCACTCAAAAAGCTTTACTCGTTTCCTTTAAAAAAAAATAAAATGTAAACACCTGAAATATGGCACTCCAAGGACAAAGTCTCCCTTAACAGACCTTACTTATCTAAATCTAGCCTATCAAATTTGTATACTTTATTGACTGTTTTGTCTGTCAGTCGAAACATTTTTGACATTTCGATTGACTGGACCCTCTCCAGCAAGGACAAAGCAAGGATTCTCTCATTTATCATTGTAAATTAAGGCCCAGATGTTGGGAAACATTCTAGGTTTATGAGTGAATTCGGATTTTTGGGAAACCTACTTGGCAGATTTGCATAACATTTTCATGGGATCACATCGCTGTGTTTCTCTGTAGCAAAGGAATAACTATTTTAATCGGTATAGTCAACACGGCGTATTCGGTGTACATATATATGAAAAAAATAATAAAAATACCGTGGTTACGCTCATGCCTGCAAAGGTAACACGCCTTTTGACCCGACGACAAAATATCCTCGTCAAAATATCCGCGACAAAATATCCGACGACACAATATCTGCAGGACAAAGTATCCTCATGACAGAATATCCGCAAGATAAAATACCTGCCGATATTATATACAGTTTAAAGTGTACAGTCATGCCGTTGAAATTTGTTCTATGTCAAGTGTACAGTCATGCGTTGACATTTATTCCATGTCAAGTGTACAGTCACGCCGTTGAAATTTATGCCATCACAAAAAGGAGGAAAATTATTAATATGTGACGCATATGTTTGGGTTTGTTTGTTTGGGTGCAATGAAGAAATTCGTATTATGCCCCCGACCCACTATCACACACACCCCACAAAGATGTTTTGCGCGCGACCCCGTTGATGTGGTGGACGAAATTTCGAATTTTGTCTCGCGGATGTTTTGTCATGAGAATATTTCGTCTTTCGGATATTTTGTCCCCAGATATTTTGTCGTCGGGTCAAATGTGACGCAGCTCCTGCAAATATTACTGTCGGCCATCTTAGTATTTGAAATGTATATGTGTCAATGACGGAAATAATATTAATATATTTAAAAAAAATTGAATAACTAAAAAGTGTTCTCAACTTGAAATACCGTCGAACCGCGATATAACGAAATCCTCGATATAACGAAGATTTGTCCATTCCCTTCCGATAGATACACGAAACCTCCATACAACGACATAACCATATACATTATGCTCTAATTGCCAATTGCTTGTAAAGAATGCTCTAATTTAAAACTTTCTTTCTTTGATAAATATCCCCATATTTATTGTACTAATATATATTTTTAAAGAACATTTTTAGGATCATGATTTCGGTATTACAAAATCTCAATATAACGAAAACTCGATATAACGAACTTCCCGTAAGATTCGTTATATCGAGGTTCGACTGTAGCAGAATGTATTACCCAATTTTAAATCGACCTTAATGTGACTCAATTCAACTGACATCAACTGATATCTGAGACATATTCAACTGATTCAATCCTTTATTATTTGCACGCATTCAATTAAATGTTTTGTATTTTTCACTACAAAATGCAGTATCCCAATTTTCATTCGACATCTTTAAAGCACGAAGCTCGTCGACTTGACCATTTAAAAATGTTACATGCATCCAGTTCAATACTCGTAATACTTTTATGTGGAAGCAGCGTGGATCCTTTCGTTCAATACAAAATTCTGTGTATGTTACGATGATAATACGACTTTCTTGGCTGAAGAATGGCAGTTCTTTTGAAGTAAAAGCTTTTTAACTCCGAGCTTTTACCCATGAGCTTTGAACGACAGATCTTTTCAGTACACGATTTTAGTATACTTTTTTCGTTTGTGTCGACGTCTTTATTTTGCGCTCCTCTTTCCTGCGTTTATACCACTCGTTAGCTGGACTACACTTTACGTTCGTTATTTATTTCACGTGAACCGAAGTAGGGCACGGGTTCATTTTCGAACGCTTTTTTTACCACTATTCGGGATCTGTGTATATACCTATGGGAACAAGCGTCGACAGTCCCATATATAGTCATGGAAGCATTTGTATGTGTGCATATATATACTTATTTTATATATATATATGTATATATGTAGGCTTTTGTCCATGTAGTAAAGAGTACAGACCGGGAGCGCGAATGAATTGAAATGAAATTTGGTAGTCAAATCAAGTTTCCAGGAGACATGATGAATGGCCGACGAGCCACAGCGAGTTCTCGAATTGTAGATACGAATATACCGACTCGTCTGTCTCTTCCCTTTTGCCTCTCCCTTTTACATCAGTTCGGATGAATTCTGAGCTCAAGTTTTTTTTCCATTCACGTCCCTCGCAAATTTACACCAGGTAGGAATGTTGTCCTTTAACGCCGCAATGTCCGACAACGAACTTTATCCTCGCCCTGCGGTTCTATAAATATTATTTTATGCACATACGGATATAAACAGAGACTTATTAAGAATCCTTTCTCCAGCTCATTTACGGACAAAAATTCTCACAGACATGCATAGTTAAAACATCATTGATATCCAAGTTACCATGATAGGCATTTCGGCTTAGAATTTATCGTCGTATCACTAATGAACGATTAAATGAACTTACCTAAGTGAAGTTCTATCATAATTGTATGTAGCGTTTCTTCCGAAAGATCAATTGTAGTACCCCCATCCCCACTCAGGTGTCACCACAAATTTTTAAAGCTCGTCCAGATGCTTTTTTCCTTTTATCCTTCCTTTTTCTTGTTTACGCTGGTAACGTGTCATCTCATTTATTCAAAGCGTTGCCGTAGACATCTGAGCATATATCTATTGCTCACAATAGATATGGGATTCTTTATAGTTACATAATATATATAAAGGGCGGGTCTGATCATTCGGAAGAGACGCTACATACAATTATGATAGAACTTCACTTAGGTAAGTTCGTTTAAGGCCATAGGCCACAGTAACGGGTATAAAATCATGTGCGAATTTAACAATTTTTTTCGTATGAAAAAATGATTCACTTATAAAATTAAGTACACATCTATTTAGTATGAATATCAAGCTGTAAGAAAAAATATATATTTTTTTCGATGTACAGAATGGCCGACTACTCGAAACGTCTCAAAACAGCTTTTTTTCCAATTGGCGTGACAAATAACTTCAACAATTTTCACTCGATTTACTTCAAATTTAAATGTTATGTTCCTAATTGCATTTCGCATAGAAGTACGTACGGAATTTCTGCTTAATCGAAAACTTTTCATTTTATAAGCAGTTATAACGAAATTTTTCACTGAAAATTCATTTCTTAAGTTCAAATACCTACAACTTTTGAATAAAGCAATATTTTTTAAATTCTGTACGTTCTTCTCTAGATATTCTAATGTAGATTGACGAGAATTTCTGTTTTTTGTTATAGGTAAAACATTGTGGATGCCAAATGTCACGTCACGGAGCGCCTAAAAAAAGATAACAAAAGAAAATATGAGTTGTATTTCACGCCTCTTCCTCGAGATCAACTCGTAGTACTCTTACTTCATGCCAATAACTTCACACTATTTAAAGCTTGCATCATAATGCATTTCTTTTTTTGTTTGTTTTGGTCGTCCAAGCATTCAGGTATTGATTACATCGCATTCTTCTTTTTTGTGCCACTAGGAAAACACGTAATAAAAATAAGTTATGAGCGAACGAAACAGAAAACGTGAACGATCAGATATATCGGATACGTCCGATGACGAAGAAAACAAACTCCGAAGCCGGATTGAACATTACGAAAGGAAATTACGAAAACATAAGAAAAGATCGAGGGAGACAAGATCGCAACATGGTAAGTGAAGAAGAGATCTTATTTCTTTGCTGGCCTCTATGTTCCGGGTCCTTATATTTTAACAAATTTGGTGTGCGAATTCCCCATCTTTTCCTTTTTCTAACGTGTCGGTCCAACCGACACGTAGAAAGATCCTTCGCTATCCAATTCTGCACGAGACCAAGGCTCTCAAGGCGTCAGGCGTGTGTATGTCAGTCCAACTGACATACACAATTAATGTCAGTACAGAACGCATATAATTCGTAACCTATGAGGGTTCAACCCTCTAATGGTTATTTGTTGAAAAATCATCTGTCCGCGAGTTCCGAATTTTCTTTTCGTCAAAATGTGTATCCGGGTCTAACTGGCACACAAAATCTCACATCATCGCAAAGATCGCATGATCGCCAACCTAAGAAGGTCCAACCCTCTGAAGGTTCTCACGCGTTTCTCAAACTGAAAAGAGATTACTCTCTGAATCAGGCGCGGATTGCACACGTGATTCTTCACCACATAAACATGCGAGAGTACGATGCCGCGACCACTCCGATGAGGAAAGATATCGGCACGAAACTTTCGAAGAGGATAACGAGGTCCAGGAAAATGATAAAATTGCTTTCCACGATCAACAAATAATCCTAAACGTGAGGGAAAATTTAACGGTCGCGGGCGACATCGTCGGAACACCAAACCGCTCTTTACAAATTCCCAGACTGCACATAAGCAGATGCTTTCCGAAGGGATCGAACCCGCTAATTCTGAGCAGACAGAATTAGATGTGGAAATTCCGAAGATCTTGGGGAAGCGATTAACGAAGGATGCAACATTCAGCCGGCCCATACAGAAAGATCTGGCTGTGAGGCTCAACGGGGTAATATTATCCGGCCTCCCGAAAGAAGTCAGGGTTGAAGTACCAAAAAATATTCGCCGCCCGAATACTGCAAGTCGATGAGACCGCCATTGCTGAACCCTTAAAGGATCATTACAAGAAAACATTACAAGAAGAAGAGATGAACGCATCATGGCGACTCAAAGCCAAATTGCCGCCAGCCTGGGGGCAATCTCAAAAGTTACGACGGAAGTCCTTAACAGTGACACGTACAAGGAAAAACTTGAATGGATAGAAGGTCTAAGTGATGTAGACCGAATGTTATCGGACCTGATACATGAAGAAACGGATATTAGAAAGAGCCTCATTCTACAGAATGTAAATCCAGTTCTACGAGACACACTACGGGAATGTACAGCAAACGAACTTCTATTTGGAGATAAACTGGAAGATCAAATAAAGTCAGCAAAATCACTACATAAATCAACCCAGGACTTGAAAGTGACATTGCAAGAATTTCGGAATGGCGTATCATATGGTTCCCTAAATTGCATCAGGACACCTATTTTCTTCCTCCACGACCAGGAAATTGGTCAAAACCCAAAAGGTAAAATGTTTTTTAGCGGTATCGCAAAACAACGCCCAACAAACGCAAAATACGACGTTACATGGGACCCGAAACTTGTATTGGATCATATGTCGAAATGGCCAAACGATGAGACGACCAACTTAAAGAACTTATCGAGGAAACTCGTCACTTTCTTGGCTTTGGTGACAGGTCAAAGGATTCAGACATTATCTCTGATCAACATAAGAAATCTAATAGAAGTTGATAATAGAATTGAAATTAAGGTTCCAAATCGAATAAAAACTTCAGGAAGAACACGAATGCAGCCAAACCTAATTATACCGTTTCTTATCGAAAACCGTTCGTTGAGTGTAGCATCAACGCTGGTGTATTATAATCAGAGGACGAAAACATTGCGTAATGATGAATTTTTATTGTTTATATCGTTCAAGAAACCATACAAGAAAGTTAATAAACAAACACTTAGCCGTTGGGTAAAAGGTACCCTTAATGAGAGCGGTATTGACACAAGCATCTTTACGGCTCATATCACCAGACATGCATCTACTTCAGCAGCGCGTAGAACAAACGTTAGTATAGAAAGTATTCGAAAAGCTGCGGGGTGGAATGAAAAATCTGAAACCTTTGAAAGATTTTACAATTTACCAATTTTTCGAAAAAAGGATTTATTCGCGAAATCGATGCTTGACTTGTAAGCTCACAAAAATAATAATAATAAAGAAATCCTTATTGTTCGGTAGTCAAAGACTACAAAACTATGCTGTAACCAACTTTAAACATCTACGAGTTGATCTCGAGGAAGAGGCGCGAAATACAATTACATGATTAAACGCACTTACCTGTAAGTGAAGATTTATCGTGATTGTATGAAGCGCCTCTTCCGAAGAGATCAAACCCACCCAAACCCAACTTTAATAACCAAAGTATTAAGCCCGAAGAAAGGTTACAGGAATAACACAAAGAAGAATGAGACGTAAAAAATACCCGAATGCCTGGACGACCAAAACAAAAAAAAAATAAATGCATTATGATGCAAGCTTTAAATAGTGTAAAGTTATTGGCATGACGTAGGAGTACTACGAGTTCATCTCTTCGGAAAAGGCGCTTCATACAATCATGATAGAACTTCACTTAAGTTCGTGTAATCATGTAATAGTCGGCCATTTTGTACATCGAAAAAAAAATTAACAGCTTGATATTCATACTAAACAGATGTGTAATTAATTTTATGTGTGAATCACTTTTTCATATGAAAAAATTTTAAATTCGCACATGATTTTATACCCGTTACTGTTGCCTAAGATAATTTAATTGTATTTCGCGTCTCTTTCTCAATATAAATTGTAGATGTTTAAAGTTGTTTACGGCAACATGGATTGTGTAGTAGTAGTAGTAGTTTATTCCATGGTATACCCTCGTGGGCGTTTACACTGAGAGTGCCCCCCTACATGTGATTGCCCTTTTACAATATTTGCTTAAATCTAACGTACATTCTACTTTCTCCTATCCTCTTCCTTATCATACCTCAAGACAAATCAGTAATTTTATTTATTAATTTCCTTTTTCCTTTATTTTTCCCTCTATCTCCTACTTTTCTTTATGCGCATCCTTCGTTATTTTTTTGAATTCTCTGATGTAGGAGCAGAATTCTTTGACCGGGTCATTCCTTGTCAACTCTCCTATTTTTTGTCTGAGATCGTCCCCCCTCTTAAATTCCGTCACTTGCTCTAGGCCTTTCACAGTTTCTGTTTTTAGTTTTGCCTTTATTTTTCCGCAGCTGCATATGTGTTCCAAACTCTCTTCCTCTTCCCTACAAAATCGACATTTCATATGTCCGTATCCTTTGTTCCCTTTTTAATCTATGTTCCCGCACCTTATTCTCGCCAAGACTTCTTTAGTTTCGCCTCGTATCTCTTTTGCTTTCCAGTATCCTTCCATTTCTGTGTTCTTTTTCCTACTTTTGTACTCAGGGAAGTACCTTGACTTATCAATCTTACACCAGTCGCCTTGCATCTCCTGCTGTACTTTGATTTTTGTTCCTCTATCTATTATTTTTTCTATGCCTCTAACCTCCCTGTTCCGAATTAGCTGCCACACTCCTCCTTCTCCCACTCCCCCCATGGCTTTAACCATTTCTTCTCCGCACTTGGGCGGATTTTATTCATAATCCCTCTCACCTCTTCCTTCAGGCACACCTTCGGCCACCTTTCTTCCCCCATCTTCATGACTTCTGTTATGTATTTCGCCGCTCTTTTCCATGCCTCGCTAAGCCTTGGCAACCTGCTTCCATTCTCCATATGTAGTTGGGCGTGTTTGGACTAATAGGCATGGCCATTTCAACGAACCTACCCTGCCATCTATCCAAGATTTTTCTCTTCCTCCATCCCCATACTTCTGCCCCGTACATCATCCCGCTTTTCACCATTGCCCCCATCAACTGTAGCCTCCTTTCGAGGCGCCCTATCCTTGCCGGCTTAAAGATACCCCAGGTTGCATTGGTGACTTTCTTTATTTTCTCGGCCAATAATTTTAGGTGTTTCTCGAATGGGCAACATGGATTGTGTGTTTTTTCTTTTCGTACAGTACATACACTAAACTAAATTATATAATACATTACGAATGATTATTGCAATATTGCTCGAGCAAATACCTCCTTATCATTTATGATAGGTAAGTTATAAAACTGAGGAATAGTCTGTGAGTTGTTTGTCCACCCTGCAGTCGACCTGATACTATCAATATTTATGCCCTTGATTTTGGCAGTTGATGTCGATGCATGTCGCGTACTGTGCGCTGAAAAAATGTGGGTGTCTAGCCCGCTCTTCGACAGCATATTCTTTGTCCATCGACATAGGGTCTGACAAGGAACTGCTTTAAGTGGTTTCTTAAAGGCAACGAATAACGGTTTTGTCGAGCCACGCAGAGCTTTGGTTTTAGATAGATAAGACTCCAATGTAGCTGCGGCACAAATAGTTTTATCTTTATCATAAACGGGTAAAGCAAGTAGAGGTTGTTTTCTATTGATTGCGGAAGTCTTGATTTTATCCGGGATCTTGATCTGTATAGATGTTGTGTGTCTTTCGATATTTTCAACTTTGATTAGCGAGAACGTTTGCATTCGATGTCCAGTTACGAGCGAGAGTAGAGTAATAGGTTTTAAATTCGATTATTTCGAGAGACATATTTTCGTTTGAACCAAGAGAACTTATGTAATTTAGAACAATCCTAGGGTCTCATGTCTGTTCATACTTTGGTTTGGGTGCACGTAACTCAGACACATCTTTAAATAAGCATCTTATTCTGAAGTCGTGGGCTATTTCAGGACCTATAATTAACGGTATAGCCGATCGTAAGCAGTTCAGAGAGCTTCGTAAAGCTTCGTTGTTGTACTCTCTGGTAAATAAAAATATGATTTTCGTGATGATCATTATATCCATTGATTCTTCTGGGATACCTTTCATCTCGAAAGATCTCCTGACAAGAGTCCGGCAACCAGGGTGGTTTTTCTCCACAGAGAACGTGGTTCCTTGTTCGAGGAAGATAGCGAATGTATGTTAGCCTTGAAGTATATGGGTTCTGCAATAAGGAGATCGTGACATAGTGGGTACCACGGTTGTGCCGGCCACTCTGGGACTACCAGAATACCCTGCGACCGTTCATCTCTTATTTTTCGTAATACCCGCAAAATGATTATAAAAGGTGGAAAAGCGTAAAAATAGAAATATTTGCAAGCCACCGTAAATGCATCGACTGCTATGCTGTTCGGATGTCGAAGCCACGAGATGTATTTTATGCACTTTGCGTTTATGCGAGTGGCAAATAATTCGATTTCAGGTTTTCAAAAAGTGCAGACTATTCTGTCAAATGCCGTTTATGATAATTCGTATTCCGTTTCCGGTTCCAGTCTACATGACTCAAAATCTGCTTTGAAGTTATCTTTCGAGCTAATGTACGATGAGAAAATTCGAATTTCCCGCTTTTCACTCCTCCTCCCATTCTATTTATATACGATATGGCTGTGGTATTATCTAATCGTAATGGGATGTTACAGTTTTTCAGGTCGTTCGCGAAACACCGAAGGCCGAAAAATGCGGTGGTTAGTTCCAATGTGTTGATGTGGGTTTTACGTTCCTCTTTCGATCTTTTTCCGCACAAGGAAGAATAATGAGATGACACGTTACCAGCGTAAACAAGACAAAGGAAGGAAAAAGGAAAAAAGCATCAGAACGAGCTTTAAAAATTTGCAGTGACATCTGAGTGAGGATGGGGGTACTACAATTGATCTTGAGGAAGAGACGCGAAATACAACTTAGTATCTTATCATATAGGTATTATGTATTATTTTATTGCTGTAGTGAGTGCATGAGTAGGATATAAATAAAACAAGTAAACCACAGATTATTTCAATATATTTTTGGTTCACACTTTTATAGTGGACTCAAAAAAATCCCGTTTACGAATACCACCTAAGAATATCAATTTTTCTTGACGTCTAGAAAAATTTGCCAAATATAAGAAAAGCTCGTCTCCTTTCTTATTATTGTGATGCTTTTTTTTTAGTATGGACAAATGCTTTGTAATGTTGCGAAAAGTCATACGTTAGAACCTGTTCTTGTTCCGATTTACTACTGGTAGGGAGATAATGTTTTTATAAAATATCTTAATATTTGAATGGCTCTACCACTTGCACACAGATCGCAAAAATGGATATTCTTGAATCGGCCATCAAGCTTGAGTCGCAATTGCTGAGTCCATCAAGCTGAGTCGCAATTGCGTATTCATTTCTATTAGTTCAAATCTTTAAATGATTTTTTGTGTGAGACTTTACGCACTTCTTCGCCTGCGCCCGTTATCGATAGCTCATTCAATTGCTCCATTCGGCAACTGACCACGGCAATGATTTCGGAAATTGTAATATAATTCTCAGCAGAAGCTTCACGAGTCGGGTATTCGAAAGTTTTTAGAACCGATGTCAACTGTATTACTATATCTACGTCATTGCTGCGTATTTCAGACCCTACATTGTTGTCGTTCAATAATTCCGAGCAAATCGTTAGCATTTCTATAGATCGTCCCAGCATATAATACACAGAATTCCATGGCGTTTTTACATACTATATCATTTTTTTATCGATCCTTCAGGTACTCCTTTAGTTATTTGGATTCGTCTAAGTTTGTAAGAATTAATGATACTATTTTTTGTTGCTAAAAGTTGGTACTCGTATAACCGCCTTCATCCGTCTATTTTTTTTGCCAATACGAGATTCAATTGTTCTTACAATTTGCGCATTTTAGTCGCAATTTTGTTTGCTGTCGTTGATCTCCTTACTGTCTTAAGAGTGCGATCTTTTTTTAGACTTTCCCATGTTCCCCTTGTTTTTGACACGTCACGAAAAGTGCTCCGTTAGTACTCGAAAAACGACATGAAAAGAGCGTTATACCCATAGTAGTAGACTCGTGGAGAAGAAATGGAAATAAAAGCTTGGGCGAGAACAAAGGGAAAGGTTGGCTCAATGCACTGTATGTGCTAGGATATCCCGCGAAACCTTGTACATGTTGTTTTTTGTGTTTGTTCTCTCATTTTTCGACACCCTTATGTGTCTTTTTTTATTCAGCGAGCTTATTATGTTTGGCATACTGCCGTCTGCTTAGGACAATGCCCTTCAAGTGGCGTTTCCGCTGTTTCTTATTCCGCAAAGGACATGGGAGAGGAAATACCTCGACGCCGGGGGGCGTATTTTTTTTATCATAGAGTCATTACGCGAGAACACAGCACGCTAAGAGCAAAATACTTCGTCGTCTACGTGTAATTTTTTTCGGCTGTTTCATTCATACGTCTCCCTTTAATCGTGCATTTTTCTGCATATATACATGTGTATACATTTTCTGTAGAGAAAAGGGTAAAATATTTATCTATATATATAAACACACACACACACACACACACACACACACACACACACACACACACACACACACACACACACACACACACACACACACACACACGCACGCACGCACGCACGCACGCACGCACGCACGCACACGCACGCACACGCACACGCACACGCACGCACGCACACGCACGCACGCACGCACGCACGCACGCACGCAAATGTGTACCCACATGCGTGTGTGTGGATGTGTGTGCGTGCACGGTGTCCCATTTAAAGTACCCAAACCGAATACATGGCCAAAACGAAGCCTGATAAAATACGCTTGAAATTTGACTTACGAAATAATTCGTCAAACTCAAATTTTTATATAATCATGTGAGGGGGAATTAAAGTTTTTACCTAATTGTCAGCTAGGAACTGTCCTAGCGCAGATCCTCTTCGGGAATCACCTTTCCGAAACGTCTTTTGCCGCGAGCAATATGCCCTTCTGAACGAGGTTGACTAAAATTCGAAAAATCAAACAGATTTCGTTAGTATATGGTATTAGCTTATCTAACGATCGATGGAAGGAATATGCTCATTGAAAACGTATTTTCGAGACAAAAGTATGTGATGGATTTTTTCATTTCTTGCATACATTTTTGTTGTTCCGAGCTTGGGTTTTTAACGAAAATCTGTCCCGTATGGGGACATTCAAAAGTTCGGTTGTCACTTATCAGATCGCATAAAATAACAATAATAATACTACAACCGGGTGATAATCCGGCTTGTAACGCTACATTATTCAGGAACATACTGTCGCCTCTTTTTTCTTGAACGAAAATTGTGAATTTCCCTGAAAACTTGAAGATTCGAGCTTTCGGGGGCACGAATTCTGTTGAATCATTTTATTGATCTCCCGATCGAAAAAAATTGGATAAGACAGTAGAAACGTATTGTAGATGCGTCAAGTTTTGATGTTTTTCAAACGAAACGGTACTCAGATTTTTTAAGATGAACGTACAATTGTATATAAGGCAAATATGTTAACGATTGAATATTGAAATGGAAGTACGGCAATTGAATAAATATTCAAGCGGTATGACCGAGCAAAGTTCCGAAAGCATTATTGCCAGCTCTACACGCGGGACGTGTTGTTCGAGAAACGACATCGATGAAGACCCGTCTGCATTACTTCAACTCGCGCGAACACGCCCTGCGTATAGTGGATATGTACATTTTCGGCAACGCGCATTTGCTACTGACAAGCAGTATTTACTCCGTACATCTTATACGTGGGAAATAGTGCAGCTACGTATCCTCATGTAGCTCTTTATTTGCACTCGGTGTATGAAAATGACTTTTTCTCGTTTCCAACAGCTTCTCCTCCTCCACTTGCCATCTCGATAGATCATCTTTTCGTTGCACCAAGCAGCCCGTGTACGTCGTTCAGTGTTCCATAAAAAACACGATAATTTATTATCGAAAAAATTTACGAGTTCCACGACTATGTCAATTTATGCGGATAATTTCGCTGATTTATGCACGTTTTGTATGAACCGTGTATCATCACGGAGCACAATTCTTTACGATGACCAAAAACCGAGGATAATTCTGCCCACCCCCCCCCCCTCCTTTTATTGTCATTGTAAATTGTTTCTTTCGCTTCTGGAGTCCAAATATCTAGGGTGATGTGAACTATCATTTTTCGATACGTCATCGTCAAGATTGGAAAATTCAAAATGTGCAGATGGAGATCTTTTAATTTTTTTCATGAGACACTAAATTATAGAGTCGCCTTGCCTATATTTTGCCTTGGTGTTCTATAAGTATACGAGTCATTTTCTTTAGAAAGTTGTTAAACAGTTATTGTGGTGAGGTTACGGTAGTTTTGCTTTTTCTCTTGCTTTTTTGGCAGAGGAACAAAGAAGCATAAAAAAAAGCAAAGTAACATTAAATTTGCTACTTGCAAATAAAAAGAATGATTAATGCAATGATTCGTTGCGAATATATTTGCCCTAAAACATTAAAAGCACTCTTTCATTTTGTGCTTCATATTTTCCTTCGATAAGTGAAGTGCTGACCACTACAAATGGATGGATGCACCTGCAGTGAACACCACGATTGTTGTGTCCATCGTTCTTCTTGTTCTACGAAAAGCTACCGACGTTTGATTTCACTCTGGAAAATGTTCAATAAAAGTTGTCTGAAGCTCTCCATTGTTGCGGCTCATTGCGACGCCTTTGCCATCGCTCTTCAATCCTTAAACTCTCAATAGTGTGTCCTGATCCTGCTCCGTAGTCTTTTCATGTTACATTCTCGATTGTATCACTTGAAAGAATCTCGTGCTCGTGCTTTGGAGTTTTCCGAAGCGGTTCTTGGCTTGCGCGATATCGAGACCGGAAAAAGGGTTATCGTACATACCTATATGGCGGACTTTCCTTGCCTAGCGTGTCGCTGTTAACTCGACTTCCGGTCCGCATGCATCGCTGCTCTACACCTACGTGAATGTACTAGACCTCCTTCAATACCGAGTCAACCTTCCCGAGGGAGACTGCCAATGGAAGGAAACCGAGTAAGAGATTCACGAACGTTGTTTCGTATATTTCGATTTCCCAGCGTCTTCCGTTGTACCTCTTAATCGGTAGATTTCTCATAATTTTTCTCGCTTCGGCGGAAAACCATCGTTAAACCACGCATCCCCCAAAGTTTTTACTTTTTTTTAAACGGATTTTAACAATTTTCTTCGTCATAATGCCTCTTCCCAGGTCAGGTGAAAACGTCCAAGTGATATACCCTTAGATACGTTTTCCCAAGTGTCCGCAGGTCGACCCACTTTTTTTGTTGCCCGTACAGTTCATTTTGCGGCTGACCTGGGTAGCGGTAAATGTGGATAGCTCCAGTTCTCGCAAAGCTCCGTCACCTTTCTATTAGGCCCTTTGGACGTTGCGACCGTTGACACTTTCATACAGATTTCACATATACGCGGATACACCTACTCACATATTGGCGGACAATCGTCGTCCATTTTCTATTTTTTAAATGCCGATCTTTAGTGCAGTTTATCTTTCACCGGGATTTTGGGATTGAGAAAAAGAGACATCGTTGTCTGGACGTCCTGATTTACGACCGACAGGCAATATTTCTGCTTGATTGCTAAGAGAGTAAAAGAAAAAAAAGCAATAATGGAACTTCATCACTCGTTCACAATGGAATGACCGACGGAATCATGGACTTCATTATCAAGAGCGGCTAGACTCTTGTGACCTTGAAAGCTGTCAGCAGGTAGGACCTTTTCTTTCGCCCCTTCGATTTTTCTTCGAGAGCTCTTTTAGACCGAGATGAAGTCAGGAACTAAGAGACAAAATTTTTCCATGAAAATAGTGCTGAAGCTTCTGCATTCTTACCTACTATCATTGCGTCTCGAGTTTTTTATCGCCAAACTAAGTCTTCGTTAATATGTGTTTTTTCTTATCGGGAAATAAGTAAATGCACCGAGCCACGAGTAGTGGTGGAATTCGACATTACCAGAAGTAATTCTCAAATGGAATCACGGA
The DNA here is from genome assembly GCA_944452715.1 of Ophion slaviceki. NCBI lineage: Eukaryota > Metazoa > Arthropoda > Insecta > Hymenoptera > Ichneumonidae > Ophion > Ophion slaviceki. The sequence goes on along the minus strand of OX101787.1, from coordinate 47,561,521 downwards.
TACGCGTCTTACAGTTGTACTGTATTAATCAACAAAAAAAAGCCGGGGGTAATCGAAGGAAGAAAGCGCGACAGCACCAAGCTGCCGCCGTGAAAGAGTCGAAGATATCTCGCTCTTTCGCTGTTCTCAGCGTGCATGGAATATTGAGTTTTGACGGCATTTTTTCATGGCCTAAAGGACCAAACGATCGTTATAGGTTGTACAGAGTTACTGCAAGCTCCGCTACTATGGCCCGAGTCGCGATACTATTGTACTGAAACTTTGTGTATATAGCGAGGACAGTCGGAAATCCAAGTGAACCAACGGATTACCCTGTCCGAGGCATAGAATAAATATTAATGTCGCTCTGGTGTACCAGGACAGGGACCAGAATGGGACCAGCAAAGCAGTAAGAGCTCGAGAACGATTTAACAGTCAGCATATAACAATCCCACGACACGCGTATCCACTGACCGGTTAATTCCGTTCCTCGGACAGTATCCCCGTGGATGACCGTGCTTCACTTTCTCCCTCTCTCGCTTATTGTTCCTCTGCTCGCTTTCCCCGAGCTCTTTTGCGCTATTTATTCGCCTCATCTTTATTTTCTTCTTTCGGTCTCACAGGCGTCGCGCCTGCACTTTTGACAGTACACATACGGCTACGGATATTCATTGATCGTGTCGGTTTTTGGTGCTCAACGATGAATCTCGAATTGAACAGTTGACCCATGCGAGTAATCTATTTGGACTCCAAATTGGCGGCTAACACATTGGAAAATTTATATCGATTCGCAGTTGACAACAGTGTACTTCTCCCTCCGTAAGTACATGGTATTTCGCGCATAAACCAAACAGATTCGACACATATCTCGTAAGGCACAAAAGAACCTCTCGTCCTTTTCATTCTCGACTTTTTCTGCTCGACCTCGCGCTTCTTCGTTAAGGGGATATCTTTGCATCCTCGGATGATAGCAGCATCTTTATCCTGTATATTTCAGGTCCGTGTTGTTTCGTGCACCGATGTGAACTTGTTCGCGAGAGCCAACAGTAGCTGGTAAATCTTCTGCAATAGCAAGGAGCTAGGTTAGTTGAGAGGAATAAAAAGGCCAGAAGGGTGCAGAGTTTCTACTCTTTGTTTCTTCCATCTTCGTATTTTTTCTAACTGCCGAGATGGATGAGAAATGGTCGCGCCAGCATTAAGCGCCATCTCACTACGAGAGACGAGCCTCGTCTTAGATCGCCTCACTCTCATGACCCGATGCTCATCTTCCTTGCCTTACTACAATTTCTCCCCGTTACTCATGCTACTTTTCTCTCTTGCTGTCTTCATTCTCCTCTCCGTCTCCCCCTACCTTTCTGTCTCTATCTCTCTCTACCTTTCCTGCTTTCTCCTTAGCTTTCGTTCTTCGCCACGCTATACTTTTTTTTGCAAACTGGCACTCGTTTACCGGAGGGTAATTCGGGGTAAAAAAGTCTCCGGTGAATTGCTCGCGCGATAAATGGTCTCCCGGGAAAATTTCTTGATCCAAAATCCCCCCCCCCTCTCTCTCTTGCTCTCCCCCATCTTTCTAGCTCTCGTTCCCTTTATTCCTGGTTTTCCGTTCCAAGCGCTAATAGTATATATGTATGGAGCATTCCATGTAGAATAGAACGTTTCACATCGGGAGTTGGAAAGTTTCGATGTTTTTTACCGGAATCCTTTAACTTGAGGCTAGCATGAAGCTCATCGTTTCAGACACTTTTGGTACATCTCTTTGCGTACACCTAATTCTGAAATGTTCCATACGAGTTATGTGCGGAATATATACCACGATAAGCTGTACCGATGGAAAGAAGGAAATACCCAGCTAATCTAAAATGGCCTATACGTATATTCTGAACATGTCGTTTTGATATATTTACATGATACAAATAGTGCAAAGTCGCGTAGACATACTTTTGACATTAATGAGATTTGCGATTCCCTTTTTTTGTGCAAATTTCTCCCCTTTGTCCTTTTGCTTGTTCGGTGTTTTAACGCGAAAGCGCAAATCTCGGAAAAAGTATATCATTACGGCTACTTGACCGCTGTAAATTGGAAACTCTCCATTCCTGCTTTGTACTCTCAGATTTCATTTTATTTTATTTTTGTCATCTGGATTTCTAACTTGACAGCATTGTTTTTCCCAGCTGCCATTTTTCACCGGAGAATGTTAGCGACCGCATAAATTGATACACGATAAGCTCGTAAATGCACAAAGCGTGTACATATTTTAATCGATATAGAACTGAAAGTTCAGTACAGGTGGTGAACAAGTTTGTGCGAAAATCCTCTTCCGAATATTTTGTTGGAGTAATTGCAGCCAGATTTAAATTACCTTTTGAATGTGACTGGATTTCGAGGTTGTATAAGCCACAAGCGTAATGAGGATTTAATAGCTGCCTCGGTGCGGGGAAGGAACAAGACACCGAAATATCCGCTAGATTACCGCGTGCCAAGCTGCGTGTTTGAATAAGCGTAGCTGACATTAAGACCGAGGAAAATTACAATTAAAATTATAATCGGCCTGCCAGGGGAGAAAAAGTACCCGCGTCAATACATACTTGCTATTACGAGGCCGCATTGAGGAGTTACCTTCCCCCAAGATGCTTCAAAAATAATTGTAATTGAAGATTTTTAGCATTGAAAATGATTTTAAAACTTATATGTTTTTTAGGTAGGCTGGATATAGGAGCCTAAGTTAGCTGGATGTCACACGAAACTAACGCTGATCCTACTCCACTGGCACTGTGTTATAGTAGAGTGGGGCGAGCTGCGACATGCTGAATGCCTGTCATTGGTTGAATAATATCCTCTCTCCACTCAATTCTCATCTTGTTATTAATTTTTTAATTACATTACCTCAATGTATCAACATTTTTTTTCGAAAAATAATAATAATCAACTCATATTATTCACATATACCTGTTTTTTATTACCCGAAAAGTCTGATTACATTTTCAATGCCATGAAGTAGTTGCACTTTGTGTAATATCTGTAGATATTTTGTTACACAACTTTTAAATACGATTTTTAGAGCCTATGCTTACAGCATATTTTTAATAACAATTTGTAGAAAAATTCTTTTGTAATGTAAAAAAATAGATGCGATATAGATTGTCTCCTGAAGCACTTCTTCCGTTACGTGCGATGTCATTTTTCCGAGGTACGGGTTAGGGTTAAAAAAATATATTCATATCCAGTGATAACATAGCTGTCGTATAGTATAGGGATTAAAACAAAAATGATTGCGTCCGGTACGTCTCCCGTTCGGTTTCGGCTCAAAATATTAATAATTAAACATGTATTACATAGAAATGTTTACAAATATCGCAAAAATTCTATCCTATACTTTAGGTAAGCTTCTAGAAAACATGTGTACCAAATTTCAAGCAAATTCGACGAGTAGTTTTCGAGTTTTTCGACAGGCACCACGGAAAATGTTACGAGAAAAATAGCGAAAGAAGAAATAGTTCGAGTTTTAGGCTTGATAGAATGTGAATTTTCAATATTACCTTTCCTTCGCAATTGCTCGCCCTTACCGTGTTCCCTTCTGTAGACAAAAAAAAGATTTCCATATTTTTAAGGCCGCACTTCTTTATTTTCATCCCCCTTTCGTTGGTTGCTCGGTTCTTAAGGAGTTATACGCAACTACAAGGCTAAAAAACCGTTTTCAACTATTTTTGTCAACACACGTATGAATTGTGACGTAAATATTTTCCTTCGGATCTTTCGATCCTCGGGAAAACACTCGCGTCATCTTCGGCCGTCCACTTTCGCCGATGCACCCGCATGCTCCGGTGGGCGCCAGCTAATTTGTTTCACTGGGTTAGTGATCGGTATGACCTGGGGGATGGGTGCAACTACGTCCATCCCCACCAAACGGCACAAACACGAAATTCGAAAAAGAAAATAATCAAAAACGCGGGTTAAAAATGGAACGGTCCAGTTTTTGGGGGTCCCGGAACTGGAAAACCGGACCTTGGTGCATCAGCATGCGTGGACGGTCACAGCCGCTCAGGCTGCAAAGTTTGGTAGAGAGGGTCGGGATCTCATTTCGACAGATAGGGAGTATGGGAACGGTATCGTCGGAAACACAAACGAATTGTTTGTTATTTCGTTTGCGAGAGCTGCCCGGGAGCGAAATCTTATGATCGGAAATTCGGGAAGTCACCAAAAGTGCACTATAATCCATAGGCTTGGTGGAAGAATCTCGTACGAGAATTCCTCGATCACGTTAGCAGACACATTTCACGAAAACGTACCGAAACGTCCGCGATAACGCGCGCTTACGAAGCGTGATCGGGAACGAACCGAGCGTATCGACAGAAAAACTGTCAACCCGAGAGCGCGAGATCAAAGCCGAGTTGTCGGAACGGAAGCTCGAAGCAGACTGTTGCTTCGGCAACAGTGCTTCTTGCAAAATCGGTACGAAGGGGTTCCATGACCCTTCGCCCGTAACGCTAACCTCCGCCCGTTCTCCAGCGTTCATGCACCTTATCCGTGGGCCGCCGGTATTACGTCCGGACCTCCGCCGATTCTCGACGACCTCCGTCGGGCGCTTCTCTTCGTCGGGCAGCTCGATAGTTTGAGCCATACTTCCCTCGACGGATAAAAACGCCCGAAACCCCAACAAAACTCAAACGCGTAATCTAAACTGTAGCCGAGGCGAATCGGGGAGACCAAACCACTCGGGAACAAAATTGATCGTCAACTGTTCTGGGAGTTCTTTGTGACCGTGAGTTCTAAAAAATCACGTCACAGAATATATTTGCATAAAACTTTTTGCATTTAGAACAGTATATATTTAAGATTTTTTAGAAAAAAAAATTCTGAAAATATTGATTTTCGGCCGGGTTACAGCCGTTCTCCGAGACGGTCTTTTTGAAACCCTGACTGGAGCACTCTCCAGACTGGATCATATGAAATTTTAAAAAAGTTATAGTTATTTTATGTCTTTTAAGTATTCAATCATACGAGTAGTTAAATTTCGTGTTTTCACAAAATGGCAGTTTTGAGAACGTGAAGAATCGATTGTGATGAAAAAAATCGTATTTCTTTGGTTATAAAATCAACAATATTAATAAGAAAAAGAAATCGAACGATTAAATACTAGTAAATTATGTTTAGAGAGGGCAGTTAAAATTATACAACGATCGGTTCAACGGTTCTCAAGATATTTTGACCGCCGATTTAGAAAACAGTTTACGCATAACTGCAATTGAATATTTTCCCACTCCCATTGAATCATCTATCCCAGGCTCATAAAATAAGTTCTCCATTTTAGCTGGGGCCTGTAAATCTTTGCTTTGGCGTTGTCTACGAAGGACTCTCTTCTCTCCCGAGTGCGCTTTTGTGCTCTTCTGTCGGATATCACGACGCGTGCTTCATTCTCTTTCTTATTATACGCATGAGCATTAGGACCAAGATAGGCTCCCATTGTATTTAAAATGTAAAGAAGTGTTGGGGTAAGGCTCCGAAAAGCCTCCCCCTCAGATCGGGCTGAAATTTTGCACAGACTTCGCTTTTAATATAAACCCTAAATGGGTTTTTGGCGACGCGCAATAGTTTTCGAGATATTGAATTTTATAGTTAATTATTTTACCGTGCGCCGATTATATCTACATCTGCTACATCTCAGTTCTGGCTATAGCTATAGGTTATCGCTATATATGTTATCGCGCTCTCCGGTTTGTCTGGATCTTCACCTAGCCTACGCGGATGCTCTTCTCCGCCATACGCTATGAGGCCGGCTCGAAGGCTTGCTAGGAGGTTCGCTGCTCGACCCAGCGCTCACTTTTTATTTGTACCGCCCTCAATTTTGGTTCGTCTTTCGTTCTTCGCCATGAATGCAACGTACAAAATTTGTACAAATTGTCGTCCATTCTATACTAAGCGACCATGCTAGGACCCTTCGACGGCTTCGGGATATAGGGTTGATACCAGCAACGCGGTTTTCCTCGAAGCACACACCAGTGTTCCACGCACCCTACCATTCCACACGCACATCCGAGGTGGCCGGCGTCCACACCAATGTTCCACGCACCCCACTATTCCGCACGCATATCCAAGGTGCCCTCCGCCCACACCCCGTGTTCCACGCGCACATTCGATGTGCCCCGCGCCCACGCCAATATTTCACACACCCACGATCCCACACGCACACTCGGCGCGCGTCAAAATAAATAACTTAAAAATCCAATGTCTCAAAAACTATTGCGCGCCGCCAAAAATCCCTTTGGGGCTGTCTTAAAATACTAAAAGCAAGGTTTGTGCAAATTTTTAGCTCGTTCGGAGGGGGTGGGTTTACGGAACCTTACCCTTTCTTTTATTGCTGAACTATAATGAACGGTTCATTTATCGATCGTTTTTTCAGTAAGTTTTTTTTCGCCGATGAGCGTCTTTCCCTGTATTATTTTATCACTTTTGCAGTTAAAATCCTGACGCAGGTGTACACAGACGCTGCAGATAAAGAAATAGTAAACCTGAGTATGAGATAGAATGCTAATGGTGCCGTTAGATAGAGACAGATGTTTCTGGAACGCAGCTGTTGCCATTGGCTAGCCCCCCGCTCGGCGTCGGGCGTTCTGAATCCTCCCTACAAGAAAAGCCCGTCCAGCTCCGAATGCATTGTTCGGATCAACTTCAAATTTTAACTACCCGCTTTTGAGATGCTATATTTTCAGAAATCGGAAAAAAATATATGTTTTCAAATTTCCAGCTAGGTAGATACAAGCCCGTAAATTGGCGATAGACATAGGATTCTTATCTAACTTTACACAGCTTCTCTGACAAGAAAAGGTCGCGAGGTCCCCCTCTGAGTTTGTAGAATGGGTAAAAATAGGCGACACTTATTTTTTTACATCTGCGAAACCCAATTTTTAAGGGGTGAAACGCACCCTCGACAATAGCGGTGTTTTTCGATTTTCGTCGATAATAACAAACTTCACATTGTTTATTGCAAAAATAAAATTTTTTTCATACGTATCTCCGAGAAATTGTTACCGATTGGGATGTAAATTTGAATACATAAAGAGGATGGAAAAGTAGCGGATAGGTATGTTTTTGTTTTTCCGATATCTCATAATGAAGGGTTTAACCCTTAATAGTCACACTGGGTCCACGGGACCCAAACAAATTATTTTGATGCCGTACAACTTTTTTTCCCAATAAAACATACATCTTTTTATATGCGTAAGCGTTTCGTTTTTTCCTTCTAAATCGCACCTGCGTTAGATGAAATAAAAATACTTTTTGAAAAGTCCACAGAATTCCAGATTATAAAACCATTTTTTTGGTCAATAATTACAAGAGTTACAGCAATTTGTGTAAAAAAAAAGTCATTTTTCACGTTTTTTTCGGCATATTTTTTTTGCATATTTAAAATTTAATTTTTAATTTCTAACCAATATTCTTGTATTAAACAAGGTTCAAATTATACCTCACTATTTGTTCATATCGCTCAATGCATTAGTTCATTATTTATAACAATTTAAAAACACCTGGGTCCCATGGACCAAGTATGACTATAACGTGATTCTAGCTAAGTGTGACCTCTAAGGGTTAAAAGTGCCCTTCGATTTCTTAGCCAAGCGCATAATATAATTAGATAGCCTTTTGCCATTCCGGTTAAAATTCACGTCAATATAAGTTCGTTTTATGACGTGATTGCATATTTATAAATCCCTCCCCCCTCCGCTCCCTCTCGAAAGGCAAACGTTTATAGTTCTTACTGTGCGGCATGGACGAAAATTTGTAGAAATAATAATGGGTTACAATGAAAGTACAATCAGTCAAAATATTCGATACAAATTTTCTCGTTTTGGCAGAACGCCGCTTGTAGGGGGTCAACGTACCCTTCAAACCTTTGTTCTTTCTATAACTCGTGAACGGGCCGAGATAAAAATAAAGTTTATAGGGAAAAAATATTGTATTATTCGACTACTAGACGTTCACGACGATAATGACGAATATAACAACAAACGGCGTATTGTTTATTGCAATAATTTGTGAATAACTGGTGAAAATCACGAACTTATATTAACGTGAATTTAACCCCGAATGGCAAAAGGCGGGCTGATTATAGGATGCTCTTGGCTAAAAAATAGAAGGGGCGTTTCAACCCCTTAATAGTGAGATATAGGAAAAACAATAAACACGTTTCCGCTACTTTTCCATCCTCTACATGTAGTCAAGCGTACATCCCAATCAGTTAAAAATGCTCGGAGATATGTATGAAAAAATTGCATTTTTGCAATAAACAATATGGAATTTGTTATTATCTGCATCGTTCGGATCACCAATGTACAGTGCACGGAAAAATAGACGTTGTTGCAATTTGAATTTTTCTCATATCTCGTGTCGTTAAAGCTTTATCGACACACAACAAAAACACGCTTATTTTCGACAGTGCGTTTCACCCCTTAAAAATCGGGTTCCGCAGATATAAAAAAAATAGCTATCACCTATTTTTACCCATTCTACAAATATGCCAAATTTCATCGAAATAGGAAGGGGACACGCCGTGAACTTTCCAGTTCGAGTTTTAACCCTCAAATTTGCATCATCAGCCGAACATTGATATACCCATCATTCAAGATGCCAGCAGAAATATTCACTGCGATCTCAACGATTTTTAAACCACTTCAAGCAGTTTTTGGTGCCATAAAACAAATGAACAACAATCACGCTCTCGTTATTACTTTGGTGAACCCTCCGAGTCTAATAACAAACGACCGAAATTAAATTTTTCACAAACAGGTGCAAATTTGTAAAGTCATATTAGCTTTCGTTTTCTGCCCAAGCCACTGCAACTTGATCAATTTTCCGAATTTCTATTTCAGCCTTAGCTTAAAACACTCTGAACAGTACTGAAACTTAAAAAAAAACATTTTCTTAATTAAATTACATTAAATGGTCTTAATTAAATTAAATAATTTCAGCGGGTATGGCGAACCCATATACTGCGTATGGGTTGCAGTATACCCCGTAGACTGCAGCACATATTAAATCAGTTAAGGATTCGAAGTTTCCTTCGCATTGAAGGAGTAATAAATTTGACTAATTGCTTTAATTAGTTGCTTCTACATTTTTGACGGAAAAATACGTTTATTACGAATAACCGTAATATTTTGAGATAAGTTGTCATCATTGCGGGCTGAATTAAAGCTCCATTAGTGATTGATACGCCGGGCAATGGACGGCTGCATGTTTCTTCGTCCATTATTTTCTCATTCAAAGATGAAATTGCGAATTCCAGCTCTGCCTGGATGCTTATCTCCTGAAAATAATCCCGGTATCATATAAAAGCGTCTCTTCTTCGTTCTCGTCCGGTGTACACGGCCTCAGTGCAGTAAAACCCGAGGAATAATGAATTTTCCGTTTATGAAGGAGTGGACCGCTTGTAGACGAGAAAACTCGGAATGTGGTCGTCACACGTCTAATCTTTGTGCACGAGCGCGGCGCGCCTACGTCTCGCCCTCAAGGCAACGAGCTTAATCTCATTTTATACTTACGTAGCTCGCTAAGCTCACGCAGAAAAAAGCATCCCTCTTGAATTATCGTTGTTCATCATTCTCGCTTTGAAAATTACAAATCTGCTATTCGACTTTTCCCTTTATTTCTTCCGTCTGCTTTACGATTCATCGAGCCCGTAGAAAAGAGCACCAATGCTGTGAGAAAGGTTCATTTACATGAATAACTTCATTCGAGTAAATATTCGTGATTCCCATTGGTCATCCCGATAAAAAGTAATGAAAGAAATCAAAATCATTCACAACACCTAGTACGTGTTGCTTTGTGCAACGTGGAGACATTTTTCAGCTTAGAAAAATACATTAACTATAAGTGTTGATTCAAAAATCGTTTCCCTGAAAGACTAGTGAAACAAAAAAAAACGGCATCGTGCTCATCGAAAACAAGGAAACCGTTTTCGTTGCCCCCTCCTGATGTTTTTAAATTGGACATGTTATTTATTATCGAAATTTGAATGACACATTTATCATCGGCGGAAAACTATTTCAATGGATGAAGTTCACGCTTATTGTCAAAATTGGCCACATTCACATTCCTCGCCATAATGCTAAATCCGCCATTTTTTTCTCCGTCTGCGGAGTAACGATCGGAATACAATATTTTTATTTCTCGCCTACTGCGGCGTTACTATCGGAATACAATATTGCTATTATTTTTCGCCGATTGCGGCACTGTAGCCGCGACCATTAGAAGTAAGGCAGGAGTAAGGCGAAACAGGATTTTTCATAAAGGAAGCTTCGTAAGCGGAAAAAAAACATTGACGTGCATGTTTCGAATTTGCATGCTTCTTTTCCAAATCGATATTTTAATAATATGCCAAACTAGGGCTTACCGCGTACTGCGGTAACATTTCTTGCAACATTTTTTTCGCAAAATCTTTGAAGTATGAATTACAGTGGAATTGCCCGCACTGCGAGAAAAAATCGCATGCGGACTTAAATTCTTTGGTTTGCTACAGATTTGTTGCGATGCGTCTCCGCGCAGACATGTTGCACCCTATGGGCTCACATGGAACCCCGCGCACCACGGAAAAAAATCCGCAGATCGCCACAGTAGTCCTCCACTGATATAGCCTTTCTCCAACTCGCATTCCTCATAGTAAATTTCAGGGCCAATAATTCTTATCAAATTGTGAAAAGTTATTCTGCAGTAACTAAAAAATCTTTTAGGATACAAACGCAAATCATCATATCTTATTTTTAAAAAAAACCCTTAACATGTCTCAATACCGTTAACGGATGTATCCAATACTGCTTGAGCTTGTATTTTTTGTGCACTTGAGTAATAAATAAACGCAAATGCGGATTTCGGTTTCGTATTCCATGGCCGTGCTTTTTCGACGAAGGTTACGAATGGCAAAACCAAATATATTGCGGAATTTATTGGTTGCGATTTTAAAAACGCACCGCAAGTCGCCACACCGCAGTGCGCACTAACCATAAAGCCTGTATCTTAACTTTGTATGCACAGAAATTCCACTAGATTTCGCACATTGTGAGAATGTTATAGCATAAAAATATGGTTTTCCGTATATTCAAACACCCTTAAAACCACACTCCTTCGAAGATCCTATCAATATTCAATCGTAGGATATTTTGTATGACAAGCTAGTTTGGCGAATGTCACGAGGGCCTATAATTAATTGTAAGTACATTACAGTAAGCAAGATATTTCAAGTTTTAAAAACGTTACAGTAAACGCTTTTTTTTTTACTGAAAATTCACATTCCCTCAAAATCGAAAATGTTTCACCAATTTTCGCAAAGTTTAATGCGAATATACACTATGTAATAACCTATTCCTTTACAATACGTTGTAGATCATACAGCATTGATGCAGATACTTGAAAAGTCATGAAAATTTCTACGCCAAAAAAAACATTTTTTTTCTTTAAATTGAGGCAATGTCTAAAGCATTTCCCCGTTTTTCAGGAAATTCATTTAGACTTCCCGTGATATACTATTTTTCGATATTTTAGATTATCCTGAAAAGAATTCCAACGGAATGTCGAATTTCTTTCGTGCCAAAAAGTAAAACTCTCATATAAAGTATATAAATGTATTGAAGTTGCAGAGGAATGCCGAGTGGCGGTCGATACAGTCAAAGATGTACGTGAGGATATACTGGCCTGATTGTTCTCGCAAACACGCAACCCACAGGAAGGGTGGTGAATCAGCGGCTTATCGCCGTGTCAGATATTTTGTTCTCAACAATCATTCCAATATAGATTAACCGAACTTCTGTGCTTATCGATATGTAACTGGGACTATATGGGTATATACGGGTAAGCTAGGCGTTGCCGCGTCATTAGAGAATATTATTTCATACAACTGAGAGTACTTGAGAACATTCAAGAGAAAATTTCTCACGATCTATTTCGTAGTGCACGTACGTGAGCGGTAATAATTATAGCAGTTATAAATAATAATACATACCTTCCAGGACAATTTTATCTCGTGCGTGTTTTTGTTAGTCAAAAGGTTTCTAGAATAGCCAGCATTTGTCATCTGAATTTCACTGCGACATACAACTTTTTGAACTAAAAAAAGCTTCACTCGTTCTGTGAACGAAAGGTATTAGGGCCTGTGCACACGGCGGTTTTTTTACGCGCGGACGACGCAATACAAATGCGATACAAACGCGATACACACTTGCTTTTTGGACTGAAAAAGGCGCCGTAAACGCACGTTCATGAAACACACGTTGTCTGCGCGTAGAAAATGCTCCGTGTGCACAGGCCCTCAGATATGGGCTCCGGACAATGGTCGAACGAAATGAAAGAGAAGATCCCGATATCTCTTTCTTTTTTTCGCTTCCTTTGTCTCTTTTTCTTGGTTCATCTTTATTTCCGCTGTCGCGCCAATCGTTTTATTGCTGACACAACGAAGGACACGTACGCTCGATAAATTATAAGCAATTTTTGCACGGTGCCAATATCTATCGACAGCTACATCGCAAAAAGCAATTGATGAATGATCGAACATCGTGAAAGCGAGTATTGGTTCCAATGAAAAATAGTCTAAATTCAATTCCAACAAAACATTAGTTCTTTGCAGAGCGAAACATTTTTATAACGAGACGCAACACAAACGGTTTTTAGTCGAACAATTATCCAAATTTGCACTCTAGGTTATTTTCCCATTTGAACGTAAAGAGCACGGAAATTATAAAACCAATGCACCATGAAGATTATTTGAAAAAGCCGTGAATTACCCTCTTTCTCGGGAAAATACATGCAGCTTCATTGCAAAATATTTCCACGGACATTGCCGACTCAAAGTCCGAAATTTCGAGACAATTGCATCAAGTTTTTCTTTTCTTCATAACTATAATGCAATTGATTGTTATCGCTCGTTTTTTCGAAGTATCATCAAACAAACAAACTTACAAATATCAACAACAGGGCAAAAATGGATCGGAAATCAATTAAGGGATTAGGTCACTCTAGAGGCCTCACGCCTTAATTTAGATTATAATTTTTCCCTTTCCAAAAATTTGCCTAAAAAATCGTCAGATAATTGTTAATAACAAATGAACTATGCAATATAAAAAAAATTCTACGTACTTCCATAGACAATGTATTTTTCAAGATATATTCAACATTTCAAGTGAATCGGTTGAAAATTTATCGGCCAACTTAAAGAATGCAGTTTTGAGATAAACGCTGCACAGCCGCCATTTTGAAATTAATCGCTACAAAAAAATCATCGTATACAGTCACTGATATGTATGATAAACAGCCTTTTTGTAATCTCGATTTATTTTGTAGTTTTTCTGAAAAAAAATCCCCAAAAAGCGTATTTTCGGCCTCTAGAGTGGCCGAAGGCCTTAAGACTTGACAAGGCAAGGAAACTTTCCTGCTAGTCGTCCAAGAGTAAGAGTATTTTATAATTCAACAAAAACTTAATAAACTCCCCTGTGTCTCCCTCTCCAAAAGAAACCAAGCACAGTTCATAAACAAAATGAGAGATCATTTCAAGTTATGCTCCTCATTTACCTTTTCGACCCGACACATATTGTCCTCCCTATCACAGAAGTTTACAAAAAACATTACATTTTATTTGAGTTTTTACTCATCTGTAATTTATGTTTTTGGAGAAAATTTGATTATTCTTTTCTGGTAAACCCATAGTACCGTCGTGCAGAGTATCCCCATGAAACAATTCGAACAAATCAAACTTCTACTGCCTGGAAAAAAGTTTTAACAAAGTATTTATCTCGCTTGAGAGAACTCCTGATGTGGTATGAGGGGCCGCTTAACGTTTTTCGCCCGTTTTTTCTGCAAAACCCTTTCTTCCCGAAAAAAATGTCACCCGTTCATGGAGACAAGGTAAAGAAATTAATAAAAAGTTGTGACCCACTAATGCGTAGGTATATGTCGATACGGGAATTCTAAACGGGGTAATCCAGGCATTGTGGAATGAACACTCCGGCCCGTGTCGCAGTGGCGTACTAAGGGGGGGGGGGCGGAGGGGGCGGAGGAGGCGGTCCACCCCGGGTCACTGGTCCTGGGGGGCCTCCAAATCTCGAGAAGTCATTTTTTAGTCAAATTCCAACCAAGGCCGAAATATATTCAATGAGGGGCAGTTTGGAGATGGAGGCTCCGTACGTATGCAAAATATAAACACATAGGTAGGTAGGTACTAATTCACCTGTTATCAGGGGGCGTATTACAGTTCTCGGGTGAGACTTCTCACTTCTCGCATTTTCATCTCACGTGAGTTTAGTCACTCTATTACGGATTGGTCGGGTGAAAAAGTCAGATCACTAGGAACGTCCGGCTAGTGATCTCACATTTTCACGATACCGTAGAAGGGGTATACTAGCACGCCTATCAAACCCAGCCCAAAAGGGAAGATGTGCGCATCGACCAAAACAACCCCTTCACTCGGATAAGCAACAAGTTTAAATAGAATCTGAGTTTGCAACATGAATGTTACCGAAAGACAAAAACAAATGTTATTAGTTTTCATGAAAAAAGACGAAGATTTAGCACGAGGCAGATTGCGACACAGCCATTCAAATAAAAAATACTGGTAATTTTTGTATCATATTAGAACATAAAACGGTTCTTATAATACAGTGATAGAATTATTGTTTTATGTTAATAAATCGAACTATTATGCAATATATTCTTGTTCCGTTATACTGAAGGGATCCAAGGCATCGTACAGTGATCGTCGTATATGAAGCATTCGATTTTTCTGATCTCGGAAAACCACAATCATCAGCAAATTATTCATCATTATTGGATGACATTATTTAACTCCCTACGATATCAACTTTAAGTTGCTGAATTTTATTAATCATTCGGTGTCGAGATGCTACCGTTTCTGAATCAGGTATTTCATAGTAACTTGTGTTATGTGTTAGTTTTGGACGTATCGTCACTGCGTTAGGATGACGCTCACGCATGCGCATTTCGATTTTCGACATGACATTTCATGTCGAGTAAACTTACGTGAATAATCTCGCATTTTCACTAGGTGAAGAGAACCGTAATAGGGTGAGCTGCTCACTTTTGTCATTTTCTCCCGAACGGAGAACCGGATTAGCCCCCCAGGTCATGATGTAAATTTTCAATATAGCATAAAGCTCTACCTACTTATAGCCAGCGCCATAAAAATGGTGCGCCCCGCGCGGTGGGCCCCGCTCACTCTATGGTGGCTTTGGCGCGAAACATAAATACTAGATCCGAACAATTGAGAAATTTCGTAATAAAATGACATACATACGTACTAAAGAAATTACATCCATACGTACTAAAGAATAACAACAGGGGAAATCAAACAATCTGAACCTTACAGTCGTAAAAATACATTATAATTTGTAACTTGTTAGAAGCCAAAATAAATATAGTAGCCGCCGGTGTTGCCAACTTGTTTTGTTATACCCACCATAAGCGGTTCTGCGAACCACCAGAAAACCTCTAATACCGCTTGGTGTTACCGCTTACGGTTTGGTAAGCAAGCAACTACATCTGATGCATTTACATAACAAAATTATGAAGTATTTCAAAACATACTTTTTCAAGCAAATAGAACTCGATTCAATTACTATACCCTGTGGTCTATGTTCATTCAAATCTATATACAGCCAAAACATCATTCAGGTAATCCCCATGGTACTGGTAGGTATTTACAAGATCGTAGTGTTGCCTACACCGTAAAAGTTGACACACTTTGCGTCAAAGGGCCTTGCCATAGCAAAATATAATGTATCACAAATTTGTTTACGCGTTAGTGGTTTAATATCTTGCTCACCACTAACAAAAACCACCAGTCACTAAAAACAAATTTTATCCACTAAAAAGGATGTCTAAACCACCAGTTTACGTGAAAAATCCACTAAGTAAGTTGTCAACACTGTTAGCCGCTGCGGGACTTTCCTGACCCACGGTCTTACATACAGGTCTGGAAACGAAGCCATATTTCAATGATGCTGTGAGGCACCGTTACAAGATCCACTTTTTATTCCGCTCGCCGCTATATGCGTCGCTCCTATCGGAGGATATCCCCCACCCACGGTCTTCTGTGATCTCACCCTACTTATAATTTCCGTGTTGTCATGTGAATGATAATCGCGGCCCGTGTGTCATCTCATGCTCTTAAGGCATTTATTTCACGAACTCGAATATTTAACAATTAATTGATTTTCGTCTATAATCAAGTAAAAATATATCCCTGTATATGGGTAAAATTGCAAGCCAATTTACCGAAGTTTTAACGAAAAATGATAACTCTAAATAAGGTCTCATTTATACGGCGCTTTATGGAGATAACGCGCTGGCCACATTTCTATGTAATAATTTAAACACTAAATAACTGTAGATGCCAGATATAAACTGCTCACACGTGTAAAATATTATAAAGATTTCGTAGCGACAATAAAAACAGCCGGTCACCGAATGTTTAGAGAAAATATTCAGAATTATACCTAGAAATATGTGACTAGCAGACGAGTTTTCGTAGCTGCAACTTTTCAGAGAATGGCTCTATCAATCAGTTTAGTCTTCAGTAAGCGTATTATTTGTTCATTTGGTTTTTAATTCGTATCCTCATCAAATATTCGGGGGCAAAGTCGACGGCGCATGCGCCTCGATCTGGAGAGTGGAGAGATAGACAGACTATATTCTGTCCATGTCACACATGTACCCGTCAATAGCTATGCCACGTAGTGGCGAAAAATGTACAGAAAAGTAGATCGACTTAGCGCGCCTAACATATCGTGGTCGTTTCCAAACCTGTATCAAACCTTTATTATTATTAGATGGGACTTCAGTGAATCTTTGCCCTGTTTATCACTTATAATACTTCTTATCATTTGTGTCTCGGTCGTAACATTCTTATCATTTGTGTCTCGGTTGTAACATATCGTGGTCGTTTCCAAACCTGTATCAAACCTTTATTATTATTAGATGGGACCTCAGTGAATCTTTGCCCTGTTTATCACTTATAATACTTCTTGATCATTTGTGTCTCGGTCGCATCATGCGAAAGAAGTTTTTCTAAACTGAATTTTATTAAAAAAATTCGTCGATCTATAATGAACCAAGAACGCCTAGTCAATCCGTCCATTCTATCAATTGAAAGGAAAGTTTCAAGGGAAATATATTTCAACGACGTTATTGAGAAGTTCACTTAAATGAAAGCACGAAAACATGTAAAATAGTTACAAAGCAAAAGCTTTGTTTTTAAACATGTAAGTACAGTAAAAGTTACTTTCTTATTATAGTCTTCATTATTTGTTTGCACTCTACCTGCTAGGTGCTGTGTTGAATGCTGATCCGTATTCTAACTTTTTTACCCATATCATATGTAGGGCGTATAGTAAAATTACATATCTTCAATAATACATCCATTTTTTAGCAGACCGGGGGCCTCATTTGTATGCCGCCCAGGGCCTCCGACGGGCTTAGCCTGCCACTGCCGTGCCGCAGCATTCATTACGACTATTCGTTCTGTATGAGCGAGAAATGTACTGACCACTGAATCAACCGGTAGTTCATAGTTGTTGCTCGATATCAAATGTATACAAAAACTTTTAAGAAGACCGGGTAAACCCTATTGCATATTATCAGATTATTGGTTTTCGCGTATCAAGCGCGAGATAGATAGATAGATAGAGAGGGGTGAGAGTGAGAGAGTGAGAGGGGCAGTGAACGAAAATTCCTAAAGCTTGCGTCCATTTGCTGACACACGGAGCAAAATCCCACGCCACTATCACCCAATACGGTGATCAGGAAACTATTAGTATCGATGTCACGTTTTACTTCCTGCTATACCTGTGGGCTTCACTACTTTTGCTCGATCTCCAATATATTGCCCGCTAAGATATTTTGCAGCGGAACGTATCATTCTCACTCTCCCCCGAGGTGCCCAATCAGACAGCTCTGTACGAAGTACTGCCAACCTTTTCGCAGTGGCGGACTAAGCCCATCGGAGGCCCGGGCGGCATATAAATGAGGCCCCCCGTCTGCTAAAAAATGGATGTATTATTGATGATATGTAATCTTACTATACGCCCTACTTATGATATAAGTGAAAAAGTTATAAAACGGATCAGCATTCAACACAGTATCTAGCAGGTAGAGTGCAAACAAATAATGAAGACTATAATAAGAAAGTAACTTTCACTGTACTTACATGTGTAAAAACAAAGCTTTTGCTTTGTAATTATTTTACATGTTTTCGTGCTTTCATTTAACTGAACTTCTCAATAACGTCGTTGAAATCTATTTCCCTTAAAACTTTCTTTTCAATTGATAGAATGGACGGATTGACTAGGCGTTCTTGGTTCATCATAGATCAACGAATTTTTTTTATAAATTTCAGTTTAGAAAAACTTCTCTCGCATGATGCGAGCGAGACACAAATGATCAAGAAGTATTGGATTATAAGTGATAAACAGGGCAAAGATTCACTGAAGTCCCATCTAATAATAATAAAGGTTTGATACAGGTTTGGAAACGACCACGATTATAATTAATAAAATTCAGCAACATAAAGTTGATATTATAGCGAGTTAAGTAATGTCATCCGATAATGATGAATAATTTGGTGATGATTGTGGTTTTGCGAGATCGGAAAAATCGAATGCTTCGTATACGGCGATCACTGTGCGATGCCTTGGATCCCTTCAGTATAACGGAACAAGAATCTATTGCATGATAGTTCGATTTATTAACATAAAACAATAATTTTATCACTGTATTATAAGAACCGTTTTATGTTCTAATATGATACAAAAATTACCAGTATTTTTTTATTTGAATGGCTGTGTCGCAATCTGCCTCGTGCTAAATCTTCGTCTTCTTTCATGAAATCTAATAACATTTGTTTTTGTTTTTTGGTAACATTCATGTTGCAAACTCAGATTCTATTTAAACTTGTTACTTATTCGAGTGAAGAGGTTGTTTTTGTCGATGCGCACGTCTTTCGTTTTGGGCTGGGTTTGATAGGCGTGCTAGTATACCCCTTCTACGGTGTCGTTAAAGCGTGAGATCACTAGCCGGAAGTTCCTAGTGATCTGACATTTTCACCCGACCGACCCGTAATAGCGTGACTGAACTCACGTGAGATGAAAATGCGAGAAATGATAAGTCTCACCTGAGAACCGTAATAGGCCCCCTGATGACAGGTGAATTAGTACCTACCTACCTATGTTTATATTTTGCATACGTACGGGGCCTCCAACTCCAAACTGCCCCTTATTGAATATATTTCGGCCTTGGTTGGAATTTGACTAAAAAATGACTTCTCGAGATTTGGAGGCCCCCCAGGACCAGTGACCCGGGGCGGACCACCCCCTCCCCCCCCCCCCTTAGTCCGTCGTTGCCTTTTCGTATATTAGCGCTAGAAGAATCGTCAACGGGAAGACATACAAGAGGAAGTAAGAGATGTCTTACAAAGTTGATATGATTTTAATTCCTTGCGCTTCCTAGTATACGTAGTGTGTGTATAATATGTAAACTATAATATATCATGTATTCTACATATACAGCCTTGGCCAAAAGTATTAAGCACCCTATCAATTTTCTATCCGGACAAAAAATCGTACACCAATTTACCAAACGGGATATCGAAGCAGCCAAAGCTAGCTTCATTTTGCTTTTTGATTTTTGCGATTTTTTAAAACTCAATACGTCATTTTGAAAATGACGGTTTTTTTACGATTTTCGCACTTTGCAAAATCGTCTTCATAGCTTGGACATCTGTTAAGAATACCCAGTTATAATGTAAACAAATATCGCAACACAACGACCTTTTTTCTAACCTCGAAAATGTCAAAGTTTGTGCCAAATAAACAGCATTTGCGGGAAGCATTGCTTTTCTGATTCAACCTAAAAAAACAGCAGCTGAAACACGTCGGTTACTTGAGGAGGCCTACGGCGAACATATACCATCAAAAACAACGTGTGAAGATTGGTTCAAGCGGTTCAGAAGTGGCGATTTTGAGACTGGGGACAAGGAGCGCTCGGGAAGACCGCAAACATTTGCGGACGCCGATCTGCAAGCGTTATTGGATAAAAATGACACTCAAACAGAAGATCAACTTGCCGAGGCATTAAATGTGACTCGGCAATGTATTTCGAAACGTTTCTACGCCATGGGAAAAATTCATAATGAAGGAAAGTAGGTGCCGCATGAGTTGACTGAGAGACAAATGGAAAATCGAAGAGCCACTTCCGAAATTTTGCTTTTGAGGCAGAACAGAAAGAATTTCCTGCATCGAATTGTTACTGGCGATGAAAAAAGGATATATTTCGAGAACCCCAAACGCAGAAAATCGTGGCTTTCACTTGGCGAAGCCACAACATCGACGGCACGGCCAAATCGCTTCGGAAAAAGGACAATGCTCTGCGTTTGGTGGGATCAGAAAGGAATCGTGTACTATGAGCTGCTGAAACCGGGCGAAACTGTCAATGGAAATCGCTACCAACAACAACTAATCAATTTGAACCACGCATTGCTCGAAAAACGGCCAGAATGGGACACGAAACAGGAACGTGTGATATTGCAGCACGACAACGCTCCGTGCCATCGCAGTTCCATCGTCCAGGACACCATAAAAACACTGAAATGGGATCTGCTACCGCACCCGCCGTATTCGCCAGACCTGGCCCCTTCAGACTATCACTTGTTCCGGTCGATGGTGCATGGCTTGGGTGGGCTACACTTGGCCAATAACGATGCGGTACAAAATTGGTTGGACGAATGGTTTCAGTCCAAACACGCGTCTTTTTATCATCGCGGTATTTATGTATTGCCAGAGAGATGGCAAAAATGTGTAAATAGCGAGGGACAAGACTTCGAATGAACGATTTTTTGTATTTGTCTTGAAATATTCGATTCTTTATTGGTAAAAAAAA
Organism: Ophion slaviceki; assembly: GCA_944452715.1. Lineage (NCBI taxonomy): Eukaryota > Metazoa > Arthropoda > Insecta > Hymenoptera > Ichneumonidae > Ophion > Ophion slaviceki. The sequence continues at coordinate 47,540,620 of OX101787.1, read as the reverse complement.
CCCGGAAACATAGTTGCGCACCTAGTATCATATATCAGACTTCATATGTGAATTTGTCTTGCAGAGGTTCGATAATTCCGCGATGAAAACATGTTAGGGCTTCAGCTATCGAAAGGCTAGAAATGTATATGTCTCGTTAGTCACTCGGATAAGAAATATACATACATTTTTGGTTACTGACATCCATTTGAAGACAATTAAGCAATAGGTACCTATTATACGCTAGACACTACAGGAAGCTAAAAATGTGGAATTCTCTAGTATTGAACACAGGTCATGAAAAAGGTATATTTTCAGGTAGCTACAAAAAAGTCAGAAATATGAAATTTCCATTACTCGAAGACGACGAAAAATGCATACCCGTAGGGACCTTGTTGCTGCATTTGAAATTTCTCGTTAAAACATTGACTACAATTCAGCTTTGTTTCGCAACATTTATTATTTAAATCAATGAAATTGAGATATATTGTGAGTTAAAAAAATACGATTAGAACGGTGTACTTTCACGTACAAAAATAATTCTTAAATGAATAAATGCTTTTTTACTATTTATGGGTCAACCGTCCGATTGTGTCAGTCGGTAATATGTATATGTTTAGGTACATATATATCCCTGGCACGGCAGGGTATGCTGTTTGCGCGGTTACCGTAGGGCGTCGCTGCTATATCGACCCTATAGTGGAGCGCCCCTCACGTCGCGAAAAAAACCGACCGTTGTCGTTCCCGGCTTGGCAAAGTAGACGGCAGTCGAGTGTAGTTATGCTGTAAATAAGTGTAACAATACGAAAATATAATTCAATTTTCCCATCCATGGAGACATTCAGAGTTTTCTGTATTCGGAAATATCAAAGATCTAGATAAGAATATGTGGAAAATCGTTAAGGATCAATAAAATGTTAAATAAAAAATTGGAGGCGACTTTACTAATTAATGTCTTTTCAATTGAAATCGATACAGAAATTCATTCGCTTTATAAATGTTTAATTCTTAGTTAAAAGCTTTCATGGCTATTGGTATTAGTACAAACATTGATTTTTTAAATCATCCGAAAACTACTAGTTCTTTGCAAAAATACTTTATTTCAAATGTTTGGAAATTTGTGCTATTTTGACGAAACGGCACGATCAATATGATTGGAAGATTTTTAACTATATAGTGACCCATCGTGGAAAGAAAGTGTTGAACACCTGCATATATCCTCAGCTTTCCAATAATCCAACTGGCTTGTGGAACTGTGCATATTTCAAGTTCTTTAACGCAGTAACGGAGCGAAGGCTTATAAGAAACCCGGGGAAGTCAAGTTTAAAGATGAGAATTTAAAGTTTCGTATTATTGGAGCGATGGTTAGCGCTGTAGGGAATCGAGACAAGTGGTACAATCATTTCCTGACATCCCGACCAGCTTCTCTCTCTCTCTCTCTCTCTCTCTCTCTCTCTCTCTCTCTCTCTCTCTCTCTCTCTCTCTCTCTCTTTGCTTTTTTCTCCGTGATATTTTTTTCTCCCTTTATGATTTTCTCTACGGTGATGCACGACGCCGTTTTCGTCGCCGCCGTAAAGTGCCGAAGAGACCTCGTAATTCAAAGAGGAACTGGCTCAGCGCTTAACGAGTCTTTTTCGGCTTTACTTCTAACAAGCGTGGTCTGCGTGTCGCGGGGCTATATTTCTTCTGTAGACGCCAACTATCTAATTTGCCGAAAAAGAAAGAAAAATTCAAAGGTCTTCACATCACCCTGGGGCGATTGTATATCACATTTCGCGAGAAGCTTTGCAACTTTTCTCATGTGTATTTTTATACCAGTCCCGGTATATATGAGGGTGTGGAAGGAAAGCATGGTCAGGATTATATCTTTATATACATCTATTTATACGCGACAAATGAGGAAATGTAAATAAAGAATGGCGTGTACCGATGACATTGGACTCAAAAAACAGAAGAATTTGAGCAAAGCGTAGCAGTGTTCCAGCGCTCTGTGCTACGTCGCATATATTTATATTCGGTTCCGTAGTAAAAGTTATGAGATTTGGTGGGAAAAATGAGTACCCCTACGCCTGGCGTTAAGCACGTGCGTATTTGTAAAGACGTGAATATTTTCGTACAGTTGTAGTCCTCGAAGCTTCGTCCTTCATCCCGTGTTCTTCGGAAAAGGTTAAAAGTCAAGATCCGCATGTTCCACAGCTTCGGCAACCCTCCGGAGTCGCGGTAGCACCTGAAGTACCGTGGCGAACACGCGTAATCCCAACTCTGTCGCTACGCCCTCGGAAAATCGGGATTTCATTTTTGTTCCTTCCCCGAAGGATTGATACGATCGACAAGGTAGGAACGAAATAGCAGTCCTTCGTCTTCAGTCGACGTTCTTGCGGTTTCGCGTCGCGATTGGGAGAGTGGTTTTTGCGCTTTACTATTTTTATCTATTGAAAACACTTTTTTTAAATGAAAAAGTACACTAAATAATAAATTTAGTGTACTAAATTTCCCGAAAACATTGTTGTTTGTTTTATCTTATGAAAAATACTGGTTTGCCTTAAAAATAATAATTATTAGTTTTTATTAAGACAATAGTGTCATTCTATTTTTTTCATCACGCAATTGTCCAAAAAGAAGTGAAATTACTTATAAAATAGACAAGCACAATGTATGTATTATGCAAGTGTACAAGAAATGTTGTGCATAAAATTGTTAAACCTTACATATCATCTTGTTGGAAATGTTTAATTTTTATTTTAAAAAATCATACCATTGTAACAAAAACATTTTATTACGAGGTCTTGCCGTGCATAATTAAGAAGAAGAATCTCGAGAAGATTTAGAATTTCCATATTTAATGTAATGTGTAATAGTTGTGCGATAACAAAATTTTTTTTATCGAACTATTAAAAATTATTCAAATAAAATAAAATTCCAAGTTTGCGAGGTCTGAAAGGAACACCACTGATCTCATCTGTGCTTCACCGAATGATTAATTTAATTACTATTCATATAACAAATTGAGGGTAACAAAGAATTATGTGAAGAGGTTGGAGAATAATTTTATTTCTTTAGAATACAGTAGATTGCTATGATCTGGAATAATTTGGAATACGAGTAGATTATCATGATCGGAAAAATTCTGTCTCCGATCACTACCATCTGACTAGGCAATTTTTTTTTTTAACCTGAGAATTGAATAGTTGGGAAGCGAAATCCATCGTCGCGCTTTTGTTTCTCATCCATCCACGCCGAAACCTTGCGGGTCATTTCCAGTGTACTTGTGTGGTTCATATGTTGTATTTTTCCATAATGGTAAGACAATCTGTTTGTTTTAATGGTGCGATTTTTCAAACAAAAATAAAACTTTTTCAATAACTAAGGTTTAACAATTTTTTTGCACACTTGCCTAATGCGGATATTGTTGAAATTTTCGTTTCAATAACTCGGTGTCGTGACGCGAAAGCATCTCTTGATGTTAAAGATAGCTTCGAGAAGTCGAAACACGCCCAAGTAGCTATAGGGTGTATCGATGGGAAATGGGAAGCATGTTCTTGACAACGACAGCTAATCAAGTCGTCTATGCAAATTTTAAAAAAACCAACCGAAGCAGTGTTACAAAAACGTGCTAAAAACCTGCATTCCTAAATGTTGCTTAACTATTGTTGCTCAAACGTGTTAGCGTTTAAAGAAAAAGCTTCGAAATGGAAGTTTTCAATAAAAATAATCTCGTTAGTTTACTGTAGGATACCTTATCTTAATCTAAAATTCTCCAGATAATGGCTAAAACGTTACGATTATTTCATAAAGCAAGAAACTCAAGTACATATGCAGGTACGGCTACACTGCTCTGCGAGCAGGAGAAACATCGCTATGATAAATATATATAGGTATTCAAGAAATGACGAAATCCGAATAAAGTGTCTCATACGTGATGTAAGAAGGGAGAAAAAAGATCCGGAGAAAAGTGGATGTGCATAATTTCATAAAAATACGCGCGCGCGCGCGTGTGTGTGTGTGTGTGTGTGTGTGTGCGTGTGTGCGACCGCATGCGAAATGATACTGAAACAGAAGGAAAGAAATGAATATTGTGCAAAACATCTGCCCATGAAAAAATGTCCAAAAGGCCCAGCACTCGGCCAGTACAGTGCCAACTATACTCGACGCCTGGCCAACGATCATTACCAGTACTGGGCGACGGTTGGAGAAAATCCGAAATGTTACATGGGCCTTACAGTTGGCAAACAGCGTCAGCCTAGCGTTGGTGCTGACCTGGACCAGCATTAGCCCAGTGTCGGTGCCAAGGCTGGCGTACCAAAGGTTCGGTGCAGTTTACAGCCTATGTTCGCCCAAGGTTGGTTGTCGGTGATGCGCCAATGTTCAATTTAACCATGGGTTACTCATCGGTCAACAAAACCGGCCGATGGTTGACCTTATGGTTGTGTATTATCGGTTGGGCCCCGATTGCCATCCCGAGCGTTGGTTTTATTGTAAGCGTCGGCAATTTTTTCACAGGAAGGGGGAGGTGAAACACGGTACGACATTCCACAAAATTGGCTGAGATGATACATTTCATTTGAAAGACACGGTACTTCGGGAAATAATATCGTCTCGTGGTTTAACGGGGGGAACTCTGCATGTGTGCGATCGACAGCGTCAACCGCGCGAATGGGGACACGGCAAACGAACCCCAAGTCAAAATGTTTAGCCTCATATGAACCCTCGCAGGACCCATTTATTTTGTAATACATAAGCCGCCAGCCTCCCTTGAACCTACCAAACCCCATTTGTTGAGTTCAGTCCCGTAAAAAATTTGCCGGCGCTTAAGATGCGGCCGACGCTTGGTACGATATTCAGCACCAACCACTAATATCCAGTGTTGGTCCTTTATACGGGCCAATGATTTGGCCATGATTCTGCCAGTGCTCATTTGAAGCATGGCAAACCAACGAACACCCAACCTTGGGCCAAATATCGATTACCAACTGTCAGCCAACTATCGGGTCCCAGTGTTGGCCCCAAACATGGGCCAATCGGTTGATCATGGGTTTACCAGTCTCGAATTGAAGCTCGGCACACCATCGAAGAGCCAACGCTGGGCCACTACTAATTAATGACCGTCCGCCAATTGTCGGGGCGAGCGCAGGCCCTGAGTCTGAGCCAATCGTTTGACCGTGGTTTTGCCAATGCTTATTTTTAGCATGGCAAACTGACGAATGGCCAATGGTAGAATGTGATTGGCGTGACGCTGGCTCGAGGTTGGGTCGGTTGCGTGGTTTTTCACGGGCCCAATGTTGGGCCAATACCCGGCCAACTGTTAGGATTTCCGGTAAGCCTACTATTGGCCAACCGTACGTGCCAGCGTTGAGCCGAAGAGATCACTCCTACTGTGGCGCAACACTAAACCGGTAGTGCTGCCGTTCATCGGCCAATGGTAGAATGTGATTAGCGTGATGCTGGCTCGAGGTTGGGTCGGTTGCGTCGTCTTTCACGGGGTGCCATGAAGAGACCTCCTCTTGGTCCAGTGTAGCCTCTGTTAGACCTCCCAAACCTTTTTTCGACCCCCAGTTTCAGTGAAACGTGCAGAACACAGGCCTCCGTAACCTGCTTTCGATCCAAATTCGATATCTCCTCCATCATCACTCCATTGTGGCCTTACCGGTAACCCGTTTGATGACAAAAATAATACGTGTTCCCTGATTATCGCCCGAAGAACGGTACAGGTAAATATGCATTATCAGATGATGAATAAATACTACACAATTAATAAAAATACATCGTCACTTTATCAAATTATTAGTGCAATATTAATATGCGAAAACAATCAAATTTGCTCAATTTCGATTTATTGTTACTTTATAGGCGATCCATAAACGAAGGCTCGTATATAGTCTTACTCCAATTCTATCAGATTAATGGGCGTCACGAATTTTCCTGTGAGAAAAAATCTCACAGGAAAATTCTTCAAAAATGCCAAACTATTCAGTATAATCTTACGCTACTTTTACATCCGTGACATTTCTTCTTAAACCCTCTAGTTCTTGAGTTACATTGCATTATCTAGAATTAGTATTTTTTAGCAAAAAATGAAATAACTTTGCGAAAAAAATTATACGAAACTTTAAAAAAAAACGAAAATGGAGCTCCTGCTACCCCGTTCAAGTTTATCATGGATAAACATGACAAATTTTTTTTGCATAATCCCAATGCTCGATGTTCAAAATAAAGCCGAAAAACAGTCACGTACAAAAATGCGTGCCGGGTCGAGAAAAAAAATCATAAAAAAATATTTCAAAAAAGCAAAATAAAGCTGAATTTGTTCCCTTCAAAACGCCGTTCGGTAAATTTGGTTATCTTTTTTTACGAAGCTATGTAACTTTTAGTGTCGCAAGAAATATCGACTGGTGTATCCAAACTTTTAAGTGGCGGTGTATATTATATAATACTATATATATTATACTTGAAATAATTGGTGGTTGCATTAATATATTCGAATATACACTACGAGTCAAAGTATTCGGACACTTCAGATGATTGCAAAACTTTCAATCACTTTGGATAATTGAAAAATTATGGTAGAATAATTATTATTTTACGAAGAATTAACTAGATTTTTCATAGAACCAAATTTTTCCTATTGCATTCCATTATTAGAATTATTTATTTCAAATTTGTTTATTCATTCAAATCAATCTATTTAATATCGTCCAATAACTAAATATTTTATTTGATCCTAATAAATCTGTGATTCGGTTTCATCTGTTCGAAAAACAATTTAGTTAAATTTACTAAATGGACCTAGTTAATTTTTTTCAAATTTAAATTAAATAGAATTGTCCTAGAGTAAACCATTTTTCTATTTGATTAAACCAATGGTCTATCTTTATTGCAACACTTATATCAAAGGGTCGTGGGGGTAGAGAAGGTGGAGAGAGAGAAATTATATATATATTGAGACGTACTGGTCCGTCTCATCAACGAATAATCCCACCACAATTTCAAAGAATTAACCGATTTCGGGAGACAGAAGAGAAGGGGAAAGAAAAACCGGTCAAAACCGGATAAGCCTACTAATTGAATTAAGGAAGAAGAAGCGGTAAAATGAGGATAACCCACTAATCTAATTAAGGGAAGTCGGAGAAGAAGGGGAAAGAAAAAGCGGTCAAATCAGAGTATAAAAGGACGGGAATTTTGGACGAATGGCACTTCTTGAATCTTTCGTGGATCGACTAGTACTGCTTGGCAAAGTACATCCCTAGTGGATCGGAAACGCCTGGAACACGGAACGTTAAGGAACAAAAAAGAAGAAGAATTGGAATAATCTTTTTTTAGTCTTAAGTGAGAAAATCTTGGAAAATCAAATAAAAGTAAGAAAGTCGATAAATAAAGCGTGAAAATCAGTTATCGCAAACTAACAACGTTGCGAGGTCGATGTCTCCGATTTCAATAAAATTTGGTATGCTTGTAGAATGGGTAAAAATAGGTGACCTGTATTTTTTTATATCGGCGGAACCCGATTTTTAAGGGTTGAAAAGCACCCTCGAAAATTGAGGTGTTTTTCGTTTTTCGCCGATAACGTTTTATCGGTACGAGATATGGAAAAACTTCAAATTGCAACAAGGTTTATTTTTTCGTGTACTATATATTGAAGATGAGAACGATGCAGATAGCAACAAATTTCATATTGTTTATTGCAAAAATGCAATTTTTTCAACCGTATCTCCGAGAATTTTTAATCGATTGGGATGTAAATTTGCATACATGTAGAGAATGGAAATGTGCGGATACGGATTTTTTCTTATTCCGATATTTCACAATTAAGGGGTTGTAACTACCCGTCAATTTTTTTGCCGAGAGCATCGTATTATCAGCTAGCCTTTTGGCATTTCGGTCTAAATTCACATCAATATACGTTCGTGTTATGACGCAATTGCATATTTGTAACATTCCAGCCCCTCCCCCCAACGGTCCCCTTCTCGAAAGCCAAACGTTCAAAGTTTTTACCGTGGGGCATGGACGAAAATTTGTAGAAATAAAAATGGGTTACAAAGAAAGTACAATCAGTCAAAGGAGTCGATGCACATTTTCTCGTTTCGGCGGAAGAACACTCTTAAGGGGTCAACGCACCCTTAACAACTACGTTCTTTCTATAGCTCGTGAACGGGCCGAAATAAAAATAAAGTTCAATAGAAAAAATGTTGTATTCTTCGACTACTAGACGTTCATGATGATAATGATGAGGACAGAAATAAATGGCGTGTTGTTTATTGCAATAATTCGTGAATTACTTGTGAAAAATCATTCTTCAATTTTCCACTAATATGGGCAGAAGCAAGGATCGCAATCACGGACTGACTTCGTGTTCGGGAAGCAACTGGATTACAATTGTATATTTACGAAGAAATTCTCCCCCACCACGTACTGCCTTTGAAGATTGCAACACAATCGGAAAAGTGTTCTCACGCTTACTCATTTAGGAAATGTTTTTCTATGGATTATACTTATTACAATAATGATAGTCATGATAAAAGTGTTTGAAACAAAGAGATTTACACCACGCACAAGTAATAATAGCTGCTTCGCCGCATATATCGCATGTCGGTACATTTTGTGAAAAGCAAAATTCTACCGGATTGTTGAAGTTTGGTGGTCTTTCTTCTTCGTACCCGCTTTTGTACCATGAATATTTGAAAATATTTGTAAACCGTGGAGAAGAAAACTGGTTGTGTGTAAGACATTGTAATTTAACAATATTGTCTCTCAAATGCAGATTGACATCGTAATTGTATAATATTACTACGTCAGAAAAGTGTTTGACGAAGTTTTTCCATACACGGAAGCCATAAACATCAAGGGGCTGTATCATTCCAGTCGTACCTGCAGGAATTACTAATTATCATATGGACTAATTGTCTACAGAACTAATGAAACTGGGGCAATATGTTTACCTGCTGGAATGGTTAAAACTTTAATATCTTTCCCTTGCATATCAATTTCTTTAAATGCAGTTGGACATTGACCGCTCCAAGAATCCAGAATTATTACCGATTTTAGACCCGTATTGGGAATATATACTTCTTGGAACCATCGCTTGAAATGATTAGTCGTCAATTTTCCAGATTTCGAAGCCAATAGAAATATATTTTCGGCTCTGAACATATTTTGTTCCACTCGAGGACCAAATTTGCCAGTAGGTTCGTTTAAAACGATCAACATAGGTGCCAAAAGCTTGCCACTCGCAGAAACCAAAGGCTGTGTAGTATAACTGTGTGTTGTTGATGTTTTCGATTGCACGACTGCCTCAACGGATTTCTGCCCTCCTTTCGCCAATGTGCGGCCTGTATGTAGCTCTAAATTGAATCCACTCTGATCAGAATTAAATGTGTTTTCAGCCCCAACGTTGGCTATGTTGACTTTCACCATTTCTATAAATTCGATAGCTTTGTTTTGAAGTGTATCAGCGTTTAATAATTGTTGTTTTGTTACATATTTAGTAATCTTCCGTGACACAATTCCATGTTGGTTTTTGAATGTCCTTAGCCAAGAAGCGGACGCTTGGAAATTTACGGCTGGTATTTCTACAATTTCTCGTGCACGTAAGGCTTATCGTCGAAGATCTATATCATGGACTGGCAGCCTTCTGTCCAAAGCATCATTAAAATTGTTTAACGTGTAGTGAGCTATCTTTGTTAACTTTTCTTTGTAGGTGCCACCCTTATTTATACTATGGGCCCACCGGCGCAACTGCGGCTCTGATTTCACCTTTTTGAATTTCGTTTGAACAGATGATAACTTTCTATTCCCATTTGCCCCGGATCTCCAGTAATCTACAGCTCTTGTCTTGTATTCGTAACTCAATTCTTCTATATCTTGGGTACATACATTTTCATCAATTTTTGGATCTAGGTATCGTTGTCCGTGCCAATCTCCTTCACTGTCATCTTCTATTACGGCTGCTTCATGAATTTCATTTGGTGGCAGAAAATCCAAACCAGTTTCGACTTCCATTTTCATACATTGATCCATTGCTTCAATGATCATGTTTTCTAGATCCTTACTGAACTGTTTTTCCTGTTTGGTGATTGGAGTGTGGGGCAAATTCATAGCACTTATCGCTATGGATAGAAGTTGAATAACATTCACCGGATTAACGTACATTTTTATTTGCATTTTGAACTCAAAATGTATGGCTGGCTTCTCCGTCGTAACTGCAGCAATAATGATCGTTGGTGAATTTATATGACTTGAAACCCAATTGATAAATACACACGAAAAAAACAACGACGACACACGCTATTACCAGAACTGCTATTAATCTTTAATAAGTTGATTTCAAGGTTATCATGAGAGCCGCTCTTTGCACCGTAGTCGCTCTTTGCGAATATTTATTTCTTTCGTTCATTGGTTCCGCTGTTTGTGAAATTAAAGTTAAAGATTAAGATTAAATTATACTGCGTTATAAGCTGATAAAAATGTTTGCACCATTTTGTTCATGAGTTGCAGCGGCAACCCGAAAACGCTGTAACCTCTGCAGATAATGCCTTCGATACGGTGAGCGGAGTGGAATTCCTTCGTAAATATACAATTGTAATCCAGTTGCTTTCCGAAGCACGGAGTCAGTCCGTGATTGCCAGCCTTGCTTCTGCCCATATGAGTGGGAAACTGAAGAGTGATTTTTCACAAGTAATTCACGAATTATTGCAATAAACAACACGCCATTTGTTGCTGTACTCATCATTATCATCATGAACGTCTAGTAGTCGAAAAATACAACATTTTTTCCCTTCGAACTTTATTTTGATTTCGACAACGAGAAAATGTGTATCGACTATTTTTACTGATTGTACTTTCTTTGTAACCCATTTTTGTTTCTAGAAATGTTCGTCCATGCCGCACGATAAGAACTTTGAACGTTTGCCTTTCGAGAGAGGGACCGTTGGGACGGGGGGGGGGGGTGGGGGTGGAATGTTACAAATATGCAATTGCGTCATAACACGAACATATATTGACGTGAATTGACACCGAAATGCCAAAAGACTAGCTGATTATACGATGCTCGTGGCAAAAAAATCGATGGGCAGTTTCAACCCCTTAATTGTGAGATATCGGAAAAAGAGAAAATCCGTATCCGCACTTTTCCATTCTCTACATGTATACAAATTTACATCCTAATCGATTAAAAATTCTCGGAGATACGGTTGAAAAAATTGCATTTTTGCAATAAACAATATGAAATGTGTTGCTATCTGCATCGTTCTCATCTCCAGTGTATAGTACACAAAAAAATAAACATTGTTGCAATTTGAAGTTTTTTCATATCTCGTACCGTTAAAACGTTATCGACGAAAAACGAAAAACACCCTAATTTTCAAGGGTGCTTTTCAACCCTTAAAAAACGGGTTTCACCGATATAAAAAAAAATACGTGTCGCCTATTTTTACCCATTCTACAAGCACGCCAGATTTCATCGAAATCAGAGACATCGACCTCGCGACGTTTCCAAGGGCGAAGAGGTATTTTAAATCTGCGAGCGTCACTATACTCACGCAAAAATACAACAAACATACGCACACCTCCACCGATACAACGAAAACATTGAGCGAGCCAGCGCGTCACGATTCACCGCGCCGCGATCGATAGGGCGAGTAAGGGAGGGGGAAAAATTATCGGCCCATGATAATCAATGCGGGTCGCGCCCGGAAGGGTTTACGATCCGAGTACTTACGCGAAGTGAACATTTACCGAGGGAAAAAAACATTGCGGAAAAGTACAAAAACAACACGAATAACACACTACACTTATACATAGCGTTATTTTTAGATTATATCGAGCCATAAAAAACTGAATAAATCGTCTTTGTTCAAAAATACCAAAAAACACCTGAGTTTCTGCTAATTTCTTCCCTGTTCGAGTCCCGAACCTATACATTTATTTGTAACAAAATAAGACCCGTTACAATATATATATATATATATATATATATAGGTTATGTTTGAAAAATCTATAGCATGTTATTCGATAAAACTGTCTAATTATCACAATGATATTAACTAATTGAGATAGTTTATGTAATACAACAAATAGTTATAGGTATTCATTTGGTCTCTTATGTCATATCAGCGACCAAAATGTTGTAAGCACTCGGTAGCATAGGGGCAGCGTTCGCAGCTATGAGTAGGTAGGATTTTCTTCGAAAAAAAATCATTTCTAAAGGCCAGGGAATGCCGAATTACGATGAAAAATCGTTGTGGTAAAGCTCTCAATTAAGTGATTCATTTTATTTTTGATTTATGAAATATTTTATGCCCATAGTACACTTAGCAGTACACTTACAGTGTACATTGTAAGCAAGTAAAGATTCTTTTTCATCTCATCTTTATTAACATATAAAAATATATTTGAAACAAATATGATCGTAGTAGGCTGTGAGACAAGGAAAAAACCTACTTTATTCAAATAGATCCTATTTAAATTAATTTTTTTGTTTATCATTGTACAGTAGGCCGAAAGGTGGGGTGCAGTAGGTTCTGCGGGAGCGCTCGAAGTAGGCCCACCTAAGGTTCCGTGGGTTCAGTTGTGGTCCCCATTGGCCTCCTTTCAGTGAAAATGTCCAGTTTCTGCCATGCCGGAGGTTCATCGGAGGCCCTAACGCATGGTATTTCCAAACACTGTACCCTCCTTTAGATACCCGATAATCCACTATCGCCGATTTCTGCTTGGGAATAGAAGCCTTCATTTTTCGGGTTGAGCGCGGGTCGAAAATTTTGACTCGGGTAGTGTCCCCTAAAACAGGATTTTCTTCACGAAACGTTAAGGCACGTATTTTCTACCTTTTCGGCTCTCTTATTGTTAAATGGTTTCACTTAAATATGAAACGTTGACCGTGAATTTTGCCCCCATAACCGTTTTATATAGATTTGAAAAAATACGTCTCGCTTACATTTCGATACAGAATAGCATATGATACCAATTGAACGAAATCAAAGGATAAGTGCGGAAACTGCTTCCCTGTCAGAGCGATTAAGGACCTGTTCGAATGAATTAAAACACGATTTCCTGAAAAAACGCGTTTTTCCGCGCCCCTTCCAATAATTTGATATTATTGAGAGAAATCATATTGCGTGTCAAAATAAAGGATCAACAACTGGGCAAAAAGTGTCTTATAGGGAGTGGACCTTTTTTGCAGTACCCACTGCGCTTATACCGTTTGAGTTTTCCATCCTTTGTTGTCCCATCGTAAAAAAAACATGCCCGTTAAGCTCGGTTATTGGCTTGGGTCACGCTCGGTGTAACTTCGTCATGATGCGAGGGGGGTATTTGTCGAGAAAGGTTCCACTTAAACTTTCAGCCTAAGCAGGGGCGTTGTTGAAGAGCTTAACAAACTTTTCTTTTCGGCTGTTTAACGGTATACACACACAAATATGCCTCCTTTAAATATCAGTTTACGACCTGGATGAGTTCAGCATATCCTTGCGGAAATATGACACCATCGTAATCCAGTTCTGTCTGACCCTATGGCAGTACTTTTTAATTGAGCGAAACTTTGATAAAATGGAAAATAATAAGATCTCCGTTTACCCGGAAACCTCTGGCCCTGCCGTCCTCGAGCTTGCGATATATTCCAGCTATTTGCTTTAGCGGGAAACTTTTAGTTTTCCTATACAGGCAAAATCATGGCTATTCAGATTAAACCTTTCCGCTATGGTAAAACACAAAAATAAAGAGGAAGCGGAAAAATTCTCCTTCGTTGTAGGCTGACAATTTTGAAAAAACGTCCATTTCATTTAGGAGTATTTTTTATTTACAAATTCACTCTTCAATTTACAATCGAGCGGAAATAATATGAAAAATTGCGAAGTTTTTTTGTTGCAGGTTAGGTTCTGAGGTGGGAGATTTCGTATTTCGATGTTCATCATTTCTCCCCTCTTGTTACGGACTCGGAGTGTCTGTGATAGGAAGAAGCTAGGTCTTAAATCGTTTTCTCGTGTGACGGGTCGGTTAAAAATAGAGCACGCATAGATGCGTCCGTGTCTGAGAAAATTGAGAGAGAGAGAGAGAGAGAGAGAGAGAGAGAGAGAGAGAGAGAGAGAGAGAGAGAGAGAGGACGCACAGTCATATATCCGTGTAAAGGGTTGCAACTAAAATACAAACATCCCTAAATGTGTCTTGCAGTATACTCAAAGTAACTTTCAAATTGACACACATCTGAGTGATGGTTCTATTTATCGGTTCGTAAAAACCACCCTCAATGGAGGGACTCGATATATTTTTCAATCAAATTCATCGCTCATCCCTTCCATTCAGAATTTACATTCCAGGTAGTTTATTCGACAATAATAATATCGCAGAGACATTGATAAAGTATTTTATTTTGTCAATTGCACCGACACATCCTTTGATGATCGGTTTCTGCTATGACGGAACCGCAAGCAATTTTCATTTGCGTCAAAGAGTGGATATTTTTTGCGGCGGTTATTCACATCTAGGAATCTAATGGGGGGCTCAATTCGTTTATACAATTTTTGTTCAGAATAAGTATCGATAATGTTTCTTTTATCTTTTAAGGTTTATTAAAGTCGATTGTTCTAAAGGTATTTTTCCGTTCCTCTTTTAAATCTGTATAGTCGTTATTGTCAACTTGTTCATAACTTTCATTCACAACGACTCCAGGACAGCTTCAAGCAAGCTGAAATAAGTTTAATAACAACATCTAACAGGAAGGTGCTGAGTCGGATGGCCTAACGCATTCATTCCTTCATCTTTTTTAACTTAGTTTTTCTCGTTCTTCAACAGACTCTTGCAACATCTCCTAAGATTGGGACTTCGTTTACGTTGCCGTAACCTGCCAACCTAACCGGCGCAGTACACGCCACGATGGGCTGGATTCAGGCTTGCTCGGTTGCACCCTCGTCCCAAAAGTGAGACACATCTCGTGTGTCTCTCCACAGCTGTATCTCTCTCTCTCTCTCTCTCTCTCTCTCTCTCTCTCTCTCTCCCTTTCCCCATGAATCTGGCATCGTCGCTTCCGCGGCTGGTACGCAGCAAGGGAATGAAGTAGGCATCTCTCCGAGTCTCTTTAACGCACACGCTTGGGTAACCCATGCGTTTATACAAACTCCTAGAATTTTCCTCGATGTGGTAAAGTGACGGGGAACGACTGAAGTGCAACGTACATCAACCGACGGGCGATGGGGGGGGGGGGGGGGAGGTGTGGGCGGGGGGAAGAATGTTGCTCGGCAGAGTAGAGGGAATTCAACGCTACGTTCGGAGTAGAATAAATATCTGCGCAAGCACGTATAGTATGCAGGCGTTTTTTCTCGAAGATACGAGAATGAGAGATGTGGCAGGCGAACCAAGTGAAGAAAAAGCATTTAACATTCTACCCTCGCAACCCGGGATGCGCATTATCATCGTTGATGGGAGAAAGCTCCTGTGTACGCACATCTGCGCATGCACGTGCACGCACACAGCCGCGTGTGCGCGGCTTATGCGCACGAGGATGGGTGGCGTAGAAATATAGCTGGATCTTTTGTAAGCTATGCAACCACGCGTGCCAAGGGTCTCGAACCATTTCCAAATAAACAGGGCATCGTTCGAAGGCGTAAGAATTCCGCGCTCGAACGCCAACGCTCACTCGAGTAACCGTTAAATCTTCACGTAAAAACAATAATGAAACAAATACTCGGTCTCAGTTTCGATTCGGTAGTTTGGATTTATTTTTGTAAGCCTTCTTCCACTAAAAAAGAAGAATCCAAAGAAAGGAACGTGCGTTTTGTTCTGCTTTGTCGACGAAAACAATGTCGAAAATTCTTCATGATTTTCGTCGTGCTTCTGGTCACTCAAGACTGAGTAATCGGAACGCATAACGAAGAAAAAATGCACAAAGAAATGTGATTGCGTGAAAAGATCGTATTTTTGGGGAAACGCGGCCATGAAGAGTTTTGAAACGATATCTCGTGTACCGTTACCTCCTGGTTCTTCGGCTAATTGTACCGAACCTTGTGAATCTATGAAAAGGCAGTGCGAGCAAACGAGTGTTCGATTTTTCTTTATCTCGAGCGCTTTGATCCTAATGCGTACGATTAAACTCTTTTATTCCGACGCTGCTTTACAGACTCAATTCTCTCCTCTCATTTTCAATCCTGGCGGTATCATCGAGCTTCTGGCTTTTGTGACGCATTTGCGGTCGAAGCTCTGTAACCGTTTCCAAAGGAATTCCACGAACACTCGTTCGTGCAATGAGAATAATTACATTCCTCAGGATATGGATATGCTCACGAAACCCCCCCCCCTCTCTCTCTCTCTCTCTCTCGTCCTCGTTCCCCCTAGCATTCTCCGTCACGTGGTTTTTCAACTCGCCGAATTTTAGCTCCGATTAACGCGATCCGGTCTGTGTTAAATCCGTAATGGTACCGCGAAATGCTGTACAGATTCATATATAGCAACAGGAAAGTACTGGAGTGCTATTAGCGTTGGAAAACATCACCGAGAGAAAATTCGCTGAAGGAATAAAAGTCAGGCATAATTCATTCCGAAGAATAAATATTAAACCCCGTAAGAAACTAATGCAAGCAGCGCGAACAGGTCTTATATCCATATATCTATATATAAGCGCACTTGTCTATGTAATTCATCGGAAAAACTGGTGTAGCCTGATGTATTATTTATGTGCGTCGAATCGGCGATACGGAAGCCCAAGGAAGACTCCGTACGTTATTGGCGAAACTTTCTATGTCTCGGGTGCCATATTATTCTCGAAATCAGAAGATAACACGCGCAAATATATATATATATATATATATATATATATATATATATATATATATATATATATATATATATATATATATACATATATATATGTATATCCGCTCAAAAGTTTGGATACACCAGTCGATATTTCTTGCAGCATTAAAAGTTACATAGCTTCGCCATTCAATTTTAAAGGGAACAAATTCAGCTTTTTTTGCTTATTTGAAATTTTTTTATGATTTCGGCTTTTTTCGACCATCGAGAAATAGGCGCATGACTTATGGAAAAAAAATTGTCATGCTTATCCATGATAAACCTGAACGGGGTAGCAGGAGCTCCATTGCCATTTTTTTTAAGTTTCGTACGATTTTTTTTGCAAAGTTATTTCATTTTTGCTAATAAAGACAAATTTTGGAAAATGCAACGTAACTCAAGAACTATAGGGTTCAAGACGGAAGGTCAAAGATGTAAAAAGTTGCGTAAATTTATGCTGGATTGCCTGGAATTTTGTCAACATTTCCTCTGAGATTTTTTCTTTACTATTTTCGCTCGAAACTCTGATGAGCAGGATGGCTTAATTCACTCGAAAGTTATGGCGTTTATAACAAAATATCTGAAGTAGAAACTTTTTTAACTTTCGATTTTAAATTCGCTTAAATTTTTTCAAAATTTTTCTCTGAATTTTTCTTTGGGCGAACCCCGGAGAATCTTCCGAACAATTGATCGGCGTATCTCGTAAACAGGGGAAAATGTTGCAGTGTTTCGTTTTGAATACGTTGACATTTTCTCAGATTTCTTTCAACATTTTTCGAGATACGCCAATCAATTGTTCGGAAGATTCGTCGAGATTCGGCTAAACAAATTTCAGAAAAAAATTGTGAAAAAATTTAGGCGAATTTCAAATCGTAAATTAAAACAGTTTCTCTTCCTGATATTTTATTATAAACGCTATACTTTTCGAGTTAAGCCACCCTACCCATCAGAGTTTCGAGCAAAAATAGTCAAAAAAAATTCGACGAGAATTTTGAAAAAAAATCCAGACGATCTAGTATAAACTTACGAAACTTTTTACATCTTGGACATTTTCTCTTAAACCCGATAATTCTTGAGGTATATTGCATTTTCCAAAATTTATCTTTTTAAGCCTAAAATGGAATAATTGCGAAAAAATCGTACGAAACTTAAAAAAAAAAGACGAACATGGAGCTCCTGCTACGTTCACGTTTATCATAGATAAACATTACGAATTTTTTTTCCACAAGTTCCATGCGCCCAATTCTCGATGGTCGAAAAAGAGCCGAAAAACAGTCACGATCAAAAGTGCGTACCGGGTCGAAAAAAAATCATAAAAAATATTTCAAAAAGCCAAAACAAAGCTGAATTTGTTCCCTTCAAAACGCCGTTTGGTAAATTTGGTTATCTTTTTTTTACAAAACTATGACGCTTTTAGTGCGGCAAGAAATATCGACTGGTTAATACGTAAAGCCACGGCCGTGGCCGATCGATAAAGGATTAGTGACATCCTCAGAAGTTAAGTTTTCCATTGAATTTTCGAAGCGAGAAGAAGCGTTAAACAGCGTTTTTAATATTATCGATATTATTTTGTCGCAGTCAATGATACCCTACGATTTTCCAATTGCCCAGTATCATGGCGGTTCATGATTTTTGCAAGATGGAAACGTGGGGTGGGACGCGAATGGACTTCGGAAGTGTCGGCGGAAAATCCCAGTCGAAATTTAGTGTAGAAAATTTGACAATTCGACCTAGTGGACTAGTCACCTTGATATCGGAGCGATTTTTTATTTCCGTACGGACATTTAGTCGGTTTCTCATAACATGGCGGGGTGAACGTTCAGGCTCGTCGTTCACTTTCGAAGCTCTCGGCTCTAGCTTCTGACACGATATACGTATATTCGACACACACACGCACACTCATACACATGTCGGACAATCGTACCTACAGCGACGATAAATCTCAAAGCCGACGTGGTCGGTCTTACCACGGTCAACTGGCAAACTAATGTTCCATTTGGTACTGGTGGTCCAGCAGCAAACACACGCCTCGCCAATGTGTTTTACGGCTGTGCAACGTATACACATCCCGAAACGGCAACAGCCCTCAGCGTCTCTCATACGGCGAGCCGTCATTAAATATACATATATACGACCTGACCCAACACTCTTTACGCTTCGTCTTCCTTTGAGTCAACCTTAGACACGCGAAAAGCTAGAAATACTCGTGTATAGACCATACCGATGTTACACGGCCCGAAGAACCGTCCAACAGGCCGAAATCGACCCCACGCTACGTACGTGGTTCGTTTGGTTAAGGTAAACTCGGCCAACCTCTTTCTCTCTCTTGCTATTTTGTTTCTCTTCCCTTCTACCTACACGGAGAAAAATCCCTCTGTATAAATTACCACACTGCACAGGTAAAACAAATTATGGTCGTGGGTATCACAATTCTGGTTACAATCGTAGGTGTATACATATTTAAATACGTGCGCAAAAGTAAAAACTACGATAAAATTATAATGATACGGAATAATGTCATAACGGTAGATTGTACAGATTTTCTATGACCATATACACGGCGTATAGTTTTATGAACTCAACAGATGCGATCGGAAGTTTTACCATTCAGTTAATTAGTTCTACCACGCAGCGCTAGAATCGTATTCTTTCTCTGTCGGTAAGACTACGGTAAGATTGATACGCTTTGCGCGCCAATCTCGCGTGGCCCACGAAGCTTTAATTGTAAACATGCGTTGTCCGGGGAATCACTGAATGCGTGGTAAATCGTATTGGTTCTTTCGGCACGGTAACTAGTGGGTTCGACCAATCCGCATGACGCTCGCGTAAAGTTGAACAGCTGCAGCCCCCTGACACTCGTAGTTAAATGCTGTTCGCAAAATGTCCTTGCTGCACTGTGGCGCATGTAGACGTGTGACAGGCATACATATATACGATGTCGCGCCGGTGTTTCGAATATCTTACATTAATGAAAGTCTATTGTTATATTTGGAAGGACTTTCCCTTCTGATGATTTTCCATTTGAACACAATAAATAATGTTGCCATAACGATAACAGGCGAAGGCCACGAAAGTATCGAATCGTTCAGCTCATCGGAGTATTTAGAGCCGAAGGATCTAAATACTCCGATGAACTGTCACACAACAGTCCGCAGTCACACAACGTCAACGCTAGGTAGTGGCGATTTCAAGAACTAAAATGCCGGGACAAAACGCGTTTTCGTTTATTGTATGGGAATAGTAGGTCAGTGTCAGGGGGCTGAACAGCTGCATCGTGTAACGCATTTTGTAGTAAACATAACCTAAGTCCATAGTAAATCGTACGGTTCCCTTATTACGACTACCGATCAATTGGTGACATTTGCACATGGCTACAATAAATATTCCGAGTCAAACAAACCCAAACAAATTTGGAGGTGGAATCACCGGAATTCGTGGTTAATTATTCTACATTTCGAGGGAAAAGTACCCAAGTGTATGACCCAGGTAGGAATTGACGATGAAAAAAGGGCTCGCCAAGCTCTGAAACAAGGCTCACATTTTTTAATTCAGGCTGAGCACCAGCCTGATTTCAGGCCTAGCTGAACCTCTGAATGATAACGCGGTTTCAGGCTCTTGCACACAGGCTTGACCAAAGGCTGGTCGAAAAGCCTGTACTAAGCCTGAAACGACGAAGCAACAAGGCTCAAAACGAGCCTTAATGAAGCCTTCACGAGCATTTATGACCAGGCTTTTCCCAAACTCTTCCCGAGGCTATATGAGGCCTGTTTTTAGTTTTCTATATTCTACATTGGGGTAAATTTAATAAATTTGTAAAGAATTCATTTGATTTGTTATATATATTTATTATTTGTTATAATATTTGTTACAAAATATATATAAAAAATATTAAAAAAAACAATACTTTATTTTATTGCGTACTTTTATTTTCGTATATACTTTTTTTTGTACCTCATAAATATCGATAAGAGCATATGTTTAAATGTTCTGAGCTGCCTCCTTCGCTTTCGTTTTTCGTGCCTTCGCACCCGACAAATTTATTGCTAAATTTTTTTTCATGAAAGTACAGAAAAAATATTATTTTAAACTTATTTTACTTTATCACAACCTGAAATAAGTCTGCATCCAGCCTTGATTTTTCAGCCTCAAAATTCACCGGCTGAATAAAGCTTGAAATAACCCTGAGTTTAGGCTAAGCAGCCAGTCTTGGTTCCAGGCTGCTCCAAACGATGCAATGAAACCTGGGCCAGGTCTGTCTCACTCAGACTCGGTGAAACAAGGCTCGCACAAGCTTGTTCCCATCGTCATCCTTTTAATTTCCTACCTGGGGACTGAATTGACCAGCGACTTTTTTTTTATACCGCGTGCCAAAGACGGATTACTAAAAAAACTATATCGAGGCATCATGTCCGAGTATATCGGAATTACTGTTCTCGGTAACTCCAATGGAATCCATACCGATACGAGTGATGTGCCAGATTATTTGCGCTCTTTTGTTCAGCTGGGATGAGGTAAGGGATTTTGTGAACCTGTTTTTTCGTTAAGCATGATGTGTGTATGTCTCATTTTGGGTTAAACGAGTATATTTGGGTGATTCCTTTTTTTTCTTTTTCAGCGCGTTGTATTTCTAATTTCATTGAGGTTAAAATTAATTATATTAACACAACAAAATAAGAGAACGAAAAAGTCTCATCAGTTTCTAATTTTATTTTCTTTCTGAAAATTATCGACTTTTTCTTTCCCGTTGAGTTGCGTAGATATTAGAACGTTTAACGAGGTTACTTTTATTTAATTCAATAAACATTAGAAATACAATGCATTTGAAGTGAAAAAAAAAGTAAAAAAATGATGCTAAAGGCGGATAATGAAGGCATGCAATCAGATGTCTGGAGGCATCTCATTTCGGTATCACATAAATTTAAAACCAATCTCAGAGATTTGCTCACCAAAAATAATACATCGCTGATGTCATCTATTGTGATACATAATGAATTGCGGAATAACCCCGAAAAACGGTATTTATACGGCTATAATAATTAGTGAGTTAAGTTTTTTACAAAAAAAAATACACAATACACAATAACCTCTCTTCTTAAATTTCTCGTCTCTCCTCTGCAACACACTCAACCTTTCCTCTCTCCCCTCTTTCCCTTTACCCTCCCCTTTTATCTCTCTTCTATTCTGCTTTTCTTCATGCCTCTCGCTACGTCTTCCTGTTACCGATCTCCTCTCGGCGCCTCTATTTATACTGCTATTTATATTATCCTGATCTGCTATACTTTTATATAAATCACATTTTTTGCTGTTTTTGCAGAATCGAGAGAAAAAAAATGTCGATTTATGGTATAGACCATACAGTAGAACCAGTGATGGTCGCCAATCTGCCGGTGGAGTCCTAAACCAAAAATATAACAAACGAAAAACGTATCGTACGTTTTGTACCTTGAAACCACAGAGGAAACTAAATTCTTCATGTAAATTATATCTTATCTATTTTTTTAATTCTAATTCTCCATTCCAAGCTTTGCTGTTATATTTTGATTTTTGATGATGAATTTTGATGAATAATAGTAAATAATTTGATATGGACTTTGATAACATGCACCCTGGCTCTAAGAACCAGCTTTTTATCAAATGGACACGTATTGCTAAAGGCCTTCTTTACGTTGCTCTAAATTCTTCAAGTCCGGAGGTGCTGAATGCTCTGCACACTCATCGCGCGCTTATCAAAGAAGGTTTGCCGAAATATAAGCTGAGAATATAAAATATGGGAATATATTACATATGTTATATAATCAAAGGGATATATGGTTTATGTACATCCCGAGTACAAATTGTTCTAGCCTGTCTGAGTTACGACCTAGTAACTGGCTCGCCCAATTGAGCTCATACGAACTGACCAATGGTTGGCTCGCTATGAGCTAGTAATATTGTGAATGTTTTGTTATCCAGCTCTTGTCTAGTCACTGCCTAGCTGATCTTGGTCACAAATAACAAAGTAAGGTTACGTGACTACGTGTACTTCCATAGATGGCTTTGCAAAAGAAAAAAATCTCAAATCGTCATAACGCCATGACCTAGCCAACACTAGCTAACTGCGGCTATGCGCCCCTTGGCTAGTCACTGCCCAGCCGATCTTGGTCACGAATGACAAAGTGTGGTTGTGTGAATACGTGTAGTTCCATCGAGCGACTGGCTCGTGGTTGGTTAAGTAACTTGAGTTACAGATGACGTTGCGAATAAATAAAATCTTCAATTCGGTATCTCGCGATGACCTAGCCAACAGTTCCCAACTGCGGCCGCACTGGCCGGAATAAATGACCAGATAAATACAATTTAAGTTTATGTAATTCTATGCGATTATCGCTCTCAATGCGAACGCAATTGAGTCATTGATTCGATAATGTTATTTACATTTATTAATCCACCCATTTTTCAATAATCTGATATTGTGTAGTGTAACATATGTAGACGATAAGAAAATTCAGAAATTAAACAAGTTGAATTGGCACAGTGGACAGCGTCACAACTCATCACCCAGAGGTCCCGGGATCGAAACCACGTTACGGCGTAAGCGTTTTCCTGAGATAATTTAAAATTGAACCATTAATATATTTACAGCGCAAATATCATAACCCTAATTAATGAACGACGAAGAATATCGTAAAAGGGTCCAATGATGTAAATAATGTGAAAAAAATCACGAAAATATAAATATATAGCCGCAATTTTTGTTTATCTAATCGCCACCTAATTTTTTGTTCCCAGTCGCTAGCTGAAAAAACTGTCATGGCTAGGTCAGAAATATAATACAGCCCTGAGATATTTCTTTCTATCTAGTCACCATCTAATTTTTTGTATTCAGTTACTAGAGGAGCAAAGCGTTACAAGGCTGGGTAGTCAATCCCTAAGACGGCTAGCTAATGGCGATTCGAAACATCAATTTACTAGCTTGTGGCTAGGTGGTGATGAGTTACGTTTTCCACTCGGGATATCGAATAATAGAAAAGATAGAAGTATTGAGATCAGTAAGGACGAACAAAAAGGCAGCAAACCAAAAACCTTCTCGAGTAGAAATTTTGGGTTTCTTCATCGTTGATATCGAGGTGAATATATAATAAATATGCAATAAATATATAACAAACAAATAAATATGTAATGTTTCTGTATTTAGATATTTCGTAATTAGACATCGGTAGTAAACGAATAAAAATTTGTACAATTTTAGACTTTGGACGATCTTCAGCCCAAACTTCAGGCTCGGGAACAGAGCAATTTCATATCAGCAAAGACAACTGGGAACATTGGGAATTTGGTGAGCTCACGCGTTGTCATAAATAACATTGAATACGATGTGCGTTCCCCGATCAAAGCCATCGACTCGTGTTTTAAATCCTTCTCTGCATTGGATGCAAAATATCAAGAAATATCAAAAGCCAGCGATTCATTGCTGGCTTTTTATCGAAATGTACGTTTACGAACTGAGCCGCAACCCAAAGAAATACGCATGTGTCAATAAATTAAATTGTGCACTCAATGCTTACTTTGCAACTCACGAAAAAATGTAGGAAAAAGGAAATTTTCTATGGCTATTAAATGTAATAGCTTTGTAAAATTTTGATTTTTTTATATTTAACGGTTTGTAGTATTTCCAAAGACATTTTTTCTATGCCAACGACCTGTTAGATGCAACACAAGTTTCTTTCTCATATACGCTTATAAGTTACAACAGATTAGTTGGAAAATAGAGAATAAAAATCGATTTTGTTTTAACAAAGAGGTTTAACAAAAAGGTACAGAACAACAATAACAAGAAGGTACAAAAAAATTGATGTAAAAAGTTAATTTTGATTTATTCTGTCCTTTTTTAACTATGAAAGGTATGAAATAACAATAACAAAGGGTACACAAAGATAAAGAGTAAAAAGTTGATTTGTTTTATTTAGTTTTAACAAAGAAGTATAAAACAACAATTATAAAAATAACAAAAACAGAAGTACCAAAAAAAGAAGACAGAGTGTAAAAAGTTAATTTGTTTTTTTAAACTAAAAGGCATACAATAACAATAACAAACGGTACAAAAAGATAAAGAATAAAACGTTGATTTGTTTTATTTAGTTTTAACAAAGACGTATAAAACAACAAGTAAAACCAGTAATTGTTACGGGTAAAGTAAGTTCACTTAGAGCTCAATTAAAATCTGTTTTAGAGATACCGGAGTTGCTTGTCGAAATAAAACAATACTTGCAAGAATTACGAAACGATAATTCTAAATATAGTAATTTTGTCCAAGGTAATCTATGGCAAGAGACAACACGACAATTTGGCAATCAAACGGTCTTACCTCTCTTTATCTATTTTGATGAATATGAAACAGGCAATCCACTCGGTTCACATTCTGGAGTTAATAAATCGGGGGCTGTTTATGCATCCATAGCTTGTATGCCACCGAAATATGCGTCCACTTTAAAATCCATATTTCTGGTATTACTGTTTTCGCACAAGATCGAGAAGATCACGGCAATAAAGCTGTTTTTAAACCATTGCTTGAAGAATTATATATATTGAGAGATGAGGGGATTAATATTGTGACGGACTCCGGTGAAGAAACTATATCTTTCAGCCTTGGTATGCTGATAGGGGACAATCTGGGTTTCAATAGTATGTTAGGTCTGACCGAAAGTTTTTCTAGCAAATTTTATTGTAGATTTTGCAAAGCGCCAAACGAAATATGTCAAACCTTGTATGTTGAAGATCTCAGCTTACTAAGAACTAAAAATGATTACGACAATGATGTAAAACTCAATGATTTAAAACGATCTGGAGTAAAAGAATTCTGCATGTGGAATAGTCTCGCAGATTTTAATATATGTGAAAACATGTCGATCGATATAGCACACGATTTCGGGGAGAGCATTTGCAACTACGTGGTGTCAGCATTAATCAATACTTTAAATTTGAATTGAAATTGTTTACTCTTGACACTCTAAATTTCAGCATACAAGTTTTCGATTACGGACGGTTGGAGCTGTCAAATAAACCACCTCCCATTAGTTTGCAAAAAGCGAAAGAAGTACGCTTAAGGGGTAAGGCCACTGTAAATTTTTTGAAAAATCGATTTTTTTATTTTTTCCAATAAAAAACTATTCGCAAAACTTTAAACGCGTTTTTCTCGAAATACGGTTTTTCAAAATGGCACGCAGCATCACTCGAACAATTTTCATTTTTTTTACTTGAAATTTTGACCAGATGTGAACATTAACATTATCTTGAGAATGTCGATCGGGATTTTCAATAACTTTATTTATTGATTTTTTATTAACAAAAAACTAGCCGTTTTTTTCGTCAAAAATCAATTTTTTTTTTCAAACGCACGCCAAATTCACAAAAATTGATACTTTTTAAAATCCGATCGACATTCTCTAGCTATAACCCTCTAGATTGATGGTTTTTTTTTTGTTCTAGATTCAAAAGTGCACCAGTGGTGCTGCGTGCCGCGGAGCCCTGCAAGCAAAACATGCCCCGGGAAGATAGCTGTGGAACCGCCATTTTGTTTTTTTTTTGCTGTAAAAAAATTTGATAATAAAGTTTAATGTATGCCCGATAACACCCTTAAAAGTTTTTTTTCAATTACCTTCAATTTTGGAAGCAAAAAATTCGTGAAAAAAACCTTTTTTTTTGGTCCGTTACAGTGGCCTTAGGCCTTAAGAATGTCTGCAGCGGAAACCTTTTGTTCCGTGAGATATTTTGGTTTTATGGTAGGCGATTTCGTACCGGACGATAACCAATTTTCGCATCTATATGTATTACTGAGATAAATAATTGATTTCATAACAGCCCTTCATTCAACATCCGTACACATAGATATCTCAGTCGATTTAATTTAAAAACATCATCAGCTCTACCTCAAACTTTTTTCCGGAATAAACATACACCAAAATTTCATTTTGCTACGCATTACCCACGAGTAATACGAGCAGTTATTACTTACAATACATGTTTCACACATATTGCACCTTAAAATTCAATACAACGTGTTGCTTGGATAGACATTCACGGAACAAAATATTCAAAAAATTCGATATCGATAATCAATAAAGACGCAATGTATCCTGTTTTCGGTAAAGTTATAGATATTTTTTTTTTGGCTGGCGACATCGTTTATTTTTTGTTCAATCCCTTACCATCTTGTAAATTTAACTATCATTTTTGGGCCTTCGAAATAGTAAATACCACAAATATGGATTCACCTCAAAACCTAATTTCTCTAAACGCATTACCGTGCTCACGCCTGTGCTGTTTATTACTCATTAAGCTCTCTAAGACAAATATAACCGTACGTCCCAAATAGGGTTTTACAATCGGCACAGTAATGGCCCACGACTGGTTGCCAGAGAACAAACGATGGCGCGGTAATGGCTATATAAACGGGCCAGATCCGCACCATGCATGGTTTGTAATGGTAAACCATGAATGGCTGCTAAGACTTGGCCAACTATCATACGCCCATATTGGCCTAGCAACGGCTGCCGGATCTTCTGCCGGAAATGAAAAACAAAAAATGGACAAATTATGAATATAAAAATTCTAGTAGTATCTTTTTTGTTTTCTTATGCTTTACTTATGTCCATGTACATAGAATAATTGCATTAAAAACGCTTTCTGCATTGTTCAAGTTTTTTACCTTTCATCTGGATCGAACCTGCGCCTTTCGTTCTAGTGTCGAGCGCCCTACCCACTTAGCCATTCTAACACTTACAGAATCCATCGTTTGTTCGTTCCTTACTTTTATGCCGATAATTTTATTCGTGACATTAAAGTTTACCGACAATTTTTTTGGTCCATTTAGGCTGTAAAAATAACTCGCTTGTTTTGGGTGACGTTCCGAAAAGCATACACCTCTGTCGAGCTGAAATTTTGCACCGAACTTCCTCTCATTATCCCAAGAGAAACCGTTAACGGATGTTTGACGACTAGCAATAGTTTTTGATATATCGCATTGTAAAGTTTATTATTTCACGCCATACGAGTATATCTATATATCCGATAGATACCCTCCACTCCTCCGGCCGCGCTGCTTCCTGACAAACCGTGCTCGCCCGTATGTGCATATCACTTGCCATGTGGGATGGGTTTGTTTGGGTTTATTTAATATAGTAGAAGCGCAGTACAATAAATAACTTTCAATATACGATATATCGAAAACCATTGCTAGTCGGCAATAGCCTTTTAAAGGTTCTCTTAAAATATTGAAAAGAAGGTCGGTGCAAAATGTTAGCTTCATCAGTGGGATATGCTTTTCGAAACCATATCCCTTGTTTTTACGTGTTACAGTTTAATGACCTGCATTTGCAAAACGCCCAAAAACAATCGATCAATGGCTGGAATAGATCTGGCAAGCCGTTCATCCGCCTACGATACCCCAATGCTGATCGCCATATTATCGGTGCGATAGTATTGGCCCACGAATGGCTAGCATAGATCTGGCATGCCGTTTATCCGCCTACAGTACCCCAATGCTGGTCAACGAATTATTGGCCGATTATCAGCAAACCGTTTAATGGCTGAATGCTGGCATTTTTGTTAAGACAGGCGATCCTATATGGGGTTACGCAGTGTAAATATGTTGCGTTATGTTGTACCTTAATTGATATAAAAAATTGGTTAAAATGTAAAATGTCAAAACATACTTGTAATAAAATTATAAAATGTGCAATTACGTATTTAATGTTCCTTTCTACCTACCTTCCTTTTCACAATTCATATTTACAGCGATTGTAACACATGTTTCCAGATTTTCTAGTGGCCATACGAATGGAGTGTTTGCTGTTAATTATACCAAATAGTCTGGTAGAAAGAATATTGTTTCATACGACTCACTGACCGGCAGTTTAAACTAAATGCACTACTAATATGATTGGTGACTCCTGGTAGCAGTTACTTTACTGACTAGTGAATGAAATGAGTAGATAGATCTTATAGTTTAGTAATTCTAATATTCGAGACAGGTACTGCAAACCAGAATTCTGCGATTAATTGTACCCATTGGGATTTGTATATTAATCATTGTTTGCCGTAACAGTTACCAAACTGACTAGCTCCTGAAACGAATAAATGGACCAAACCGTCCGGTAAATCTAATGGCCTCGACCGGCTCCGCGACCGAGAGCTTGACTAATAATTTAAACTACAGGGGCTAGTAAATAGATCGGTGGCAGCAATAACCATACATACATTACCGACTGGTAACTTTACTACATAACCGGAAAAAATGCCACACAAAATAATTCTAACGCTCAGAACTAGATTAGCAAACCAAACTTCTTTTATTGAATTGACAAGGGGAATGAAGTAAGAATTACCGCACACGCACTCCATCCATATACGCACTAATGAGTTTAGTAAAAACCACCTGAATTGCGGTATTTTGAACAGTTCATTTTTCTCCGTGTACATTCGTCTACCGTATCTCCAATCTCACGACATGATACACTATGAGGAACAAGACACGTCAGCGTAAAATGCTACAAACAAAACCTCGAGTGGAATAACTACCTTTGTCAATGTTGGAATAACTGCTTCATTCAAAACGTTTGCGAATTTCTTGGTACGACGGAAAATCCGGAATTACGCAAGTGGGTCAGGTTTTGACTGTTCGGCGAACTCCGATGTTATAAATATTGTGTCCACGAAAAAAGAAGACGAAAAAAAAAACTTTTACGCAAAGTTTCTGTAAAAGCGGCGATCTGCTTTCCGAAACAACTAAAATGCTTCCTCTGCATTGTGCACGAGCGATGTGCAATCGCATCCAAGTTCCATACACATAGGTATGAATTTAGCCAAGGGAGGGCAATTGTTGGAGACATGGAGATCTCTGGTGCAACAGAGAAATGTGCAGTCACCAGGGAGTATCGGGGCCAGCAGAAACAGCAGTGGCATAGCCGATATCGTTTACGACCCCAAGACACTGGCGGCCATTTACCTCCAACACAAAAAACTCTTTATCATCCCTCTCTCGTCCATTATTACGATACACGCCACACGAAACTTTCCTCCACCCCTTGCCTTTTCCGCGGCCATTCTGCTTCGTGAGTAGTGCCGATACATGCTTCCTTGCTCTCTTCGTTCGTATTCTCTCTTGCGGAGATGTAACCGCGACGCTTCGTTCTCCATGGTCGTTGTTGTATCCTCTCACTGCCGTATATGCTGTACGAGAGCGCGACGCCGTCGAAAACAGAAGTCTCTCGTCGTCTACCTGTATTACGACTGTACGCTTCTCTCTCTCTCTCTCTCTCTCTCTCTCCCTCTCTCTCTCTCTCTCTCGCTTCTTTTTTTTCTTTCTATCTATACAGGAAACGTTCGAACATGACAAGTATAGGGAGAGAAAAAAATAAATCGATTGCTTTTTTGCTCTTCCATGAAATTTGCTGTTTCAATGAAAAGTAAAGAATAACTTTTATTCGTGGAAAGAGGTTAAACAAAGCGGAAGGTGGTTATTATTAAAAGAGGAACGTGGTTTTGGAGTTACGTCTATTTCCGTTCATGACTGTTCTCGAACTCGGCGGTCAAACAAATATCCTACGAGAAGGTATACATTACCAGAATTTTGCATTAACTTTTGAATTGCGCGTAAAGCAACTATTTTCGCGTTGGTCCAATTAACTGCGACAATGTGCGAATTTTTCGGCTCTGTCGTTCCAGCTCGTTCGTTCGTTTATGCTTTTCATCACGAGTTCGTGCAACTGACTGTCCAATGACAATTCTCCATCGAAACTAGCGCAGGCACAGGGAATAAAAAATTTGCGGCGAAATTGATGGTGGATTTCGCCTCGGTATAAGATGGCTTAATATTCCGTGTGCTCACTACTTTCCGGTCTCCATGGACAATATGCGCCAGTGCTCGATTGCTGTTTTTTCACGCCCTCTCGGTCGAACATTTTTTTCCTCAACCTTCATCAACGCCGCAGCTAGGTGAAAATCCTATTACGCGAGCCTGCATTGCCCATCCATCCACATACGCACGCATTGGTAGCAATATGTATATAGCGATCATTTCGAGTGCGAAACCGTAGAATAAGTATTTTAGGCTACCCCTGCCAACGCAAGTCTTTTGGGCGAACTCATCGGGAGAGCTGGTAGGGTCAAAACGATTAACGAGAGCCGAAGTCTCCGACGTGTCTTATCGCTCGTATTTTGGCTCAAAACCAACATTAAAAGACGAAATTTCCCAAAGACACGCGCAGACGCACAACTGTCGGTTCGCATCTCGCCTTTTCTTGTAATATCCTTGACGGTGTACCGAGATGAATGACGGAATTTAAAGCACTCCTCAACGGGGGCCGACGGGGGAAGTAGCGGAAATACATATTTCGTCGCCTGAAAGTGGAATTGATGGAAACGCCATCGTAACGAAAAAAAGTTAACGTTACCGATAGGTTAGTGTTAAAACTGGATACCACAGCGTTGGATGAAGGCGGCGAGTTAGAGTTATAGAGAAAAGGAAAATGGGCAAGTATTCCGCTTCGATGGCATAAATTTGTACCGGCAAGTTTTTCGAGACATCATGCCTTTACTCTGTTTTTGTCCTCCCTCGCTTATCACTTTGTGTACGTACACGAGTTCTCCGAGAGAAAAAAATTCAAGTCGGAGCGTAGCGAAGAGCCTTGTAGAACTAAAAATAGGGATCCCAAAGTATATTTGACAATTAGGCATCTGGCGTATAGAGGTAGCCATGATGTCGGTCGTGCGCTACAGAGTCCCGTGCGGCAGTTCCCAAAAATATCCGTACAAATTGAGGCCTCTTGCTCCGACAACACAGTCAAGAGTCAGTTGGACGAAGAGAGCGCGTTGCAGACGAAAAGAGGTTGAGAGAGAGGGAGAGCCCCTTTGCCGTCGGAATAGTTCCGAGAGGGTGTTCCGGCCACATAGCAGCGTGACTGTGGCTTTCACTGGCTCTCCGCACATCGAGCTGAGAAAATAAAACATGTGCAAGCGTTTAGGTTTTCCGCAGGGAGGCAGTAGCGACGCTTCAACGCGTGTAGTATGAACCTATCGTCCGAAATACACATACTGCTACATACTTTTCTATATAAATACACATGTACATATACGCACCCACGAATTCACACATACATTCATATATACGGATGTTTGGAAACCCCGTACATGCCTGACGCCATTTTGGCCTGAATGGAAATCCGATGAGGATACGTGATCAGGACCGGATTGTGGGAGGGGGCAACAGTGGTTGAAGCCCCAGGGCCTTCACAAGAGAGGGGCACAATTCGAACACAATTCGAATTTTTTTGTAAATTTTCCTGGCGAATGGTATGCAACACTCGATAAACAAAAAATCACTTCAGAGATCTGACAAAGAAAAAAACGTTGTCATACTTTCGTAGATCATTTTTTTCGAATAACATTTCAAAACGTATTTCTGTAAAAAATCATAAAAAAATACCAAACATTGAGCCATTCATGCATTTATGCATGTATGCAGAAAAAAAAATAAATTTGTTCAACCACATTGTTTTTTACCACAGCTTAAAAACGCCCCTTAACGTTTCAGGACCTAGCACCAGACGTTTACACCGGCCAGAATATATTATTTATCTTAAGATAGTTTACTTCAACATTGTATAAATGGAAATAGAAACGACCCTTAAATGGGCAAGTCTATAACTTATATGGGGTAAATACTAACCTATTAACAGATAGAAATTTTAAGTGTCCAATTTTATCTTAGTGATAGACCAGCCATCCGTCTCTCTGACGGAAAAACTTCATGCATGCAATTCTGAACATTCGCGATTTGAATTTTTTAAACAATTACAGTAGATGGACCCAGCAAATTTGTACGCTGCAGCAGAGGCATTGGTAAATGTTTTCAAATATGCCTTAGAACCCCGTCTTGGAAATGAGTTGGTCGAATTTTTATCATTAAGGGGTTTTATGGCATTTTTTTGAAGTATAAGTATCCGGGCCCATACTTCTGTATGGGCCCGGTATAGATGACTCTATGTAAGTTTACAAAAAAAAATATTTTCTTCGTGTAAACTGAAATTGAAACTTTAAACGCGTTTTTCTCAAAATGGCATTTCTGAAGTCGGTGACCAAGATTACTCGAACACTAATGAACCGATCTTCTTGAAATTTTGCAGGCTTTTTCAATACATAAAAATGTAGTCTTTAATCGTTCGATTTTTTTTCGAAAAAATGGCCGTTTTATAGCCAAAAAACGGCGCTTTTTTCGTTAAAATCGAACCATTAACTTTGACTGTCCGCCATTTTGTGAAAAATGAATATTTTTTAAAATCCTTCGATTAAAGACTATTTTATACTTATATTTGACTAAATCCATCCGCATTTTTTTCAGATGATCCACTTCGCCGCAATGTTGGTCACCGCAAACCGTGTATATAAAAACATTATTTCATTGACGGCCATTTGCCACTAAACAATGTAATATTTTTCAATCAAAAAATTACTGAAAGTCCTTCAAGATGTGTTCTTTAAGATGGTATATTGATCGATTAAAAAAGTTTTGTAGTTTTCTTTTAAAAAATTCATGAAAAAGGCCTTTTTTGTGCTACAAGTGGGGGTAACGCCTTAATCGATTCATACAAAAAGGTCCACCAAAAAGACCACTCTAAGGATTTGTTCTATTATCAAATACTTGAAAAGCACAACTTCAGAGCTACATTTCCGAAAATGGAAATTACATTGAGAATATATTTGGTGTTAATGGTATCGAACTGTAACGGAGAGCATGTATTTTCAAAAATATAAATGATAAAAAATAGGATGCGAAGAACGACGAGACATAATCTGTCTCGTCGTCAAATTTATCAATGTTTTATCAAATTTATCAAATTTATCAATTTATCAAAAATATAAATGATAAAAAATAGGGTGCGAACAACGACGAGACATAATCGGCTGTCTAATTTATCAATGCTTAACATAGAAAGTGATTAACTCCGGAAGCTGAATTTTACCGAAATCATTAATGAATTTTATTCGAAAAAGCTCACAAAGTTCCATTTACCTAATGCGACAATTAATTTTTTTTGTCTCTTATGAAATCTACGGGTGTTCGTTGAAAGGGTCTTGTTGCTTTAGAATGAATTGTTCACATACAATCAAAAAAATTCGTCCTTTTTGAATAATATTTCGGGTACACCCCATTTCGTCGTGCTCAGTGCCTCTGCACCTTCAACTTATCCCTGCACGTGATGACAAAAAGAGTTTTCTATTTCGTCATCACGAATCGCTTGAAAATAACGATCAGTAATCAAATTGATCTCTGTTCTGAAAACTTAGTCTGCAGTTCCATGGATTCAGCCGAAATCATTCAGCTGTTGCGGAAGGTTTTTCTAATATAAAGTAGAAGATGAATATTTCCACAGCTCGTGGATGCATTCACTGATAATGCTTCACAGCTTTTGGACATCCCCTTCGGCATCTTTACATGCTCTCCCGACTCCAAATTTTCGACCCGCCTTTAACCCGAAAAATGAAGGCTTCCTTTCCCGAGCAGAAATCGGCGATATCGAATTATCGGGCATCTAAAGGAGGGTATAGTGTTTGGAAATACCATGCGTTAGGGCCTCCGATAAACCTCCGGCATGGCAGAAACTGGACATTTTCACTGAAAGGAGACCAATGGGGACCACAACTGAACCAACGGAACCTCAGGTGGGCCTACTTCGAGCGCTCCCGCAGAACCTACTGCACCCCCCCCCCTTTCGGCCTACTGTAGACTGCTAAACAAAAAAAAATAATTTAAATGAGATCTATTTAAATAAAATAGGTTTTTTCCTTGTCTCACAGCCTACTACGATCATGTGTGTTTCAAATATATTTATATATGTTAATAAAGATGAGATTCTAATAAATTTTTATTTGCTTACAATGTACACTGTAAAGCTGTATTTGCTTACAATGTACACTGTAAATCGAAAATAAAAAGAATCACTTAATTGAGAGCTTTACCACAACCATTTTTCATCGCCTTTAGAAATGACTTTTTTCGAAGAAAATATTTGCCCTATATGCGTCTCGAACCTGGTACCTACTGACTCATAGCTACGCACGCTGCCCCTATGCTACCGAGTGCTCATAACAATTTGGTCGCTGATATGGCATAAGAGACCAAATGAATACCTATAAATATTTGTTGTATCACACAAACTATATCAATTAGTTAATATCATTGTGATAATTAGAGAGTTTTATCGAATAACATGCTATATATTTTTAAAAAATAACCTATATATATATATATACTATATACTATATACTATATATGTATGTATATAATTCCTCTCTCTCCACCTTCTCTACTCCCTCTCCCCTTTGATATGAGTGTTGCAATAAAGATAGACCATTAGTTCAATCAAATAGAAAAATGGTTCACTCTACGAAAATTCTATTTAATTTAAATTAAAAAAAAAATTAACTAGTTCCATTCAGTGAATTGAACTAAATTTTTTTCGAACAGATGAAACCAAATCACAGATTTATTAGGATCAAATCAAATATTTAGTTATTGGACGATATCAAATAGATTGATTTGAATAAATAAACGAATTTGAAATAAATAATTCTAATAATGGAATGCAATAGGAAAAATTTGGTTCTATGAAAAATCTAGTTAATTCTTCGTAAAGTAATAATTATTCTACCATAATTTTGCAATTATCCAAAGTGATTGAAAGTTTTGCAATGATCTAAAGTCTCCGAATACTTTTGACTGGTAGTGTATATTCGAATATATTAACGCAACCACATATTTCAAGTATAATATATATACAGTATTATGTAATATACACCGTCACATAAAAGTTTGGATGCACCAGTCGATATTTCTTGCGGCACTAAAAGTTACATAGCTTCGTAAAAAAAAGATAACCAAATTTACCGTACGGCGTGTTGAAGGGAACAAACTCAGCTTTATTTTGCTTTTTTGAAATATTTTTCTATGATTTTTTTCTCGGCCCGGTACGCATTTTTGTACGTGACTGTTTTTCGGCTTCATTTCGACCATCCAGAATTGGGATTATGCAAAAAAAAAAATTTTGTCATGTTTATCCATAATAAACTTGAACGGGGTAGCATTTTCGTTTTTTTTTAAGTTTCGTACAGTTGTTTCCGCAAAGTTATTTCATTTTTTGCTAAAAAAGACTAATTCTAGATAATGCAATGTAACTGAAGAACTAGAGGGTTTAAAAAGAAATGTCACGGATGTAAAAAGTAGCGTAAGATTATAATGGGTAGCCTGGTATTTTTGAAAAATTTTCTGTGAGATTTTTTCTCACAGGTAAATTCGTGACGCCCATTAATCTGATAGAATTGGAGTAAGACTGTATATACGAGTCTTCTTTTATGAATCGCCTATAAAATAACAATAAATCGATATTGAGCAAATTTAATTGTTTTCACATATAAATATTGCACTAATAATTTGATAAGGTGACGATATATTTTTATTAATTGTGTAGTATTTATTCATCATCTGATAATGCATATTTACCTGCACCGTTCTTCGGGCGACAATCGGGGAAAACGTATTATTTTTGTCATCGAACGGGTTACCGATCAGGCAATAATGGAGTTATGATGGCGGGGATATCGAATTTGGGCCGAAAGCAGGTTAGGTGGGGTCGAGGCAACGGTTTGCGATCGAAAGCAGGAAACTGGGGGTCGAAAGAAGGTTTGGCAGGTCTAAAAGAGGCTACACTGGACCAAAAGGAGGTCTTTTCATGGCACCGAACTCGAGAAACGGGGTTTGGTAGATTCAACGGAGGCTGGCGGCTTATGTATTACAAAAGAAATGGGTCTTGCGAGGGTTCAGAGGAGGCAAAAAATTTTGACTCGGGTACTGCTAAATGATATCATTTACGGTGCCCCTTTCGATTTCGTCCAACTTGAGAATTCTGAAATTGGTTTCGATTAAGTATTTCTACTGTATATATGCTGAAATTGGATGAAACTGGACAAATCACACTGTAGGCGCCTAATTTTGAGGGTGAATTCCACCCAGTGAAAACTTTTTTCCATCTATAAAAAAAATTCGAGTCTCTAATTCTCGATGAAGAATAACGTAACTCAAATTGAACGTAATCGGAGAGGAACTTCCTGAGGGCATCTAACTTTGAGGATGAATTTCGCCCCATAAAACCGGTAATTCGCAGATAAAAAAATATGTATCATGGATTTTCATGAAGAATAAGGTATCACAAATTTAACAAAACCGGAGAGGTGGATAGCGTGAACGGTTTTGCTTGTGAGTGGTCGAAACATGACACATTCCAAGTGCATTTCGGACTTTCTCAATATGCCGTTACGCGCATAACCGTATTGTAATTCGCGCCACTTCCTCAAGATCAATCGTGTAGTACCCTCACTTCATGCCGATATCACCACATGTTTAAAACCTACCTAGAAACTTTCTTGATCTCAGCGGTGGGCTGCATTTGTCCTAGACTGTCATTCTTCTTCTGCGTGCGGGAAGAACCACATGCGTGTTAATTTAATATTGTGTTATTAAGAAAAGTGATGGGTAAAAACGAGACTGCAGCGTAGCTTCAGGGAACGAGGATAAGGCAAATCGTCTCGAGAAACGACTTAAACGATTAGAGGATTTTATTCTGCAACAAGGGAAAAAGAAACATCGGAAACATAGACGCAGTAAGTAAATGCGACACGCGTCCGCCATTTGTTTTTTTTTTTTTCGATGTTTCAGACGGAAGCACAGCTCCAGGTTCCAACGGTTAAAAAAAGCCTTGTGAAAACGTGAAACAGAAGGAAGAGACTTTATTTTGCTTGACGATCACTCGTACAGACTCTAACCTGGACGAGCAAGTTATTACCCTGATAGAGAAATTACTTCTGGCTGCTCGTGAAGGCACTAACCTTCACGAGTTATACTCGTGAAGGCACTAACCATTCACGAGTTATACTCACAAGGGGACAGTACGGCAGTCGGATTTTTGTAATTTTTCGTACTCATGGTACGCGAAGTTCAGAGCTCGAATACTAATATCCCAAAGCAGTTCGACGCCATATTCAGAAATTTTCGAGAAAATTGACTTTGAAGTTTTCGAGCAAACTCTTATCCCACAAAGATGCAACGATATTCGAACCGGGCTCGTAGCGTACCCGGTAGCGCTCGAGTCTAGTAATCGCGGGGTCGCTGGTTCGAGTCTCACTTCGATTTTTTTTTTTTTTTTTTTTTTTTAATTTTTTTTAAATGAAAAAACGCAAGTCATATTTTTAAGTATCTCTTGATTATAAACATACATTTTCAAGTATCAATATTTATAACCAACAACATTTTTAGGATGAAAATGAAAAACGTCGGGTAAGGAATTGAATACTTTATTATTCGGTCTGTATTCGTTTGTTTTATACATCGGGTGTAATGTTACACGAGCCAGAGTGATAACCATCGTAAAAACAAGGAAAACAGTAATTTTCACGGCATCTCGCACACCGTACAAACGCTGCATTGTTACATTCGCAATTTTTTTTCAATACATCGATCGGAAAACAAACTTCATTCACGTTCATGAAGATTTCTCTTTGATCGCAAAGTTTCGAAGCAAACCACGCATATCTGATCATGTTATTGAAGACCGGAGAAGACAACTGATGATGAACAATAGAATTAATTTTTATGCAATCTTCTCTATCATTAATTTCACGTCCTTGTTCAATCAGATAGGCGCAGTTCTGCAGACGCTTTATGAAATTTTTTACTTGGCGGTAAAAATACACGTCACAAGGTTGCACTAATGGAGTGCATTTTGGTGGAATTACCTGCACCGTGCAAGTAGGCAGACGCCTGTCATTTCGAAACACTTCATTGTACATCACGGTATCGGTTTGGCCTCCCCAGGAATCGATAATTAAGAAAAACTTTTCTTTTTTTACGTAGGGTTTCAAAACGTTGATTAAAAAATCTTTGTATAACTTTGTAGTCAATTTTCCCGATTTCGATGACGTGACTACGATGTACGCAGAACTGTTATTCACAATATCGACGGTTGCCAAAGCAAGCGTTATATTCACATATTTCCACATTTATTCTTCTATTTATATTCCCATTAATCTACAAGGGAGTTTATGTAAATATTATTACTGGATATTTTTACGTCGCCTATTCGCAATTTCAAGCAAGAGATAATCAAAAATAAGACTTGCATTTATCATTGACAATTATAGTTACATATATGTGAATTAGCATAGATTTTATGATTTTTATCCCGGGATTATTTATTTATTTTTTTATAAATAATCACCTATTGTTATATATAAATAATATATGATCATATATGAGAAAATATATAATTATGTATAACTATAATGAATTTTGTACATAAATAACTATATATGGATTTTGTCCATATATAAACATATATAGATATATTATATTAATTATATATAATAATATGTGATTATATACAACAAAAATTTATCGGGATATTTGAATGACGGAGGTATGCGAATTAAAAAAAAATTAAAAAAAAAAAAAAAAAATCTCGAAGTGAGACTCGAACCAGCGACCCCGCGATTACTAGACTCGAGCGCTACCGGGTACGCCACGAGCCCGGTTCGAATATCGTTGCATCTTTGTGGGATAAGAGTGCGCTCGAAAACTTCAAAGTTAATTTTCTCGAAAATTTCTGAATATGGCGTCGAACTGCTTTGGGATATTAATATTCGAGCTCTGAACTTCACGTACCATGAGTACGAAAAATTACAAAAATCCGACTGCCGTACTGTCCCCTTGTCAGGCACAATCACGGTTTATCTCTTGAAAACGCTCTAACCTATTTCAGGCAGCCAAATTTGGCTATAATTGCTCACGGCAGAGCTCTCGCCAAATATTATCATCTTGAGGAGGACTCTATCACGCACAGTGATGATGATCACATATATGTGTCACATAAGAACGTTTATCAGAGTCCAACATGAATGACGGTCTCAGAGTTTGGTTTGTTGTTTTGTTTACGTTTTGTCAGAACACCATCAGAAATCGGCACGATACGGAGATACTCTCAGAGCTCGAGACCCGTATATGAGGCATCGGCATCTTCGCAGAGCTAAGGAGGCTCAGAGGATGAGCAAGGATCTAAACAAATTCAAAATAATAAAGAGTCTGTTAGCATAGAGATTTCTACGCTGGATGAGCAGACTCCTTCGCGTGTTCCTACTCAGACTCCGTCCTAGACTCCGTCGCAGACTCCTTCACAAACTTCTTCGCAGAGACAACGAATTGTTTTACCGTCCGTGGCGCAAACTCTAGTGCGGGATGTACAATAAGAGGCCCCCGCTAACCACTGGTAGTCAGCAGGTTGCCATATCTACTGCGCCAGTCGGTCAACAGACTACAGGTCAAGTTGATAAAGAGACCACATCGCGAGATCTGAATGAAGTTCCTCTCGATCCAAAGATACTCGAGGTTTTGGGAGAGCGGTTTTTGGAAAAACAATGTGCCACACGCCAGAAAATTTCGACGCGGCCTCCCGTTACGTCGGTAGCGCAGATCTCGTAGTTTTTAGCTACGAATCGCTACCGACGGACAGCGCAGCGATCGCGAATTCGGTCTCGATGCTTCGCACTGGAACGAAGAGTCGAAGCCAAACAGACGGCGATCGCTGAGCGTGCGCGCGCGCGCGTCAGTGTGTTTGCTATGCCGAATATACGAGTATATTTATATATTTATATGAACGAATACATTCTCACACGCCGTTCGGTCGTACGCAAGCACCTTACATCTATGTGTGTATCACACAATTCACACAACTATGCGTAGCGACCATGGTACGCTTGCATTGGAAGCATACGCTCGCTCGGCAGGAGAGCGGTGAAACTTTGTTACATTTTACATTGTATATGCAGCCATCGAATCGATTTTTTTTCGACGCCGGCCACAACTAAAATACTCAAGCATTTTTCCATATTTTTTTAATTCATTTAAACGAATAAGCTCGAGCACAATTTGTAACATCGATGCCGCTTATCGTTAACGATATTGCTCGAGCGACCGAAATTGCTCGAAACTCACTCTACAAAAGAGTGGTAAAATTTTACAATGCTCATTATTTAAACAAATGCGTTCAGCATTTTTATCTCTGCCAGGGTTCATATTTGTTAGCATTTTTGCTGGTCAGCTTCTCGAACAATCAAGATCGCTAGCCTCGCTCTACGAAAGAGCGGTGAAATTTTGCGATCGCACATTGTTCAAACAAATGCCCTCGAATCGATTTTTTGTCGACGGCGGTCATCGGTGGAAATTTCTTTATGGCTGAACTTTCTAGCAAACGGGGTTTGCTAGAGACTCGTATGGTGGAAGGGTGCTAGCATTTCCCCATTCTTTTTTAATTAATTTAAACAAATAAGTTCGAAGACTATTTGGCATCTCGATGTCGCTCATCGTCGACGAATTCGATCTCTGCTAAAATCTCGAGTCACGACCGAGATCGCTCGAGACTCACTCTACAAAAGAGTTGTAAAATTTGACAATGCTCTTTGTTTAAACAATTGCGATCAGCATTTTTTTCTCTGCCATGTCTTATCTTCGGCAGGTTGTCTGCGGCAGACCAAATTCCCGAGCGAACGAGATCGACTCAGTCTCACTCTGCGAAAGAGTGGTAAAATTTTATTATTACTAATTATGCTAAAAAAATTCATTTAGCATTTTTTCTCTCTGCCAGAATTCATCTTCGGCAGGTTTCTCCAAAGATCGAATTTTCTAGCAATGACGATGGAGAAGTCTCGCTCTACAGAAGAGCGGTAAAATTTTACTATCGCAAATTGTTTAGAGGTCATCGGTGTAAAATTTTCGAAAAATCGTTTTGTTGGAAGCACTTTTTAAAAATCGTTGGAAACTTAAAAATTTTTACAATGCTCTTTGTTTAAACAATTGTGTTCGCCATTTTTTTCTCTGCCATGGCTTATCTTCGGCAGGTTGGCTGCGGCCGACCAAATTCGCGAGCGAGCGAACGCGATCGACCGAGTCTCACTTTGCGAAAGAGTGGTGAAATTTTATAATTATTGCTAAAATAAATACGTTTAGAATTTTTTCTCTCCGCCGGGATTTATCTTCGGCAGGTTCCTCCAAGGATCGAATTTTCTAGCAATGACGATCGCAGGAGTCTCGCCCTACAGGAGAGGGGTGAAATTTTATGATCGCAATATGTTTAAAGAACACCGGTGGAAAATTTTCGAAAAATCATTTTTTTTAAACACTTAAAAAATCCTTATAACCTCCAAAAATATGATGAATATTCGTTTATAGCCGAAAAAAACAGTTTTAAAGTGGTTTTCGAGCTATTTTTATGGGTGAGTCTCCGGCGCTGAAAAGCGTCTTCGGCGATGCCATGCCGGTAGTCGCAATTCTCAACTCTTGTAAGCCTATTATCTATGGGGAGAAATTCACCGACTAAAAATAGTTTTATTTTCGACCAAAAGGTGGCATTAGATTACGGAAACAAAACTTCAGCTCTATCGTCTAACCGTTGACATCACACACGTTTTTCTCCAAACCACGTTTTCGAAATCGGGACGCAGCAGAACTCCAACAATTTTCGTCCAATCGACCAATCCAATTTCTTCAATTTTTCAAAGTGTTTTTTGAAGCGCTGTATCAATGTGAAAAATTGCCGCATCGAGATGAAAAAAAGCATTATGAAGCTTTAAGTTTCTAGTTTCGAGATCTGTCGTCAAAAAAAAATTTGTGAGCTACTGTAATCGCGCAATAATAAAAGATAGCGAGAGAAAATTTGTTTCCAAATTTTTTGGGTTTTTTTCCAGGGTCCACGCGCTCGAGAATGTTATTTC
This sequence comes from Ophion slaviceki, assembly GCA_944452715.1. Taxonomy (NCBI): domain Eukaryota; kingdom Metazoa; phylum Arthropoda; class Insecta; order Hymenoptera; family Ichneumonidae; genus Ophion; species Ophion slaviceki. The sequence goes on along the minus strand of OX101787.1, from coordinate 47,498,023 downwards.
AGTTAAATACATGTATAGGTCAGTTAGCTTGTTTATTCAGCTTCAATTTGTTTTTTTTTTGTCTCTCTACGTCAATTTTTTGCTGAGATATCCGACTTCGAATGTAAAAAGATCCTTTTGTTTTCGATCACCGTTTTCTCAGCAACCAATGATCGCACGGGCAGCTTTGAAAACTTAAATAAATCTCCTAAACGACCTTTCCAGCGATTTTTTAGAAAAAAAAAAACATTTTTTCACCATTAATATTAATTTGAAAAAAAGACAAAAAAATGACCTTTTATAGTTTTTCAGTAAATGTACTACTTTATACATATAGTAAATGTACAATACTTTAAGTATTGATGGAAAGACTAACGTTGCCCGGTTGTTTTTCTGCTTAATGTACCCCCAATAGCCCTGTAAATTTTCAATTTGATCCATCGAACCATTTTTTCGGTTCGATTCATCAAAGTTTTACAAAACAAAGGAAGAAGTGTATTGTTCTTAAACATCGTGTAATTATCATCAGAATGAAAAAACCAATTTTCTTCGACTTTTTTCACAAATTTGCCCTAGTTGCTTGTTAAAGTAAAAAAAAAAAAATTCGAAAAATTTCAATTTTTTGTCTTCAAATTTGTCAAACATTTTGGGAAACAATACTGACTTATTTTTACACGATTCAATCTTTGCGCACCATAATGCCACTGGTCTTTAATTGCATTAATTAAAAGTTGATACCCCCAAGCTGTATTCACTAGTCGATCTGAGAACTTGTATCAGATGTATTCTCGATATCTTCTGCAACGGTTACAAAAAAAAATTTCTTTCAAAACTGATCTTTTTTTTAAGAAAAAAACCAATTAACATTTTTTTAAACTAATCTTTTTTTGGTAATTTTTTTCTACGTTTCGGTAAAAAAATTAATCTAAAGTTTTTGTAAACTTTAACTTTTTCAATTTTTGTGCATGCCTAGTTTGAAAAAAAAACTGTATTCTGGAACCCTAATAACCTTCGTAAAAAATATCAAGAGTTAATCGCATAAATGTTCTCAGATCGACTATTGAATACAGTTTGGGGTTATCAACTTTTAATTAATGCAATTAACCATGCGTGAAATTATAGTGCGCAAAGGCCGAATCGGGTAAAAAATGAGTCAGTATTGTTTCCTGAAATGTTTTACAAAGTTGAAAGAATTATTTTAAATAAATTTAAATTTTTTGAATTCTTTTTTCTTAAATTTAACAAGAAGCTAGTGCAAATTTGTGAAAAAAAAGTCGAAGAAAATTGGTCTTTTCATTTTGATGATGATTACACGGTGTTTAGAAACAATACACTTGTGCCTTTTATTGTTCTTTAAAACATTGATCAATCAGTCCGGAAAAACTGTTCGACGGATCAATTTGAAAATTAACAGTGCTATTGAGGCTACATTACGCTTGAAAAAAAAACGCGGCAGCATTAGTGTTTCCATCAATATTTGTAAGGTAGTAGTAGATTTACTGACAAACTATAAAAAGTCACTTTTTGTCCTTTTTTCAAATTAATGTCAAGGGGGAAAAATGTTTTTCTGAAAGATCAACGAAAGGGGCTGGTAGGAAATTTATTCAAGTTTTCAAAGCTGCCCTTTAATTCCCGTTGCAATCATTGATTGCTGAGATATCGATGATCAAAGACAAAAGGATCTTTTTTCATTTAAAGTCGGATATCTTAGCAAAAAATTGACGTAGAGAGACAAAAAAACCAAATTAAAGCTGAATCAACAAGCTAACTGACCTATACATTGAGTTACGTTTGAAAAAAATTAACTAGCCCATGAAACCTTGAAAAAAAAACAAATAAATTTGGCAATTTTTTTCCTCCGCTATTCTTATGATAGCGCGAAAACCGCGGCGCACAAAAAAAAATGACAACAAATCGCGAAACTAGAAACTTGAAGCTTCGAAGGCTTTTTTTATCTCGATGCGACCATTTTTCACATAGATACAGCGCTTCAAAAAACATTCCGAAAAATGAAGAAGTGTTCTGTTCCTTTAATTTTTTGGAGTAGTAAATAAAAATGTTGGTCGAAACACGAACTTTTTTTCAAACTCGTTATGATTTTTTACTAATTATTTTGAAATTTCTCCCCGTACTTGACTTCTAAAACTAACATAATTAACGAAAATATTTCGCTCTTAGTACCAGGATTAAATTTACGATAGTTCTACTGCGTTCCGCGGAGAGAGTATGAGGTTGAAGTTTGTATCGTTGGAACGCAACGAAAAGTAATATTCGTGAATTCCTTTAATTTATTTTGGCAAACTTTGCTCACAAAAATCTGTTAACTATTTTTTAAGATGTTTATTTAGCAATCTACAATATAAATCTTAAAAAAAAGATTTTCTATAACAATAAAAATATAAAAAATAAAATGTAAGCAAGAGCTTTCGTTGCGTTCCAACGATGCAAACTTCAACACTATGGAGAGGGTTGACTGAAAACCAGTAGTGCTATATCAACACGTGCACCGCGATTTTCTGTTTTTTTTTTTACAAATAAACTCTTTACATACGTCAATATATACCTGATAAAGCCTAAAAGTTCTTTTGACCATGTATTTTATTGGTTTCTTTTTTTTTAATCTTAAAAAAACGGTCGAAAATGGGCATTGACGGTGGTGTTCTCTTTCCTTGACACACTGCGTCATTTTGACCTGAACGAATATGAAATAAAATGCTGACTCTCCCAAAATAGAAAGTTTTCAATAATTTTTTACAACAATTCAACTTTAGGCTTTCCGAGTTGCTAAAGACTTGCCCTGTGGAAAGGTGGTGACATCTTACCGTCTGTTTTAATAAATTTAAACAAATACCTCGACCACGATTCATATACACTTTGTCCACCGCTCGCCTCACGAAGGTATGGGTACAGTGCTGATGTCATCAGACGACGGAGATTCAGCCCGGACAGTGGCTTATTCTCCTCGAAAAGTTTCATCGGAAATATTTTGTCCATAGTCCACCAGGGAACGGAGAAAAGACTCTACGTTACGCTGGTTTATCTCGAAACACAATTTTTCAAAACGGCACGCAGCACAACGCCAAAAATGTTCATTATTTTCACTCCAAATTTTGAGTACATGTTTAAAATAACATTCCAAAAAGAAATACGTACGGGACTTTCTATGAGTTAGTTATAACATTAGTAATTACCAAATGATTGTCCTTTTTTTCTGTCGATAATTATGTTTATGGTTTAATGCTCCCCAATTACAAAAAAAAATAATATTTTCTCAATCCTCTACGTATTTCTCTAGCTATACTCGTATAAATTAATAGAATTTTTTTATTTTATTCTAAAATCAAATTTGCGTCAGCTGTACTGCGTACCGCAGAGCGGCTCAAATTCAACATGCCTCGCCAGAATGGCTCCAGCGTCACCTTTTGGCATAATTTTTTAATATAAATTTCATTTTGGTCACTCGAAGGTATGACTAATAACATGCTTGAATATTGATAGCCTGTTATTTGTCCTACAAAAAAAAATCGCGAAATATCACTAAATTTTGGCCGTTTACAGTGGTGTAAGCCCTTATGGTAAAACGAGCGTGAGCTCTTGATTTCTATCGATTTTGTTCAAATTTTAACCAGACATTGTTCATATCATTATGCAGGTTTGAGTGAAATTTCAGAACAGTTGACTATTTAGATTGGGAGATAATGGATTTTTCAATAGCAACTTTTAACACTGCAGGGTCTGCATTGGCCGAAAGTCAGGTCACATAATTCGGCGTACCATTCTATTGGGTTATTCATTTTGAAAAAAAATATGATTAGATAGCCAACTAGTTAGGGAACGAGTGAAAAAAGTTTGGATTGTCTTTACTATTCAGTTTTGCTAAAGACGTTCAGTAACGACAGAATAACTCTCGGTAAAACATATTTGTCCCCTATAATAAGAAGACATTATGCAACACCGTAGAACAATATTGTTCAATGTGCCGAGAGAAAAGATAATTATCGTGTTCCTACAGTTAAAAACTTTTAACGTAAAAAAAAATATTTTCGTTATAAACATTAATATTTTATATTGCTTATGTTATTGCCTTGTGTCTTTTTATAGAGGACAAATATTTGTTACGAAAAATTAGTCTGTCTAAATTTCAATGCAGACCCTGCAGTGTTAGAAGTTGCAATTTTAAAACCCATTATCTGTGAATCTCAATAGTCGACTGTTCTGAAATTTCACTGAAACATGCATAATTATACGAACAATGTCTGGTTAAAATTTGAACATAATCTATAAAAACCAAGAGCGCATGCTTGTTCTACCTTAACACGTTCAACCGTTGACCATTCAATTCTGTTGGGCTAAAGGTTTGGACGCGTCAACTCTGAGTATGAGATGATGGTAGCCGTAACCATTGAGATGCAAGAAGGCCCTAGCATCCTCGCCCTTTGTTTTGAAACGTACATACGTAAGCAAAAGGCCTTGCACAGATTGGTGGTGCGATCCATGGTAAGATATTATTCCTTGAGGTCAGCCTCACTGGTGCTCTCAGAGAGATTGGAGACAGCGGTGATATCCTCGCGACACCGGGACTGTATATTGTGGCCGCGACGATTGACGCGGTTTCTTATCCTCGATGCGTACTTGCTGCCCTGGATAAATCCGATGGTCCATCTAGATGGTAAAACCGACGCTACATTAGTTCTGGTTCCTACATGATAGGCCAGGTACTGTACCTAACACGTGTGTGCGTACGGTATCGGTACTAGCATTAGTATGGTGAGGATACAGAACCGGTATATCTTACTATTGCACAGTGTACCGGTACCATACTAGTAACACGTACATTTGCATGTAGCGATGTACTACCGCGGTAGTACATCGCTACTAAAATCAAATTCGTAATCAGCGACCCCGAAAACCTATAAATTGACATGCATTTTGATTATGTTCAAGAATATACGCTATTTCACGTGAGGGGGTGGCCAATAGGGGTGGAAGAGGGTGAATTTTCAAATTTTTAAAATCAAATTCGTAATCAGCGACCCCGAAAACCCCCGAGTAAGAAATTTTGAAACAATTACTTGATTTTTCGAGTTTTGGCCAGCTTTTTGGGAATCGGCCGCACTGTGTACCGTACAGGTATACCGTAGGGTACTATCTCTTTCATCGGGGATGAAAGGTTTCTTGCATCGGAGCCATTGGCTGTTTGACACATCGGCGAGCGGCAAAGCAATGCGAGGGAAGATCGTGGCAAATGGGAAAAGAACGTAAATTGACGTTATGAGGTTATAGCACGTACGTACCTTGACTTCCGGTGTTTTCTCCTTCGGCTTCTCGCTGTCACTATGTTCCTCGATCTTCTTCGTGTAATCGGCTGCGGCGGTTTTCTCGTCGGGCTTCGTGTCGGGATTTCTCGTCGGTAGTGTGCCGGCGTCCTGAGGCGACGCCCTCGACCACCGGGCTCGTTTCGTTCTTCACGTCAAAAGAAAACTCACCAAAACGCGACGAAAACAAACTTCACTCTATCACACATTATTACACATCGTTTGAAATATATTTCGAACAAATGTGCGAGGTTATAGCTCAGGCTTTCGACCTGTCAAAAATAAATTGTTCCGGAAGGAGTCGAGCGCGGTCGGTAAAATCAGGATGAAGCGAGCTGCGCGCCGCTAGTGAGAAAACGGATGAACTGAACGCTCGCTCCGGTACCTGATATTTTGACCTTAGTTGGTACATTTTTGCTACATTTATGTAAAAATTTCAAAATGCTTTTTCTCCGCCTTTTGTTCATGAAACAGGTGAAACAAAGCTTAAAATATGTGCTTTTTCACGGACCAGAGGATGACGCTCAGAAAATTACCGAAAATGCGATGCAATGGTTAATAAATCACCATTTTTCGCAGGGTAACCACAAACTGTAAATTTTTTTAAAAAAATTGGATAACGGAGGGCATCATCCCCTCGGAGCAAGTGTCCTACATGCACACAACAAATTTTATTCCAATCGGTTGTTCCGTTTGGGAGAATTCTTTTTTCAAAATTTCGAAGCGGTCGGAGGCATGTGGCACATCGCCTTAAGCGATCCCAAAAGATTTGTTGGTTCGCTGGGAGGAAATTTTAAAGACCGGCTTACCATCGGAAGTTAGAGTAGCTCTGGTAAAGAAATATCCTCCTCTAAAGAATTGCGTGATTATTGATCCACCAAGAGTAAACCCGGAAATTCAGGCCTCATTACAAGAGGTAATCGTCAAGAGGGATGAACGAATTTTGGCAAAGCAAACAAAGATCACAGCTTGTCTCGCGGCAATCGCAACGATTTTTTAAATTGTCGTAGATCAATACAAGGGCCAAGATAATTTGGTCATAATTGAACAATTAAGCGATATCGGAAAATTTTTTATCGGATCTTCAACACAATGAATCGGCTATAAGGAAAAGTTTAATCTTGGCAAATTTAAACTCATCCTTCAAAGACCTCTTGAAGGCAGCTACTCCGGACGAATTCTTATTCGGTAAGCAGCTGGATGAAAAATTGAAGACGGCAAAGGTTCTTGAAACCTCGCGGAAAGATCTGAAGTCTGTGCAAAGATCACAAACCCAAAAAACTCGAAGTTCCCGTCCCGTCGATCTCAGTACAATCAGAGACCCTTTCAATCGACGGCGGGCGGGAAAAAACAACAGACTACAAAGAATTTGAGTTTTCCGACGAATCGAAGAGCCAGTTAGGGATCCGAGAGTAATTGGAAGGGCAATCAGGGACACGAAATCAACTCGCATCAGAAACGTCGCTAACAACTGTACGTTTTGTGGCAGGTAGACTCAAATATTTTATACGGAGTTGGCAAGAAATAACCTGCGATAAATTAATTCTATCATGGATAAAGGGTAACAGGTTACCCTTCGAGTCACCGCCTTTTCAATATAACGTTCCAAGGAGCATCTCTATCTCAAATACAGATCGTTTTGAGATTAAAGATCTAATTTCGAAACTCCTTAAGAAGGGCGCGATTTATACGATGTAGCGCTGAACCGGGTCAGATTATCTCCTGGATTTTTTGATACCGAAGCCAGACGGTAGTAACTGATTAATCTGAATTTGAAAAGCTTGAATGAATTCGTAAAAACGCAGCATTTTAAGCTAGAGGACAGAAAGACCGTAATAAACTTAATGGCTCCTAACTGTTTCCTGGCGACAGTAGACCTAAAGGATGCGCATTACGTAGTCTCAATTGCGCAATCAGATAGAAAATTATTGAGGTTTCAGTTCAATGGTCAGCTTTACGAATTCGCCTGCTTGCCTTTTGGCCTTTCATCGGCACCCTATGTTTTCACAAAAATCTTAAAGCCAGTGATGATAAAGTTAAGAAGGCAAGGATATCTTTCGGTAATTTATCTAGACAATATATAGCTTTTCGGAAGGTCGTATGAGGAATGCGCGGACAACGTTGATGCTACTTACGCACTCTTGAACGAGTTGGGTTTCATAATTAATGAAAAAAAGTGTCAGCTAGTTCCGTCCAAAAGGTGTAAATTCCTCGGTTTCCGGTTTGATGAAGATGAAGATGACCATTGAGCTAACACAAGAAAAAAGAACAAAGGTGGCTAGGGCGATAAAGAAATATAGCGCCTTGAGCCGCTGCAAGATTCGAGAGTTTGCCGAATTTCTGGGTACAATCGAGTCATGTTGTCCGGCGATTCAATATGGTTTGGGTCGTACAAAAATATTTGAGAGAGCTCGGTACTTAGCCTTAAAAGCCAATAACGACTGCTATTATAAGTACATGACGTTATACGCATGTCTTTAACCCGATTTCATCTGGTGGGCAAGTGTGATTTCTTCCGCGGATAACTCAACAAGAGTTCCAAGGTTTTGTCGTGAGATTTTTACAGACGCGATTTTTACAAACAACTCCCCATCAGGATGGGGAGTTGTTCGTGAAGGTGAGAGATCGCACGGTTTTTGGAACGATAAAGAACGCGTGTCTCATATTAATATACTAGAACTAACTACCGCCTTCTTCGGATTAAAATGTTTTGCTAATGACCTAACAAATTGCGACATTTTGTTGCGCATAAACAACGCCACGGCTATTTCATATATAAATCGAATGGGTGGAGTGCGATTCGAAAAACTAAATAAGTTGTCAAGGTCAATATGGAATTGGTGTGAGGAGAGGGGTATTTTTGCATCTTTTATCAGCTCAAAGGATAATAACGAAGCAAATTTCGAGTCTGGTAAATCAGAATTGGAAACCGAGTATGTCCTATCAAATAGAGCATTCCGGAAGATCGTCCGTTCCCTTGGAGCACCCGAAATCGATCTCTTTGTTACACGCGTAAACGCAAAGTGTACGCGATATATTTCATGGCTTCGCGATCCAGATAGCGTGACGGTTGATGCCTTCACAGTCCTGGAAAAATCTCTTCTTTCACGCATTTCCTCCATTGGCGGTCATAGTACGAGCATTACGTAAGATACAAGACGAAGGCTCAGAGGGTATCCTTGTAGTGCCAGAGTGGCCTGCTCAACCCTGGTATCCACTATTTCAAACTCTTCTCATCTCTAAGCCAATTTATTTCAGTTCAAACAAAAGTCTATTGACTTCTTCTAACAGCGATCTTCACCCATTCTGGAGGAACATTACCCTGGTTGCAAGAGTTTTATCAGGAGGGCGTTCGAGGCAAAATGTGTACCGAAGAAATCTGTGGAGATTATAATCGCCTCACTCCGCAAATCATCGATGAAACAGTACAATGGAGGTTTAAAGAGATGGTGGGAATTTTGCGTTAACAAGAAAGTGAGCCCGTTTTTTTTCTCGATCGAGAACGTACTAGAGTTACTAACTCAAGAGAGTTAGCTCAAGCAGTCACTACCCAAACATTAAGTCGCTGGATGAAAAAGATGCTGACAAGAAGCGGTCTGAATATCGAGATATTTTCAGCAAACAGCACCCGGCACGCATCGACGTCGGCCGCCAAACGAGAAGGCGTCAACATTGACAGTATAAGAAAAACCGCGGGATGGACAAATAACTCTAAAACGTTTGCTAAGTTTTACGACCTGCCAATTATTAATGCTAAAAGCGCATTCGCGAAAGCGATCTTAGAGATCTAAGGTTTCGTGTTGTTTTTTTTGTCTCTTTAACATATAAAATGTTACAATTATTGATCTCGTTAAAGAATTATAATATAATGTTAATTTACCAGTAACACTGAGTATTTTGTTGCCATAATTAACTTTGAACACGATTGATCTTGAGAAAGAGGCGCAAAATACAATTAATCAATTAAACGAACTTACCTGTAAGTGAAGGTGTATTGTAATTGTATGTAGCGCCTCTTCCGAAAAGATCAGTCCCCAAAAAACAAATACCCCATATCTACAGTATAGATATTTACCCGAGCTATTATGGCAACGCTTTGAAGAAATGATGGTCTAAGACAAATGCAGCTCACGGCTGAGACAAAAAAAGTTTCTAGGTAGGCTTTGAACATGTGGTGATACCGGCATGAAGTGAGGGTACTACACGATTGACCTTTTCGGAAGAGGCGTTACATACAATTGCAATAGAACTTCACTTACAGGTACGTTCGTTTAATTGATTAATTATTTATGAAATTTGATAGGGAAAAAATGGAGAAAAGCTCGCTTCCTTTGTCTCTTTCTCCCTCGCGGTCCGATATCATTCGTTATCACCTATCTTTTTCCATTATTCGACATTAGTTCATCCGAAAAATATTTCCCTCGGCGTCTTTCATCCGGGCGATGTCGTAATGGTATAAATAATGGACTACCGTCACAACCTATTCTATCCGTACCGCGTACACGACAATTCACTTTCGTATATATTCTCCCTCTCGGATTTTCCGGTACGAACATACACTGGAGTATTCCTCTCTGCTCATCCTTGCCCTTAACAGTATATAGGTAGTAGATAGAAGACTCTTCTGGCCTATTAGAGACGGCGGCGAGGTAAGTGCATTCGATAAGTGAGAGTAGTCGTAACCGAAACCTCGCGGTATTACTAATTTTTCTAGGTGTACTCCGTGCATCCCACTAGATTTAATGAGTTTTCCATTTTATTTGCTCGATCTATCTACTTGACTCGGCAAAAAGCCACATAGGTCGTTTCTCTTTTGTTAAAAGAAAATAATAACCTCCTACATTTTATTCAGGCTACAAAAATGTAGCGCTGGACAGCGCTGTGTGCGACTGTGGCCGTGTGTTAGTGCGTGCGTGGAGCCCCCACTTCACCGCGCGCCAGGGCCGTATTTGCCGCGTTGCATTCGTTTTGATCCGAAAATGTAGATTCCACCAAAAATTGTACGCAAATCCGCCCTTAAAAAAGGCGACACTTTTTTTGGTTCTTTCTACTACTATGTATAAAAAAAAAGATTTCTCGAGTTGGTAACATTTTTCATTGTTCTTGCAACACTTGATCTCGGAATTTTTCTATCGGATTTAACGTGTTCAGAAACGCTTGAAAAAAACAAACAAAAAAGTAGTGTTTAATCGGAAATTTTCTGAATTTAAAAAAAAATAGTAATTTTTTCTCCCCCACTCCTCCATAATGGTAAAAATCGAAAAACAAAACTTTAGATGTCGGTTTCGGTCTGTTCACCATGTTTTTCATCAAATATAATTTTTCTTCGGAAACTTCAGAAAATTTCCGATCAAAAACTTATGTAAAAATGTTCCGCTCTATCCTGCGCAGTCAACAAGAAATTGCTAATTAAAAAAACAAAATTTGAATTTTTTTTCTCTACAGTTTGAAGATTTATGTACAGTTTGTATCAATAGAATCATTCGTATTTAAAGCAGAACAATCGAGTTAGGTTGTGAAAGGTAAGTCAGTTGAAATGTTTAGAGTTTTATTTCTCCTTTTTAGTACAGTCGTGATGTATATTGGGATCGGAAAAAATTAGAAGAAGGCTAGTTTTTTGACAACTGATTTTGTTGGTGCCGCGGGTGCTAAATCCAAGTTTGCCTAAAAATCGGGGTGTAGGGTTTTTTTAGGGGATGAAAGGGGATGGCGGTGGATTAATGCCAAATTATAACCCCCACGGGGTCGGCGCCGGGAGACAAAATGTTCAGAAAAATCGGGGCTTTGTTTTTGTCCACAGCGTCGAATTCGTGGAAGTTCATTTTGAGGGTGAAAAAGTGGGGTGAAATTTTGAAAAATCAGTTTTCATTCGATAAGTCTTTAGGAAAAACTCATACAATGTTCGTTTAAATGGGAACGTTGCAGCCCTTGAAAAGACGCGTCGATCGAGTATTTGATCATCCCTCTCTAATAATATATTCACCCCCAAAAGAATTGTTGAAGTATAAACAAAAAAATTGTTTATTGAATAACTCAAAAACAATCGACTTTTCATCGATGGTTTAAACGTACGAAATGTAGAGAATAATTTTCTCTATATTTTCGTTCCTATGGACCACCCTTGGATTTTGCTTTTTCGAACCCCGCTCAGGGATTGAAAATTCAAAATGAAATTCTGGAAAAATTATTGACCGAAAATAAAGAGATACGAGTTTGGCGCTGTAGGTAAAAATGTAGTTAAGGGTTCAAGCTATAAATTCTTCCAAGGCGGCGAATTCGTGCGGTCAATAGTTTTCCCAGAATTTCATTTTGAATTTTCAACCCCCAAGAGGGGTTGGAAAATCAAAATTTAAGGGTAGTCCATAGAAACGAAAATATACAGAAAATCATTCTCTACATTTTGTACATTTGAACCATACTCGAAAAATCGATTGATTTTGAGTTATTCAATAAACGATTTTTTGTTTATACTTCAACAATTCTTTTGGGGGTGAAGATGTTATCGGAGAATGATGATCAAATACTCGATCGACGCGTCTTTTCAACCGCTACAACGTTCCCATTTGAACAAAAAGTGTACGTTTTTTTTTCTAAACAGTTATTGAATTAAAACCGATTGTTCGAAATTTCACCCCACTTTTTCACCCCTAAAATGAACTTCCATGACTTCGGCGCTGTGGACAAACTAAAGCCCGGATTTTTCTGAACATTTTGTCTCACGGCGCCGACCTCGTAGGGGTTGTAGTTTGGCATTAATCCACCCCCATCTCCTTTCATCCCCTTAAAAAACCCTACACCCCGATTTTTAGGCAAACTTGGATTTAGCACCCGCGGTACCTACAAAATCACCTGTCAAAAAACTAGCCTTCTTCTAATTTCCTCCGATTTCGGGATTTTTCAGCGACAGCACGGCTGTACTATTTCTCTTTTCTCGATGGAAAATCGTATTGAAAATCGATCAAACATCATCCTCAAAAACGAACGAAAATACGTATGATTTTAGACTTTGTCTTGAAGTTATGAGTACGAAGAAGACTATCACTAGATCATCTAGCAGGAAAAACCCTCAGAAAGAATCTCCTAAACCAGCGGCAGTAAACCAGGCAGTGAAAAAAAAACTGCAAACAAAACAGGCGATAAGAAAACTAATGGCGGAATCGTCCAGAAAAAAATATTGAGACCAAAACAAGGAGAGGACAAACAATCAGAGCGTCAAACATCGGCCAATTCAGAATCAGAGAAACCCACAAATGGTTCAGAGGATGCAATTTACGATAGCGATGTATCGGAACTTCCTTGGAATTATTCTTCCGACTCCGGGCATTCTGATGATGAAGAGCACACGTCACAGCAGTGGTCAACGAGGATCGTCAACCACACTGTCGAGGAATTTTCACTGCGTCGAGGGCCCCGGCATAATTTACCCGTAGATGCTCATGAACTCGATTATTTGGGCCTCTTCCTCAACGAAGGATTCTATGAAACGGTTGCACAGGAGACAAACAGGTATGCGGAATATTCACAGCAAGTGAAAAACGCTCCAGATCCCAAATGGATTCCCGTCACAGCACCAGAAATAAAAGCGTACATTGGGATTCTAATATATATGGGAATTATAAAAGCGCCGACTGTCGAGCATTATTTTTTGGGGGATTTTGTCTCGTGTCCTCTCGTCTCTAACTCAATGACCTTCAAACGCTTCCAACACATCGGCCGATACCTGCACTTAGTAGACGAGGAAAATCGAAATAAGTGTGACCTCTTGTCGAAGATGAGACCAGCGCTGGACGTATTACAAAATTTCCGGAAGTATTTCCAGCCTGGTCGAGATCTTTCAGTCGATGAGGCGATGATAGCCTTCAATGGGAGATTGATGTTTAAGCAGTATATGCCTGCCAAACCGACAAAGTGGGGAATAAAAGTGTGGACAATCGCAGAAGCAGAGACCGGTTACATGCTGGGGATGAAGATTTATTTGGGGAAGAAAGAGCCGACACAGAATAAAAATCTTCTTCTGGGTGAACAGGTGGTGCTGGACATGACCGAGCCTTTTTCTGGGGAAAATCACCATATCTTCTGTGATAACTTTTTCACTTCTGTTCGTCTTGTGGAGTTGTTAAAATCGCGTAAAATGTATACTTGCGGTACAATCCGAACGAACACGAAAGACTGGCCAGCGGAACTTCGCAAACCTGCTGCACTGAAGCTTAAGCCGGGGGACTGCATCCAAATGCAGAGAGATGACACAACTGCAACGGTTTGGCATGATAAGCGGGATGTGTCGATAATCTCCAACAACTGTGACCCACTGATACGTGTTGAGAAACGTCGAAATAAGAAACGTAAAGGTCAAGAGTCCATACAGTGTCCTCTTCCTATTGTTACGTACAATAACGGTATGGGTGGAGTCGATCTATGCGATCAAAAACTGTCGTACTACCCAATTGGTCGCAAAACTGTGAAGTGGTGGAAGTACGTGCTTTTCTTTGTAATCAACGTGTGCATCACCAATGCCTCCACTCTACGCGAAATTACGACAAGATCTCATCAACACAGTAAACCGCCTAACCAGCTGGCTTTTCGAGAAAATTTGGTCAGACAATTGATTGGAGGCTTCTCGTCGCGACGACGGTCCATTTCGAGTGCAACCGTCCAGGTGCCGCATCAGTTGGAGCGCATAAGTGCGAGAAACTGCACTGAGTGTGCCCGAGTGGGGAGGAAGACGAAAAATTACTTAGCAGTACGTACAACTTGGCAATGCTTGTGTTGCCAAATACCTCTGTGCAAAGACCCCTGCTTCCGACACGTCCACGGTTTCGATAAGATCAGAGAGAAATCGGAGTCGCAAAAGGGATAATCATTATCTAGTGACTAAAAAATGTGATAATTTGTCATAAGATAGTATTTCTTGTTATCGTTTTCATTCAGTTTATATAGAATAAGAAAACCTTTCAATAAAAAAATTGAAGCCACTATTCCCGCTCATTCCTTTTTAAATCGAAGCGCCTACATTTTTTTAACAAGACCGAGACGCACGGGCCTGAGCGCGCCATCCCTACTCTAGCCGCTCAGCGCCTAGCTGCTGAGTGGGGACTCTCGACGATCCGGCAATGGGTTAACGGTACGAGATATGAAAAAAATCGAATTGCAACCATGTTTATTTTTTCGTGTATTATACATTGGCGATAAGACCGATAATGCTATCGACGAAAAACGAAAAACACCACCATTTTCGAGGGTGCGTTTCACCCCTTAAAAATCGAGTTCCACAGATATAAAAAAATACGTGTCGCCTATTTTTACTCATTCTACAATCGTGTCAAATTTCATCGAAATCGGAGAGATCGCCTTCGCAACCTTTCTTTGTAAGTAAACGAAATTGGTGATGGGTTATATGAAATCGGGCTGCAATAATGATACCAAGAATTTCATGATTTACAACGGAATTCGTGGATTTACAACTGGTAAAAAAAATCGCCACTTCCAATAAGGTAGGGTAAGCTGGTATAGGAGTACGCACCTAAGCTTCAAAGCGGTGAAAAAAAACAAACAAATACATTTTACGAATCAGTTTTTGTTTTAATCGAAAGAATATCTAGTATTCTATTTAAATTATGTGCGACGATTGGGAATCTTATTTTTTTTTAAAGTAACAAACTAAAAACTACGAAACGGGATTTGCGCACTCTTACACATACGGGCGTTTAAGGGGGGATTGTCTTTTTTTTCGCAAAATTTACCGCTTTTTGGGAATTTTTTTGTGAAGAAAGTATACAATGGAAAACTTGTGAAACTTGGCATATAGTTTTATTGATCTGTTTACTACATACAAAAAATTTTTTAAACAATTTCATAAAAAAATCCGCCTCCCACCCCCCTCGACGCGCGATGGTCCTTTTTTGATGGTGTGCACGATTACAGTCTTCACGTTCATTCTGCAACAAAAACCCAAAAAGCATTTTACTTTAGACACATATAGCTATCGTTCGATGAAGGGGAAAAAAAATTGACGATTTGGTGACGTTTTGAACTTGAAGTATCGATTTTTCGAAAAAAATTGATCGATTTTTCGTTATAAATAAAAAACTATTAAACGTATTGCTTTTTTGCTTCATCAAACGATAAAAGGATGTCAGCTGAGCATTCTGTCCAAATTTGAAGGCAATCGGTTGAATAGTTTTTGAGAAATCGTGCACACCATCAAAAAAGGACCATCGCGCGTCGAGGGGGGTGGGAGGCGGATTTTTTGATGAAATTGTTTAAAAATTTGTTTGTATGTAGTAAACAGATCAATAAAACTATATGCCAAGTTTCACAAGTTTTCCGTTGTATACTTTCTTCACAAAAAAATTCCCAAAAAGCGGTAAATTTTGCGAAAAAAAGACAATCCCCCCTTAAGAGTACGCACGGGGGTCGATAAGAGTACGCAAGCATCAACCGACACATAAATTGCAATTAAAGTTGCCCACATTTGTATGAGCGGTGCATTTCTCATGCCACCAAGCTTTACACTTCACTACACTCGATCCATTTCTCACATATTGGTTCATCGTATATTTTTTTATATACTTTGTATACGTGTAAAAAATATATAATATCTATAGACAAAATACTATATATACTATATCTAGAAGATATTTTATATATTTATATATATATATATATATATATATATATATATATATATATATATATATATATATATATATATATATATACACACACACTACATACTATATATATATATGATGTAAAAAATTTCTGTATAAAAATTAATATACAAGTGTAGGAAGTTTTTATGCGGATACCGCTTATGAAATTTCAGATACAATTTTGAAAATCCAAAACAGGTTTTTAAAAAATGAAAGTGTAGCTCCGTAATATTAATATACTTGTGCGTTTGAAAAATAATGCACGTGTAAAGAAATAATCACATCCACGTATATTGAAATCAAGAACCATTTGCAGATATCAAAATACGAGTGTATATTAAATTCAAGAACCATTTGCTAAGATCAGCATACGGGTGTGTATTAATTTCACGGAACCAAAGTATTACCTTTAATGTACACTGTAAAAAGCTTCTGTGTAAAAATTAATACACAAGTGTATGATGTTTTTATGCGCACGCCGTTTATGAAATTTCAGATAATATTTTGAAAATCCAAAGCAGGTTATTTTAAAAATAAAAGTGTAGCTCCGTCGTATTAATATACTTGTGCGTTTGAAAAATAATGCACGTGTAAAAAAATGTTCACATCCATGTATATTAAAATCAAGAACCATTTGCTGATATCGATATACGAGTGTATATTAAATTCAAGAACCATTTGCTAATATCAATATACGGGTGTGTATTAAAATTACTGATCCTAAGTATTAAGTTTATTTCAGAAATTGATAATTGCAATACGTTTTTATGTAAAAACTATCAAATTAAGACCACTCCATTCATATACTGTATGATGCTTTCGTGATACTTGTGTATATGATTTTTTCGCAGCTCTATCCCATAATTAATATTGAATACTTCAATAATAAAATTTAAATGCAGCGAAATCACTGCACGTATGTATTTTTTTTTATATGTATTCCTCAGAGGCACTTGAGGATCCTTTCTTCCCCTTTTCCCATCCCCTCCTTTATTCCTTCCATTCCTTCCGACATTCACAATCCTTCCAGAGTCTCTCCCCCCCCCCCCCCCCACCCAAGTGTTGACCGCAGCCACTCTTTCCTAATGCACTACTGTATCGCATTTGCACGAGGGCCCAGAGAAACTGCGGAAAACCTGGGCCGATACAGGCGGCTATATTTGGCTGAGTTTCAGTTGTATTACCATCAGAAACTCAGACAAACTGCCGCCCACTCAGAAGTTGACGCGCAAACCAGTGCACGGGCAAGCGGTCACCGCTCCAAGTATTTGGCAGCCTCCAATGCTGCTTAACTTCAGTGACCGCCGAGCCCGCACGCCGACCGCGCGCCCATCTCTGTCGGTTCTACTGCACGCATCTATTTGAAATTCATGTGATTTTGAGATATCGTCCGGGTCAAAAATTATGAAAATCAGAAAATGTTTCTTCAATATTAACATACGAACACATATTAAATTCAACTTACCTGTGATTTGTTTTTGACAAACAATTGTTATTCTCAGTGGCTTTTGTCTTGGAATTTTCTGAATCGAATCACAGTATTCATGTACTGGGTGGTATTATTCCGAGAAGGATATCATCGATATTCCTAGAGATTTGTCTTATATTTAACTCCGCGGCGATGAAAAATAATATCAGATAGGGGTACAATCACGATACTTTCCAATTCCAATTCAGTTCCACATATATTATATTTTTCAGGCAGCCATAAATAAATTTCAAACTTGTTTTGTATTTTCAATACTCTGTTTTTTATAGTTGAATTAATATAAAACTGTTGTAATCTTTAATTAAAGGCATGGGTTGATTCAATACATTTTCCATAAATTTGCAAACTTTTCTTGGAAATTCCATGTTGCATCTATTAAATTCTATATCCACGTTAGAATTTCATGTTCCTGTTTTAAATTTACGGTACAAGTGTCATAAATTCAATTTCATTTACTGAGTTCGTAAAATTCAATTCTTTTGTGCCTTAAATGTAGTGTAAATTTCATATAATTTTCACATGCTTTCATATGATTTTCATCAGCGTTCATGAATTTTTTTTTCAATTCCAGTTTCGCAATTTTAAATAGATCTGTTGTGATCATGCATTATACGTATCGTAAAATTCAGTTTCACATATATTATATTTTACAGGCAGCTGTAAATAAGTTTCAAACTTGTTTTGTATTTTCAATGCTCTGTTTTTTATAGTTGATTTATTATACATCTGTAGTAATTTTCAATTGAAGACACGGGTTAATGCAATACATTGTCCACAAATTTACAAACTTGTCTTTAAAATTCCATGTTGCATCTATCAAATTCTATATCCACGTTAGAATTTCATGTTCCTGTTTTAAATTTACGGTACAAGTGTTTCAAATTTAATTTCATCTACTGAGGTTGTAAAATTCAATTCCTTTGTATCTTAAATGTATTGTAAATTTCATATCATTTTTTACAGTGTATATATATATACATATATATATAGGGCATTCCACGCCATTTCAGCTAGCCCGTGACCCTAACCATTTTTGGTTTTCCTGTTTTTTTTTTTGTAAAATTGTACCCCATGAAAGCAATAACCAAACCAATTTTTAGATTGTTATCTCTCCTCTTTTAGGAGTTATAATTTTTCAAAATATCTCGATTTCGGAAGTTTTGGAAACGTTTAAACGCTGATAACTCCTGAACTAATTGAGATATCGACAGATGTCACTATGCCATTTTTTACTTTGACGCATACGTTCATTAGAAAATAAGAAAAAAAAAATCAATTATCGATGTCAACGTTTGTTTTGCTTCTAAAGGGAAAACTATTTTAAAAAAATAATTCACTCTTTTTTTTTATTCTCTATAATCGATTGACCCATTTTATGATTTTTAAGACCAGTCTCATTGTGGGTCTATTTATCCTTCTATTTTTTTCGAGTTTATCATATTTTTTTCAGAAGACTTTTATCATTTTAATCTCCAATAATGCTATTAATGATTTTGTGATTTCCAATTCGGCTTTGTCAGGCCTGAAACCGTTTATTTTTTAATTTGTGCTGAAATTAACGGAAAAAAGGGTTTTTTTATTTAAAATAATTTTTTTCGTTAAATTCCGCACAAACTAAAAATAAACCGTTTCAGGCCTGACGGAGCCGAATTGGAAATCATAAAATCATTAATAGCATTATTGAAGATTAAAGTGATAAAATTCTTCTAAACAAATTTTTTTTCAGAAAGAAGTCGACATTTTTTGGAAAATTACAACTCTTACAAGAGAAGAGATTAAAACCGAAAAATTGGTGTGGATATTCCTTTCATGGGGGGATATTCCTTTAAAAATCAGGAAAACCAAAAATGGTCGGCGTCACGGGCTAGGTGAAATGGCGTGAAATGTCCCATATATATAAAATATATACTATATATATATAATACATATATATGAATATATATTTTTTCTATACTTTGTATGCTTGTAAAAAAAAATTAACAACAGTCGTATACGCGCGTGCTCCTACACACCCAAGCACTGCGTACTCTTATACCACCTGCACATCTTAAACAAACATGACTGTTACTGCCAATTATTGATGAGATGCGAAATTACTTTCATTTTGAACAATAACCTTAGTGAACCGGCGTACGAAATGAACAGTTGTTTTTGAAAAAAGTAAATTATGTATCGTACTTGTAATGCTTTGAAAATATCAAAAACAAATAAGAAATTGCAACCATAACTTCAAACTTACGTAGCCTCTCCGTTTTATTTCACTTTGGATTTTTTTTGGTCAGAAACCCTTACCCTGTGAGGTGGTCAAAACACAACAGAAGTTAGCTTCAATTAGCAAACCGTTTCGTCATTAGCTTAACTGCGGACTCTTATCGCCTGCGTACTCCTATACCAGCTTACCCTACTCACTCGTGCTATTGTTACATAAAAACTGTTTTGATCTGCATAAATCGTAGTGAAAGAAACAGGGGCGCAGGATAGAAAACATGAATGTACGGCAAGCAGTGGCGTAACTACGTGGGGGCGGTGGGGGCTCTCCGCCCCGGGCCCCCAAAAAATTCGGCGAGATAGGGGCCCCCAAAAAACGCAAAAAATCCACAAAAAAAGAAAAAACAACTCAGTTTTCCCTTATTTCGTTGGGGTCCTCCCGCCTTAAAAAATGTGAACCACATCGCCATCAACTTCAACTCTATGGTTTTGACCAAGCTTGATGACAGTTTAGTCGTTTGTATTTGGCGCGGCGGGTTCGGGCGGATCGTTTACCAATGACAAAAAAATCCGATTTTTTTTGTCATTGAATAGAACAGTCCATAATTGTATAAGACAGAGCGAAAAAAAAAATTACAGCAAGTTTTACATCATCAAAAACATTTTTAGCGAGACTAGTGATTTTAATAAAATAATTTTGAACTTTACTGTCAGTTCCTTAGATTTCCAATCAAGATACCCTTGCGAGACGACTTGAAACAGCATTTTTATGATTTTTTGATTTTAGACTTGATAGTGCGTGAAATCCCAAATAGGGTTTTACAATCGGCACAGTAATGGCCCACGACTGGTTGCCAGACAACAAACGATGGCGCGGTAATGGCTATACAGACGGGCCAGATCCGCACCATGCATGGTTGGTAATGGTAAACCATGAATGGCTGCTAAGACTTGGCCAACTATCACACGCCCATATTGGCCCAGCAACGGCTGCCGGATCTTCTGCCGGAAATGAAAAACAAAAAATTGACAAATTATGAATATAAAAATTCTAGTAGTATCTTTTTTGTTTTCTTATGCTTTACTTATGTCCATGTAAATAGAATAATTGCATTAAAAACGCTTTCTGAATTGTTCAAGTTTTTGCCTTTCATCGGGATCGAACCTGCGCCTTTCGTTCTAGTGTCGAGCGCCCTACCCACTTAGCCATTCTAACACTTACAGAATTCATCGTTTGTTCGTTCCTTACTTTTATGCCGATAATTTTATTCGTGACATTAAAGTTTACCGATAATTTTTTCGGTCCATTTAGGCTGTAAAAATAACTCGGTCGTTTTGGGTGAAGTTCCGAAAAGCATACTCGTCTGATCGAGCTGAAATTTTGCAATGAACTTCCTCTCATTATCCTAAGAGAAACCGTTAACGGATTTTTGACGACTAGCAATAGTTTTCAATATATCGCATTATAAAGTTTATTATTTCACGCCATACGAGTATATCTATATATCCGATAGACACCCCCCACTCCTCCGGCCGCGCTGCTTCCTGGCAAACAGTGCTCGCCCGTATGTGCATATCACTTGCCATGTGGGATGGTTTTGTTTGGGTTTATTTAATATAGTAGAAGCGCAGTACAATAGATAACTTTCAAGATACGATATATCGAAAACTATTGCTAGTCGCCAATATCCTTTTAAAGGTTCTCTTAAATTATTGAAAAGAAGGTTGGTGCAAATTTTCAGCTTCATCAGTGGGATATGCTTTTCGAAACCTTATCCCTTGTTTTTACGTGTTACAGTTTAACGACCTGCATTTGCAAAACACCCAAAAACAAACCATCAATGGCTGGAACAGATCTGGCAAGCCGTTCATCCGCCTACGATACCCCAATGCTGATCGCCACATTATCGGTGCGATAGTATTGGCCCACGAATGGCTGGCATAGATCTGGCAAGCCGTTCATCTACCTACGATACCCCAATGCTGATCGCCACATTATCGGTGCGATAGTATTGGCCCACGAATGGCTGGCATAGATCTGGCAAGCCGTTCATCCGCCTACAGTACCCCAATGCTGGTCGACGAATCATTGGCCGATTATCAGCAAACCGTTTAATGGCTGAATGCTCGCATTTTTGTTACGACAGGCGACCCTCTATGGGAATATAACCTAATTGTAACTGTAATAAAAAAAAATGAAAATAGGGAGATAATTCCGCTATTTTGGATAAAGATGCAGTAACATTTTACTTATTTCCACATATCGATATCGATGTTAACTCATTGTTGCCCTTTAAAGGTCCTAAATATTGAGGTCCTCAATGTAGAAAAAAGCAAAATAAAAAAATTAATGCATTTTTTTCCACATAACCATAACTGAGACAAGCTATCGCTTGTCTCAAAACCGGCCGGAATATGGCACCACACGTGTATCTTACGCGCATCAATTTAAAAGGTAAGTAAATCCATGTTAAACCAGTGTTTTCATAGCGATGTGCCTGATTTTTTATCTTTGATATAAAAAATATAAAATTAGCGGAAGAGTAATAATTATTATTACTCATAATTGTTTTACGAAAATAATCCTAAGTTCTTTCGTAGATTTGATCCAAATCTTTGTTTTATTATGTCGGTTCTTTATATAAACAGGTATCTCCGCACTTTTTGGGGTTTGTAAATGATAAACATCCATCCATCCCAATATTCCCTTTTATAACATTGAAAGAATAAGAAATAATCTATCGATACTTTATTTCGACAAGACCCAGCACTACATTGTTAATGCAATAAAGTTAGTTTACAGTTTATCGACAAAGTGTTCATGAAGTGCATGTGTAAAATTGCATCAATGTACACTGATTGAATCGTATGCGTGCGTAGAGATGGGAATATTTTGTTGGGTACGTTTACCTCGTCTCGTAGACTTTCGCGGTCTTAGTGACAGACTTAGGATTCTAAACGTAAGACCTCCGCCGTTTTTTTGTTAATTTTTGTTCAATTTAAAACAAAGTTACTACCGTTAAAATTGACGTGATGTGCATTATTGGACTTTGATTTCACCATAAAAAACAGGCTTGCTTGCTTACGTTCGCACACAAAAGGTAAGTTCAGCATTTAAAATTTTATATTTTGTAAACTTGGTTTGCCGTATGTCTTATGCCTTTCGACTCAAATGAACTTTGAGAAACTGATAAATCGTTAATCGTTGGTTTTGCAGCCCGGCTTGTAGCAGTTGGCTTCGGACGCCACGGCCCTTTCGGACCGTAACAATTCTTGCGTTGCAGCAGCGATTTCAAGATCCGAAATGTAAGTTTACTTCTTAAAAGGGTTTGAATACTTTAAATAGGAGATTCAGGTTTGAAACGAGCTTTGATTTCGACTATCAACAGCCTTATTTGTTAGTTTTGCAGCCAGGGTTCCCAAATAGGATTTTATAATCGGCACAGTAATGGCCCACGACTGGTTGCCAGAGAAAAAACGATGGCGCGGCAATAGCTATGTAAACGGGCCAAATCCGCACCATGCATGGTTGTTAATGGTAAACCATGAATGGCTGCTAAGACTTGGCCAAATATCATACGCCCATATTGGCCCAGCAACGGCTGCCCGATTTTCTGCCGGAAATGAAAAACAAAACATTTACAAATTATGAATATAAAAATTCTAGTAGTATCTTTTTTATTTTCTTATGCTTTACTTAGCTCCATGTACATAGAATAATTGCATTAAAAACGCTTTCTGCATATGTTCAAGTTTTTACCTATCATCGGGATCGAACCTACGTCTTTCGTTCTAGTGTTGAGCGCCCTACCCACTTAGGCATCCTAACACTTACAGAATCCATCGTTTGTTCGTTCCTTACTTTTATACCGATAATTTTATTCGTGGCGTTAAAGTTTACCGACAATTTTTTTGGTCCATTTAGGCTGTGAAAATGACTCGCTCGTTTTGGGTGAAGTTCCGAAAAGGATATTCCTCTGATCGAGCTGAAATATTGCACCAAACTTTCTCTCATTATCCTAAGAGAAAACCTTAAGGCAGCACACCACTGTGACCCCCTGTTTTTTTGCCATTTTTCAAGAATTTTTTTTTGTGGGAAAAAAAGAGATATTCGAATTTTTTTTTGTTTTGTTCGTTGTTTATTGAAGATACATAAAATTTTTTTTTTTATTTTTCACGCCCCATGGTGACGCTGGGGAAGCTCCCGCGTCAGGTACTGTTGCCTCTGCAGTGGTTCGCGGCACGCAGCAGAACTCTCTTCAAAGTCGATCTGAAAAAAAATACCGAGTGTTTTCGTTAATAATATGATATTTTGAAGAAAAGTACACAGGGATTTGAAAAAATATTGATTTTTAAAAAATAGGCACGCTTTTGAAATTAAAGGACGATTTTCGAGCAAAATTTCTCGTCGAAAATAGGCTATAACTTTTTTTATTATTGAGATATCGAAAAAATCCTATGTACTTCTTTAGATAATCTAGTTTTATTGATGCAGTCTAAATTTGCAGTCGATCGGATAAAAATTGCTCGAGTTCTGCTGCGTGCCGCACTCAAAAAAGTGGTTTTGAGAAAAACGCGTTCAGTTTTATATTTTGAAGAGAAGTACACAGGGATTTGAAAAAATATTGATTTTTAAAAAATAGGCACGCTTTTGAAATTAAAGGACGATTTTCGAGCAAAATTTCCCGTCGAAAATAGGCTATAACTTTTTTTATTATTGAGATATCGAAAAAATCCTATGTACTTCTTTAGATAATCTATTTTTATTGATGCAGTCCAAATTTGCAGTCGATCGGATAAAAATTGCTCGAGTTCTGCTGCGTGCCGCACTCAAAAAAGTGGTTTTGAGAAAAACGCGTTCAAAGTTTTAGGTTTGTTAATTTATGCGATAAATTGGAAAAAACATTTTTTACCTTTAATCAGCGATGCCGGCACCATATAGCTGGCCTTCAAGAAGCAAATCATTGTCCCTAGCATCTTTTCTCGAACTTGTAGAGGCTCTTCTTGCCTCTTTTGCAGCGTCTGTGAGCGAGCGCTCCGCCAGCTCGATCCGCGTTGCGTCGGTTTCAACGCAAAAATTGAAACAATTTGGGCCTATAGTTATCCCCAACGTCTCCAAAACTTTCATGAGGCTTCTCAGGCCATCATTGAATAATAATACCGCGATATCAGCTGCAATATCGACGATTTTTTTGCTCCCGGACTGACACTTGGGGGCTATTGCCCAAACTGATTTGTTGTAGCTTTCGTTGTTGTTTTGCGTGAAGCCGCCCAAACAACGCTGCAGCAAATCGTCTCTGCTCAAATTTTCGAAGACTGGCGTAATTGCCTCCAATACTTTCTCAGGAAGAGGCGGCTTATGGCGATATTCAGAAATATTACCGCTTGCGACCGCTCGCTGCCACGAACACCACGACTTGGCTCCCTCTGGGCAATCGTCATGTTGTGACTCACTATCTGTGGATATTTTATGTTTGATAGTTGCCCAAATTGCCTTCCTCATTTTTTCAACATCATCGCTGTTCCTCCGAATAGCCAAGCCGTAATATGTGCTCAACTCGTCAATCAATTTTCCGGTGAGCTTTCCTCTGCCAGACAATCCTTTTTGTTTTTTCACAATTTCGCGTAGGCGCGTCCCCATATGTCTTTGGACATGATCGATACACTCTTTTTTTTATCTCGAAACCGTCGTATGGATCGCTATTCGATATGCCCAGAAACGTTTTAGAATCGCCGTCACCAATATAATATTTATATTTTATGCCATAGAGCTCTTCAGACCGTTGAAACATTTCGACAGCTGAGTCGACTTCCATTTATGCGGAGGAGCCGATATGGTTCGCCTGGCACACATCGTCGTGGGTACTTTTCCATTCCCAGTACTCCGCGGTGCTTTCTTTTTTTTCCCAATGTTCGCAAGCTTTGCAATATTTCGATTTCACCATAACGTCGATCACTTTTTTAGTGTACCAGCGGATTAGCGATGTTATGCCGAAAAGCGAGCTGAAACCGCGCTTACGCCACGATCCGTCGCCTGAAACGATAATTCCGTCCTCCACCCCATTTTCCAACGAAATTGTCTCCTCCTCAAGTGCAGCCTTTTGTTTGCTCACTGTGCTCACAGCTTTAGTGGCAATCGAAATCGAATTTAAGATTCGATCGTAGAAAGACTGAAATATGGGGCGCGGTAGGTCCATAAATGCACAAAACTTCATCAGGCCATTCAAACCGACGCCGAGAAGACGCATACTGAATACGATCCGACGATTTATTTCGTATGCATTGTCAATCATAGGACACGAATTGATTTGCACTTTTTCACAATGGCCGCAATCGACCTCGATTTTGAATCCGAGTCCGCGCAAACTTTTTTCAGTAAACTTTATATCGCGATCACACACTTTGCACTTCACTAACGTCGATATAATGTTTAATGCATTGACGAGGTGTACTATACGATAACCGAAATCGTTAGTAACACCGATCTCTAAATCGTCCGACGATTTTTACTTTTTCGTCGACGTGCTCACATACTCTGCAGAACTATTTTCGGAGCTATAACGGTACGGAGGTTTTCGATTCGAAATTTTCGTTCGACTCCTCGTCACATAGATCCGTTTTGTTCCCTTTTTCCCCGCGTACACTTTCGGATTATCCATTTCGATGTGCAAAGAATAATTCTGAGCGTTCGATATTTATAAACGAAACGATTCGGAGCGTTTAGACACGAGTAGCGTCGCTTCTATTCGCAAACTGACGCTATGACGCTATCCTTATACCTGCCTTGAAAATTTTTCAATTATCGCCACCTATGGCTTTTTTTCGAAACTATATTTATAACAATAGCCCGTTTTTGTGAAGGGAGACAAAAGAATACCTGGGAAAGACCCGCAGGACCTGGGAAAGGCCCGGTATACCTGCCGACCCTGAGGCGCGCAGCTGCGCGGGACCCCGAGCGTCACGGAGCGCTGCACCGCTCCACAAAATATTCAATATCTCCGAAAATAATTATTTTTCGACCTGGGTCCAACGGCATCTTAATCTTAAATGGATTTTAGATTTTTCTAGATGGTTTTCAAAAAATCGATTTTTTGAAGCCGTCACAGTGGTGTTGTCCCTTAACGGATTTTTGACGACTAGCAATAGTTTTCGACATATCGCATTGTAAAGTTTATTATTTCACGCCACTACGAGTATATCTATATATCCGATAAAAATCCCCCACTCGTCCGGCCTCGCTGCTTCCTGGCAAACCGTGCTCGCCCGTACGTGCATATCACTTGCCACATGGGATGGGTTTGTTTGGGTTTATTCAATAAAATTATCGGCATAAAAGTAAGGAACGAACAAACGATGGATTCTGTAAGTTTTAGAACGGCTACGTGGGTAGGGCGCTTGACACCAGAACGAAAGGCGCAGGTTCGATCCCGATGAAAGGTAAAAAATTGAACAATACAGAAAGCGTTTTTAATGCAATTATTCTATGTACATGGACATAAGTAAAGCATAAGAAAACATAAAAGATACTACTAGAATTTTCATATTCATAATTTGTCAATTTTTTGTTTTTCATTTCCGGCAGCAGATTCGGCAGCCGTTGCTGGGCCAATATGGGCGTATGATAGTTGGCCAAGTCTTAGCAGCCATTCATGGTTTACCATTACCAACCATGCATGGTGCGGATCTGGCCCGTTTGTATAGCCATTACCGCGCCATCGTTTGTTCTCTGGCAACCAGTCGTGGGCCATTACTGTGCCGATTGTAAAACCCTATTTGGGAATAACCATGGAAGACGCCATCTTTGGGCGCCATTTTGTTGTAGGGCTCCGAGTTTCCGTCCGCCCCGGGCCTCATAAACTTTAGTTACGCCGCTGACGGCAAGATCTCGTCGCAAGTATAGTACATGGAAAATTCACGATGTCCAAGAGTGCCCAGGGAATATCAATTGGTCACATATGATGCCACCAGGGTCGAGGGGAACAACCGACGTATCGTCGATGCTTAAGAGGGAAAATAATACAGAGTGTATATAGGTTACAAAAGGGAATATTATGTGAGAGAGGAATGGAAATAGAGGACGGCGGCAACGGGAACAAGGGAGAGCGAGAGAGGAACTTCTGTCCCAAACTCACGGGAAATTGCGATATGGTTGAAGTACCTATACATAGGTCAGAAGTTTATTACTTTATTGAGCCGAGTGCACGAAAGCCGGCGGATATTGCATATTTCCCGGGCCAACATTCTGAGGGACTGCATTTTTGTTTTCATTTCGTATAGTATATCAAAGCATTAACGACGGAGAATGGTCCATTATCAAAACTTCGATATGATTATGTCTACATATCCGGCATTCAGATACCAAATATTCATAAATAATCATACTAATGTAAAAACTGGAGGCCAGCAGAGATACTTTTAAGATTAATGGATCTGTTTCATGATTCATCGAACTTTCGATTTCTGCATGATAAAGTGACAACGCATTTATGTAACGGCACCAATAGTTTGTGCATACGAAATTAGCGCACGACTCAAATAGCTATAATAATTCACCAAATATGATTTCTTTGATGTACGTGTATTATATATTTACGCGTAATTGTAAGACGAGTGAAGATGATGTACATGACTAGAGTGAGAGGACACTTTGTCGAGAGGGGCTGTACATTCCAGGAGGCATCGCTAAGACCGATGGCTCTCAGGACGCACCGAAGCTGATGTATGTAACTCGTTAATGTAGACTCGACGGGAGTGGAGGAAGCAGAGAAGCACAGTGTTAGGGTATGGTCAATCGAATGTATAGCTGTTTGCACATGCTGCCTACTACCGTGTGTACTAAAACGTTCAGTACCATCCGTCCTCGTACGTTCGTATGTAAATTTGCAGAAACACGCATGGCGCGTTCGGTATGAGACGCGCGGCGACCACCACGCTCCTCCACCGACGCTGTTGCTCCCGCGTATCCTTCCTCCGTGGGCATTCGAATTGCCTATGGCGCCAATTTCGCGATCGCGCTCATGAATAATTCAGTTAATATGTCTGCGATGTGATGATGTCGATGATTAAAGATTACGAAACTTCGTATGTGAGTAGGGGAAACCATAGGTATCGCTCGACGATAACGAGGCGGCCTGGAAGCTTTCGATATACGTAGACGTACACGCACACGCGCCTGTGTGTATGTGTATATGTTCATCTCCTTTTTTGCGGAACATGGGCATGTAATCGCCTGTCTGGAAAAGAATACGAAAAGGAACGACTCACCCTTCTTTTACACCGGATCATTTCATATCATGAATTTATTAATAACTCGGTTGCCAAAGCCCAAACGTCCCTGAGGAAACTCTTGTCATTGTTTGGTTATACCACAATTTGACAGTTTAATAATTGGTTGAACTATTAGATGGTAAACTTACTTGCTGCCGATCGCTACTAGAGGATGCCGGTTCCAGCGCTCCTGAGTTTCAACAGTACCCCCACCTGTATTTTGTACTTGATACATTGCTGAAATGAATTCCGACTTCGCGGGTTAAATTTTATTGATTTCAAAGAGATTTTTTAATGGAGTGATGAATTGTTTTTCGGACATAGGCAAAGTACCAAAGAAAACTACTACTTTGAGAAAACCCCCGCTGAAACATATTTCCTATGATCCGATGTATGTGTAAGTCCATCGGAAAAAAACATGCAGAGTTTGGTTTAAACGCTTTCGGAACTTTGCTCTGCATTTGGTGGGATCGGAACAGTGAATTGTATTACGTGCTCCTGCTTCCAAATCATCCTGATTGAGTGACCAATGGATGCAAAAAAGACCATCCGTTGCCAAAAATTGACGCACAGTCACTCTTTTTCGTGATAACACTTGGCCGCGTGTTCCTGGAGGCGCGAAATAGTCACTTCTAGAGCTTGGATGGAAAGTCCTCCTGCATGCAGCGTAGTACTCCCCAGACGTTGCACCGTTGGATTATCATCTTTTCTGATCTATGCAACGCACATTTACGGACACAGATTTTTCCGCAGTTGCGAAGAAATCCAAAAACAGGTAGCTGAATGGATGTGCTCAAAACACATTGGGCGTTTCACCGTTAGAGAGAAAAAATGTGGTCTCTTGCCGGAGAAATGGGAAGAAAATACTAGAAAATGAAAGAAATTACTCTGTTACGGGTTCATTGATTTTCCCTTCGAAATAAGCCCATTTCGGAAAAGGGACAGCGCAGGATTGCCACCTCATATGAATAATTGCCTTCTGACCGTACATTCAATGAATATAACTGCATGATGTGGGTCTGAGCGGATATCCATTAGTCCACGAAACTGATTGTCCGACACACGTCAGTGGCTCTCGCCTAATACGCTTAATTAAAATTAAAGGAGCTAGGGATGTGGAAGTCTGAATTCAAATATGAAAAGCAAATGTTAAGTCGAGCCGAAATCGCCGAGCAATCGTCGCGCGGACGCATTCAGATGGTATTTGTCTTAATCAGCTCGTCAACTACTATAGATTATACTTGTGAGCCTGAGCTAATGGGCAAATTTCGTACTTTACATAGTATATTTCCATCGTTCCATTCTACGTGCAAAGCAATAGCCAAACTCCGTCGACTACGACATAGCGTGTACAGTAAAGTCTCCCTTATAACACTATGAGCATTGTAACGTGGTAGAAGTTCGCTATTCGATCCGCGGGACCTTAAGTACGACGTTACCCATTGGCTCGACGAGCTTGGGATGGGGAGATGGGGCGGAGCCGTCAACAGAGCAAACAGTGGTGGGGAGTGACATCCGGAGTGGAATTTATTGGGTGACTTACGGAAGATGCGAGGGAACGAATATCGAAGGATCTAAACAACGTAGAAGCCTGTCGATTGATGTGCGTCGACGTGTCACAAGTCAGAGCTGAGATTGACAAGGGTTCGAAGCCTCCGAGCGAGTTGCCATACCCACTCGCTCATAGCGCAGGGAGAGAAAGAAAGAGAGAGAGAGAGAGAGGGGGGGGTCGCAATTCGTATGTGAAAGGCCAACAGTCATCGTTATTTTCAGGGCACGAGTGCTTGGCAAAATCTGTACGTAAGCTGCCTCAAATGAAAACTCCCTACAGCATGGCAATGACTGGACCATCACACTCTCGCCAATCGGCTAATCACCGTGACATTTTCGAATGTTTCGTGCGACCGGAAATTTTGCAAGCGATTAATATCGATCGGTCTCGTTCTTCGTGTATAGCACGCGAGGCGGAAATATTTCAACCACGGTACTGTAAATGTAGCACCAACGAAAGCGTGACATTTACATCGAAGCTTGAATCCATTTTCAGACGCACTAGGCGCCTTGCTTCCGTAAATTCATCAGTCGTATAACGCGCACGGGAAGTGAATAAACTCGTTGTACCGAGAGGGTTGCATCCTTGTAGATTACACCATGTATCCATGTTTATATACATATACGACAACTACCAATGTCTATGCTGCGGTTTCGATATTCGTTCGCGTGATTGATTTAACGCGACAAGTTCACACTCGATGTACGGGATCTACAGTTACTTTCCCTCTTTGTGCCTCTCGTATCGAATATCGCGACAGAAAAAAGGCTATACATAGAGAGTAGAGATTGCATTGACCTCAATACAACGTACAAATTTTCAGTGCACTCGCTTGATTGCATTGTACAGTTAAGTCTCCATTGTGTTCCCAAAAAGCTCGAAAAAAATCGCAACTTTACCGTAGGGTTGGTTTAGTATTTTGATTGTTTGTTGGCGACAATTGATAACGAATCTAATGCTTGTGAATAGTATCTTCTCGACACGCTGATGGGCAAAAGATTTACATCCACGGATGTGTTAAAAGGTTATTGATGCAGTAGAATATGGACACAAGGAATCTCATTTTTTAATCGTCTTCGTACTGCCCATTCATCATGCGATGTACCTCGTCACGCTTCTCCTAAGCAGTCATCGGCATCTGGCGCCTCTCGAAACACCCTGAAGAGACAAATCGGCTGAACCCTTATTGTCTGTTCTCTCACCCTCGATCGTTCTCAAAGGCTATCACTATATCGCATTTACTGACAAGCGAAATCGATGACTTTATGTCAATAATCAGATATTCACGGAAATGGACCGTCATCAAGCAAAGTAACCATATGAACGTTTCCGGATATTATTGCTTTTTCTCAAATTTATAGTTTAGTTTACGCCATATCCTATTCAAATGTTGATATGACGACAGGAGAATAGTGCCAAATTGTAAAAAAATCTTCTTAACCGTCCGGGTCAACGATAAATTAAAAACTAACGGTTGAATAATTGTCGAATCGAAAACACAAATAACGCTTTCATTGCTAACTAGCCGATGAATTTCGCTCGGAAGAGCGCGCGCGCATATGCAAGTCCGGATAATGTCAGGAAATTTGGGACCACTATGCAGAGTCATGCATTACCAGGCACAGCTACTCCCGAGCAATGCTCTTAAAGACCGTCCCTTCGTTTGTCCTTTGCGAAGTCCCATTCGTTCTGATATGTGCGTATATATGCGAATAAATATGCAATGTTTTCTATCTATACCAATATAAATTTAAGTACGCGGAGAGCTGGATCACTCGAAGGTTGATCAATAGCAATTAAATCCACTTCCAGAAATATGGAAGATGATGTAGCTGTTGATTGGTTCACGCTGAATTTGTCGAACGACAGTTGGCAGAAAATAATATTTCACTGGGAAATAAATCCAGCAATACATGTATATGGGACGATCTGAAGCTCGTCTTTGAAAGCGTAGTTGCATATTCCGTCGGCTTTCGCATGCCATTGTTAATAAAGCTTATATTCGCACCATGTGATTCACAGTTCTTGGGCCGGTCTTTTTCTCTTGCTCCGACATCTTCGGAGTTTTACTGTATGGCACATGCAGAAAAGCAAAACCAGGCACTTCTTTTTCCCCCCTCGGGTTTCCTTGAATTTTCTGTCCTCTTTCTCGTAACCTAGAATAAACAAGGCTGTCGGGCCCACCCATCTCGGAAAAATCTCGACAGAAGGTGACAAACAATTTTTTTTCTTCTTCTTTTCAAACGGGAATCGTGTCTGAAGTGAAAGGCAATTTTGTCAAATGTTACAAAGTCTTAGAGAATCTTGCTGGCGCTAAGCGAGCCCTGACACACAAAGATCGAAGCTGCGGCATTCGATATGGAAGGATTCAGATCCGACTGGAGACTCGAATATTGACCGAATACAAATTTCATGATCCTGGATGCAGAAAGGAAGAGAGCGTAAGAGCTTTTTATTTGGAGAGCGTACACGAAAAGGACGGAACAAGACGATACGAGGTGCATGAAACGAAGCGGAATAAAAATCAGAGATCCGCGAGTTATGGATCGAGGACAATAAGGGCACTAGGGAAGATACAAAACAGAGGGATGTGAAACACAAGACGGCCATAATAGAGATAGGAGATTCTACCAGAGTCCACAACATAAAGGAATATCTTTTAGCCGCGACTAAGGTGCAGCGGGGTACCCTTTTCCTACGTTGATAAAGCTCTTTTGAAGCTTCGAAGATGAGAGCTACGGCGAAGGGATCGAGACAAAGGATCGAACTGTATCGCTGAGACGTATCAAGAGACCCGGTAGCGTCTGGACGTCATTGTACTGAACGGTGAGAGGCTAGCGTAGATATGTTTATACGCAGAAATGCCAGAAGTGGACTTTTTTTTAATGCTTGTA
Source organism: Ophion slaviceki (assembly GCA_944452715.1). Classification (NCBI taxonomy): domain Eukaryota; kingdom Metazoa; phylum Arthropoda; class Insecta; order Hymenoptera; family Ichneumonidae; genus Ophion; species Ophion slaviceki. Next base: position 47,464,667 of record OX101787.1, on the reverse strand, counting down.
TCTCAGCAACCACGATTCAAAGCGAAATTTCGGCTTATAATATAATTCGAACCATAGCTCTCTAATGACTGCATTTGCGATTCAATCGGTGCAGGCCATGCCTAGATATCATCATTCTATCAATGAAAGTAGCAGAAAATATAATAAATCTTGTATATACACTACCGCTCAAAAGTTTGGATACAGCAGTCGATATTTCTTGCCGCACTAAAACCTCGATAGCTCCGTCAAAAAAATTATAACCAAATTTAACGAACGGCGTTTTGAAGGGAACAAATACAGCTTTTTAAAAATATGTTTGATGATTTTTTTTTCGACCCGATACGCACTTTCGTACGTGACTGTTTTTGGTTTTCTTTTCGATCATCGAGAATTGGGCGCATGACTTGTGGAAAAAAAATTTGTCATGGTTACCCATGATAAAATTGAACGGGGTAGCAGGGGCTCCATTTTCATTTTTTTTTAAGTTTCGTACGATTTTTTATGCAAAGTTTTTTTCATTTTTTGCTCAAAAAGACGATTTTTGGAAAATGCAACGTAACTCATGAACTATAGAGTTTGAGATGAAATGTCAAAGATGTAAAACGTTGCGTAAGCTTATACTGGATCGCCTGGAATTTTATATGAATTTTCCTTTGCGATGTTTAAACTATTTTCGTTCGAAACTCTGATGAATAGGATGGCTTAACTCGAAAAGTGTGGCATTTAGGACAAAATATCAGGAGGACCTTTAATTTTCGATTTTAAATTTGCTTGAATTTTTCAGATTAAAAATTTTAAGCCATCCTAATGATTAGAGTTTCGAGCGACGATGGTAAAAAATATTAAAGGAAATTTCTAAGAAAATTCCAGGCGATTCAGTATAAACTTAAGCAACTTTTTACATCTTTGACATTTCCTGTTAAACCCCATATTTCTTGAGTTACGTTGCATCTTCCAAAATTTGTTTTTTTTTTTAGTAAAAAACGAAATAACTTTGGTAAAAAAAAACGTAGGAAAAAAGAAGCTTCTGCTACCCCTTTCGTTTATCATGGATAAAAATGACAAAAAAAATTCCATAAGTAATGCGCCCAATTATCGATGGTCGAAAAATAGCCGAAAAACAATCACGTACAAAAGTGCATACCGGGTCGGAAAAACATCATAAAAAGTATTCCAAAAAAGAAAAACAAAGCTGAATTTGTTCCCTTCAAAACGCTGTTCGTTAAAGTTAGTTATATTTTTTTCTTTGATGGAGCTATCTAACTTTTAATGCGACAAAAAATATCGACTGGTGTATCCAAACTTTTGAGCGGTAGTGTGTATTCCATAGATGTCCGGCGAGCTGCCAGAAATTGCTCAGTGCGGGTAGATGTTGTATACTGGTGCGCAACTAAGTTCCCGGGTTTCACACATGGATGGCGCTAGCCAGACATGTAGTCGGCATACAGGTCTGGAATTGGGTGTCTTCATAGCTTGGACATCTGTTAAGAATACCCAGTCGTAATATAAACAAATATTGCAACGCAACGACCTTTTTTCTAACTTCGAAAATGTCAAAGTTTGTGCCAAATAAACAGCATTTGCGGGAAGCATTGATTTTCTGCTTCAACCTAAAAATAACAGCAGCTGAAGCACGTCGGTTACTTGAGGAGGCCTGCGGCGAACATATACCATCAAAAACAACGTGTGAAGATTGGTTCAAGCGGTTCAGAAGTGGCGATTTTGAGACTGGGGACAAGGAGCGCTCGGGAAGACCGCAAACATTTGCGGACGCCGATCTGCAAGCGTTGTTGGATGAAGATGACACTCAAACAGAAGATCAACTTGCCGAGGCATTAAATGTGACTCGGCAATGTATTTTGAAACATTTGCACGCCATGGGAAAAATTCATGAGGAAGGAAAGTGGGTGCCGCATGAGTTGACTGAGAGACAAATGGAAAATAGAAGAGCCACTTCCGAAATTTAGCTTTTGCGGCAAAACAGAAAAAGTTTCCTGCATCGAATTGTTACTGGCGATGAAAAATAGATATATTCCGAGAAGCCCAAACGCAGAAAATCGTGGGTATCACTTGGCGAAGCGTCAACTTCGACGGCACGGCCAAATGGCTTCGGAAAAAAGACAATGCTCTGATTTTGGTGGGAGCAGAAAGGAATCGTGTACTATGAGCTGCTGGAACCGGGCGAAACTGTCAATGGGCATCGCTACCGACAACAACTAATCAATTTGAACCACGCATTGCTCGAAAAACGGCCAGAATGGGACACGAGACACGAACGTGTGATATTGCAGCACGACAACGCTCCGTGCCATCGCAGTTCCATCGTTTAGGACACCATAAAAACACTGAAATCTGATCTGCTACCGCACCCGCCGTATTCGCCAGACCTGGCCCCTTCAGAATATCACTTGTTCCGGTCGATGGCGCATGGCTTGAGTGGGCTACACTTGGCCAATTACGATGCAGTACAAAATTGGTTGGACAAATGGTTTGAGTCCAAAGACGCTTCTTTTTATCGTCGCGGTATTTATGTATTGCCAGAGAGATGGCAAAAATGTGTAAATAGCGAGGGACAATACTTCGAATGAACCATTTTTTGTATTTGTCTTGAAATTTTAGATTTTTTATTGGTCAAAAAAACCGGGAAACTTAGTAGCGCACACACACACACACACACACACACACACACACACACACACACACACATATATATATATATATATATATATATATACATATATATACATATATATATATATATATACATATATATATATATATATATATATATATATATATATATATATATATATATATATATATATATATATATATATATATATATATATAATAGTTAAGAAATGAATGTGTCTCTCTGTGTAGTACAGACTGGCACTGGAATTTTTAAATGAGTCCCTGAAGGATGGTTAATTGTGATCTCTTATCCCCGGAAGTGGTGTTGCCACGTTTCAATGGCCGATCAGTCGAAACTGGAATTTTGCTTGGGTTTCACATTCTTAATAATTAAATATCTCCTCTATTCGATGGTCAGCCTACATTTCCTTTTTTTCCGACAATGTCCCTCAGATATCAATTATTTTTAAGTTTTATGACACGGATTCTTTTGTGAAACGTGATTGAAAAGTCTCATGGACTGCAAATATCCCGTTTTTCCTATATACTTCTATGCAAAGTGAAGGAATTTTGATTAACTATATCTTCGTTATGAAAAGGTGTTTGGATGTGGATCCAAATACCTTGGATGTGGATTGGATTCCAATGTGTTTGGAATTGATCCCGGATATGTATTATACCATGTAGAATGACGTAGTCTCGTACCATAAATAAATCTTTGTTTTCGTCAATGCAGTATTTAGCTTCAGTGAAGGAGACGAGGAAGAAGGCTGTCGGGCTCCAATTCGCAAGCTATGCAACCCTAACAAAACCCAAACAAAAAAAAGACTTTTCCATAGATTATGAAATATATATAGGCGAAAGAGAAAAAGCGTGAACAAGGCGGAACAACGGAGGTCTGAGAGATTAAATGAGACAATTTTGTATACTCTTCGCGCCAACAAAAACGGCCAATCTCCAACGAGAAAGGATCAAAATTGACGACCAAGACCGCCGCAAGTTGTTCGGATCCAACTTCACTTCATTTAACCAATTACCCCGTGTTCTTGTTTTTTCCGGATGCTGATGGAGCCACATTTTCGGTTGTGTACGAAAATTCTTCAAACGTGTCTCTGCATTGGCTCAATCGAAGCAATTCAGTGCGGATCATGTTCAGTAAATTGTCATCGAATATACATACGAAAGTAGACTTTAATCAACACGATCGTGTCTTTATACTCATTGTAGTTTGCGCCTCGTATCACTTTTTATCCCCCCATTTTCACTTTATTCGTCGTCTCCCTCGGCACTGTTTTCGAACGGAAACTTGGCATCACTTCAAAAATAAAAAAAAATACCGTAAGCCTAGAGGAAGTATGAAGAAAGGACACTGACCTGACGAGGCTGCCGCTCCCCGATCTTCCAGTTACGGGGTCCCGCAGGATACGTAATATTTCACTCCAGCTCCTGACCCCGCCCTCAGCATAGACGCGCCGAGAGTAAAATACGAGAGACCGTAATGTCACACCAGCTTTCGCATATACGACCCAACAAATATACACACACACACACACACACACACACACACACACACACACACACACACACACACACACACACACACACACACACACACACACACTCGCGCGAGCGCACGTGCACACGTGCACACGAAAACACACACACATAAACTCATAAATGTGCATGTACACATAAGCGAGGTATACGTGTAGGGTTAAAGGAGTGAGAGATGGTGGAGGGATAACGCGAAAACATAAAGATTATCTCGAACGCGAGAATGGGCTCTCAACGAGTAAGGCAAAAATCTCCCGTGTGAACGATTTTTTTTTTAATTTGCAAGAACGGAAAAAACTTACGCCGACTACTTGAAAGTGTCAATTTTTTTAAAAATCCTCATATATTTTTTTAAAACGCTAATTTTAATATAAGTGAAATCACTAGTCTAGTTGTATTAGTCTCCAAGGTGATATACACTTAGCGTGTCAGGTTTTTCCGGCGCAGCTTGCGTAATTGGTTCATTAAAATCATCGAGGGATCGAGAGGAACTTCGAATGTCCTGATTTACTCATTACGCAATAATTATATAGTAAATGATGATGAATTTTATTTAAATATTGTCTTTCATCCACAAATTAGTCACACACAAAATCGAAATAATGCTGTATTATTTCCCATTACACTTTTTCCATTCTCCCTCAGGGCAATCCCATGCCCCTTCAAAACCGTATCGAAAACTACTACACATTAAAGGTGTTATCATTTTACAACGGCTTATAACGGATCCATTCCAACTTTCCTTACTGGTTCAGAACAATTGAAGTAATAATGCATTCTTCTGCCCGAAAAAACCTACTCATGTGAGAACATCTCCATATCAACTGATATCATAATAAATATAATGTACAGAACAAAACAAAGTACGCAACTGTGTAATCAAGATATTTATGCTGATATGTCCATGAAAATGATACATAGAATAGGCATTAAGCAGTCTAGAAGAAAGTTAACTAGTCTCCTTCTATGTTGTCACAGAATTGATATCATCACTGGAATAGTAATGTATGCTACAAGTGCGGGAAACAACAAATTCCATCGCGCGTGAAGTTGCCGCATGAGCCGAAGGCTTATAGTGTATTTCACACGAGTACGAGTGTGATTTGCAGCACGAGTCGAAGGCGAGTGCTGTAACCACACGAGTACGAGTGAGAAATGTACCATAAGTCGAGGCGAATTCGGCAACTGACGTGCGATGTAATTCGTTTTTTTTCGTACATGTCCCATACATCATTTTTTGCAATGACTGTCTCGAAAGTGCGGTTTGAGATTCAACAAAACCAATAACAATTATATTTAAATACGACTGTGATAAGTTGACGCTTTATATCACATGTATTTCGCTACATTCAAGTTTGCTCAATCGGGCTAAAATCGTAGAACAAAAAATTATCAACCGGGAAAAAAACCGTTTTTTTTGTCGTGAATCAATGCGGTAAAGTGATCTATAAATAGAAGTAAGCATCGTTGAGAAATAAGCCACTTTCCGCACGCTAAACACCAATCGAAAATCGCACTTCCGGGGCAGGCATCGCAAAAAAAGTTTTTTTTTTAATTCGTCGACCCGCCCTTTTCAACTTTTCGGTCTAAAATCGAACACAGATTTTTTATATGCTTCAAACCTGGCGATTGCGCCGGCCAGTCCAAAACTTTCACCTGCGACGAACCAAAGAGCCACTGTTTTGCGAGCTGTAGCCGATGGATCATTGTCTTGCTGGAAAATAAAGTCATCCTGCAGACCTACCTTCAGCAGAGATTTCTCCACATTTTTCATCCCAATATTAATATAAATTTGCGCTGTCATCGTACCGTAGTTTTCAACTGAATTTCCCATTTCTGAATACGCAAAACAGCCCGACACTAATACGCTGTCTCCTTCGAATTTAACACTTTTCCGTACCATTTATTGTTCAAGAAGCTGTTCTCCGGGCTGCAACTACACGCATGGTCGCCGCTTATAACCGTAAATATCAAATTTGCTTTTATCGCTTCAGACAACTTTTTCCCAATATTCCACGGGTTTATCAACATATGTTTTTGCGAATTCAAGGCGCTTGATTTTATTTGCCTTCCGAATGAAAAGGCGACGCTGAGCAAAACTATTTTTTAGGCCGGTTTGTCGCAGTCTTTCTTACATTACACGGCTGGTGGTCATCAGCATTTTTTGTTGGTTTCCTTGGTATTTCTACGATCATCGAATAAGCTCGTCTTTCTTTTCATCCACGTCCGTCCTAATCCATTACTACGCCAAGCTTGGTAAACTTCTCACACATTTTTCTCACTGCACCTTCACTAACTTCATATTTTGCTTCGATTTCCCTATTGGATAGACCCTTTTCTGATCTCTAAAAACGAGTTCCCTGACTTGAATCGAAATTTTCGACATCGCGGGCTTTTCAATACCGTTAACTCTCGTAGAACAACGATAACTGGCAGAAAATAGATCGAATCCATGTTTTTACATTACGCCTGTTCTTTCCAGCCACTTTGGGCAAAATTGTGGCGTCGTTACCTATGAAAATAAGTAAACGCTACGGTGCGCACTTTTGTCTGTCCAACGTAAAATTCACACTCGACGGGTTTCATTAAATCTCACACGGTTTCCAAATATTTTCGATATTATTTCTGTGAAAACATAGGACGTCACTTCCCTCTAGACAGCTTAATGCCTCTTCTATTTATCATTTTTATATATATATGGACACAAATATACTTTTTTTAGTTCAGTACTGTATTGTTCGAAAGCACGGAAACTTGTTATCACGTTTGATTGATAAAGTAACATACGCATTTTTGGCTTTTCGATAACAGAAATACATAAATATTTTTAGGAACTTAATACTTATAGGGAAAGAGTATTTGAATTTCAGCATTGCCGGAGTGCCGCATGATACGATAACGATATTTCGGCATCAGCTGGCAAATTGACCCGCAAATAGGGGCATGGAAAGCTTAGGTTCGAATTATGCGATGCAAGTGTTGTCAAAATTTAGTCATAAAACAATATATAGTTGCTGCGATAGAGACATTAAGTAATGTCCATTTCCGGTATTTCTGCGTATATTCCCACAAATATGCTCACGGTAGACTCTTGCTTTTCAGTACTTGGCATCGAAAGGTGCCGCGTCTCTCAATATTTGTAAGAATAAATTTATGTCCGTGAATATGAATGTATAAAAAATTGCATAAAACTTCATTTTATTCTCGCAAGAAAGTTTGGCGAGGGTAAATTTGTAATGATCGCACAATCGGTCACTGCGAAAATCCACGTTTTTTTTATTACAGAAATTGTCCAATATATGAATCTTGCAATGAATGAATCCTCCCGTTTTCAATTGTTGGGTCATTATTATTTCTATCTCGGGAAGAAATGAAGAGTGTGCACAGAATGTATGAAAACGATAGAAACTAATGAGTCTGCATAAGCTTGATATTTCGAAAATATGACTCTTTTATTGCATGGTTTTATAACCTAGAGGCTCAACTTTGAGTGGCGACTATGATTTGGTAAAAATTTCTAAAATTGACCGAGTTATGACGATTATCGTGAAGGGTCAGATGGCCCACTGCGCCAAGAACAACCCCGCCCCGATACAGATTACGGTCGAAACAATATATTGAATTCAATAATACGTTCTGCTAATGATCCAAGTGACCGGACTGACAATTCGGCCTCTGCAAAGTGCCTTAAAATTTATGGACGACACATAGAGAGACGGTCGACAACTGTGCACTGGAAGTATCGAAAGAATTCTTATTCCCCATACCGAAAAACATAAAAAAGAACAAAGATATAGAACAGACATCTAAATTTATTCAAAAAATATACACGGGAAATGTAGATTTTCCTAACCTTTTGTCTTTTCCTTTTTTTTACGAAAATAATATGTTTTATGAAACTGTGTAATTTGTATATCGAAATCTATTCGTCCAATTCTTTTCAAATTCGGATGAATCGGAACCTCCACAGATGCAGCAGTCCTCCACTATGTGCAGAATATGGATCGGTGTGGCGCATGGTGGGAGAAGCGCCAGGTCTTTAGCGCAAGGCTCGAAGCATGCTAGACGATACGAGAGGGCTCGGCAGATTGGCCGACACGGATACCCAGAGGCCAGGTGCAAACGCCCCTAAAGCTCGGGCCCCACCAAAGTCAAAGAAGACGAATAAGAAGAGACGTCTTTAAGGGGCACTGCTATCAGCTACGTCAACTGCGCAGGTCGGCTTGAGTGTATGGTGCGCATCCTCGATTTTTGCTAGTGTAATACGGAGGCAATCCCGCCACTGTGTCGACAATAGAGATCGCAGTATGATAATAACTTCATCGTTTAACAATGTTTCTTTAATAAAAAATAAACCTCCACCTTGGCAAGACTATTTATTAATTGTGCGTATCATCCCGACCTCGTCATCCGAATACTCGGATGACGAAAAATATTTAAAATCGACCTATTTTTGAGCTCCAAGGTTATGTAGATTCGTTGAGCCACGCAGGGTTCGTTGCGCTTCTCATTTTGCTTCCATATCCACCCCCGCTTTTTTCGTTTATTGTTATTATTGAAACAGCCTGTACATTTTAAACGTTCTTCCCGGGCAAGAGCGGAAAGACGTTCACATTTTCTGAAGTGGTCACTCCAGCGTTTCGCACTCATAAATTTCTCGGTTTTTACATGGTTCGATGAAGAACCTCCGAAGAGAACAACGTGTGAGAGTGAGAGCGAGAGAGCGTCGAAAAAGAAACGACGACGAATGAGTTATGTGAATACCGAGAGAAAGAAAACTCCTCTACCGCAGAAATAGAGACGGAGCATATACAGGGTGTCCCATTTGACAGAGCATTAAAATAAATTAAAAAGATGAAATGGTACAAAAAAGCCTTTCCTACAAAAGTTTTATGGTTGTGAGGGAGACATCCGATGGTAATACAAAATATTTGGTTGTCAACACGACTACGAGATACCCCGGTAACTTAAATTTTTTCATCCGATGGTGATACAAAATATTTGGTTGTCAACACGACTACGAGATACCGCGGTGACTTAAAATTTTTTAAAACACAACAGCATGGTTTTTATTTCTCCTAAAAATAGCTGATTCCCTTGGATTTTAGACGATTTCAAGGGGAAAAAATTCTCTAGCTCAAAAAGAACGAAAGTTATGGCGATGGAATGCTTTAGGAAATAGGTCGCACGTTACACACGTTACAGTCCCGGAATTTCAAAAGGCATATTCGACTCTGTGCTGTGCAAAATTATCAGTTATGGGTGTTAAGTGGCAGTTTAGTGCTTTTCAAATAGCGCATGTACATGGACAAAACTAAACCCTTGGTCTAATCGAAAATGTACCAACAAGATCCTAACGCCTGTATTACCATTTCCCAAGGTGTGTGCGTGCGCGCGCGCGCGCGCATGTGTGTGTGTGTGTGTATTTGTGTGTGCACGGATGGTACCGCGGACCCAGCAGTACGTCATTTCTGCGGTATTTCGTGATTCGAAACCGCTTTCCAACCGCTTTTATCACAGTAGTTGTTCAGAAATGTTAGCATTTTCCTCGAAAAAGAGTCGGATACGTCTTTCAAAATTCGCCACTGTATTGCGCAGAGTTTGTGCATAAATTCTTTGCTAAACAGTCTTGATGCAGCTCATCATGGGGAGTTTCGTTGTTGGTCGCTCGCGGTAGACAACGTCTTTGAAGGGGAAATCCCCGAAGTCTGAGAATTTCAGATCAGGTGACCTGGGATACCAGGAGACCGGACGTCCACGACGAATCCATCGATTCTTTAATGTTCCATGCAAGCAACCCCCCACAGCACGTGCAGGGTGGTGTGAGGGAGGCGCACAATCTTGCTGGAACCACATCCTCCGCCTGGTACACAAACTTACTTTTTCCAGAAGCCATGGTGGGTAATTTCGGAGAAACTCGAAATACCACTGACCATTGACGGATCCACTCGGGAAAAAAGCGTTAATAGATACCGATGCTTTTTGTTGAGCTGACGCGTCCAATGTGTATTCTGTGCGCCCCAGGAATGGCATTTGTAACGGATTTCGGCCGCGTTGCTATAAAATGTGGCCTATTGCTAGAAAAGACATAGTAAAAAAAATTGGGCTGATTTCGAATACGTCGGAGCGCCCACTGACAAAACATAACCCGTTTTACCATATACTGTTCAGATAGGTCCTGGACGAACATGATGCAACATGGGTAGTACCGAGAAGGCCACAGAAATCGTGAGGCAGTCAATCGGCGTACCCCCAACTTAAGCGATAGCTGATTGCCGCTCGTCAGTAATTTTGTCGATATGCTGCGAGTGTCAAGAGGATATCGACAATTTCATTGGGACCATAATCGGGCATCGTGCAGACAGAAAAAGGTCTGTTTTGCAAGAGACTGTTCTAAACAGTCAAACTGAAAATAAGATGAGAAACTGAGATGCAAAAATGCTATGTGTTCCGGTGTGTGCGTTGAACGTGGGCCTCCTTTCAAGGGCCTCACGGCTCACCGGTAACACCAGTGTGCGATATTTCCAACAACGTCAAACCGTCATATAAAGTTGCTTGATTTCTAAGCTGGAGAATTTTTTGTCCCGTTGACTTCGTCTTAAAGTCCGATTTTTCTCAAAAATAAGAACCATGCCTTTCCGTTCAACAACATTGGAATTTACCGCGCTATCTCGTAGACGTGTTGACAAGGAAAATATTTTTCAATGCCATCGGATGTCCCTCCTAAAACCATAGAATTTTTGTAGGAAATACTCCTTTGTACCACCTTGTCTCATCGATTTATTTCAATCATTTTTTTAATGGGACACCCTATATACAACGCACGGTTCAAAAAGCACATCGCGAGCTTGAGCTAAGCTCTTTTGGTTTCTCCCTCCCCGTCTCTCTCTCTCTCTCTCTCTCTCTCTCTCTCTCTCTCTCTCTCTCTCTCTCTCTCTCTCTCTCTCTCTCTGAGAGAGAGAGGGAGAGAGAGAGAGAATTTTGCCATGAGGAGAGAGCAGTGCAGATGTAGAGGGAGACTAGAAAGAAAAGTCTGAGATGAACAAACCAGTAATTTTCTGCACCTTCTCTGCTTTCTATATAAAGGGTCCTTTTGTAGTGATGATATCATAGTGGGATTTCTCCGATGGATATGATATCTCGCCTGCCGTCAAATATACGCAAGTGATGCGCTCCATTTTGTTAACATGAAAGAAAATGAAGAAGATAAATATTAAAATCAAACTAAATTGTAAGATGTATGGCCATTAATGGACTAGTTGATTCTACCTTCAGCTTTTGTTTATTTCTCCTCGTGTAGATATGTGACGAATCATTTCGGTTGTAACCATTATTCGTTCAGTGAAAACATGCCAGAAATAGATAAGAAGGGCGTTCTAGACATTGGGATTCGTGACGATTGAGTTAGTTTTGAAAAAAAAGCAGCGAAATTAAGATACACGGTATTTTTTTTCTACCAGACTCTCCGTAGAAAATATAGTCGAGAGGAAAAAAAAGGTACAAGAAAAGACAACATCAGTTGGGCTTGGAATTGTCCATGCATACGATTATACGTTCGCAAGCGACTGGTGAGCACAAACAGTGGAAGCGTCGTCACAACTTAGGGTGCTTCAACGCCACTAGAAGGCGTTTCATCCCTCCAATGCTTTTTCTCCTCCAAGGCGCCTCGCTATCATACGCGAACTAAGTCTTGCGAGATGACTTTCAGGTTGCAAGGGTGGCTTCCAAAATCATATGAATATATATAGCTGAGAGATTAACTGTGGAGTAAGTGGATAATTCAGAACCATACAATTCTCCTCATCGTTCTCTCTCTCTCTGTCGGTCTATCTCAGATAAAATCAACTTCTTAATTATAAGAATCGTCACTTCTATACGACAAACTAATGAAGCTGTACAATGTACGATACGTCTATTTTTTCATGCTGAATGAATGTTTTTGAGTCGATTATTAAAAGGAAGGTGATATATGAATTATGTAGAAACAACGTTTCCACAGCACTTTTAGTTGAAAAAATAAGCACCACCGCTCAAAAGTTTGGATACACCAGTTGATATTTCTTGCCAGACTAAAAGTTAGATAGCTCCGTCAAAAAAAAGATAACAAAATTTAACGAATGGCAAAATAAATTTAGCTTTGTTTTGCTTGTTTGAAATATTTTTTGATTTTTTTTTACTCTGTACGCACTTTTGCACATGACTGTTTTTCGGCTACTTTTTGACCATCGAGAATTGGGCGCATAACTTAGGGATTTTTTTTGTCATTTTTATTCACGATAAACTTGAAAGGGGTAGCAGAAACTCCATTTTCGTTTTTTATTATAGTAATAGGGTTTAAGAGACAAAGTCATCGGCGTAAAAAGTTGCGTAAGTTTATGTTGGATGGCCTGGAGTTTTTTAAAGAATTTTTCTTCGAGATCTTTTAAAACTATTTTTGCTCGAAACTCTGATGAGTAGGATGGCTTAACTCGAAAAGTATGGCGTTTAGGACAAAAGTCAGGGGGAAAACTTTTTAAATTTGCTTGAAGTTTTCCAGAATAAAAAAAACATTTTCATATTTTTTTTGCCGAAACTCGTAGAATTGTCCAAAAAATTGATTGGAGTATCTCGAAAACTATTATGTTGGAGGGAAAATACCAATAGGGGGAAATATTGCAGTGTTTCGTTTTAAATACGTTGACATTTTTTCATTTTTTTTCTACTATGTTTTAAAATTACCTAGATCTGAAAAAAAACATCCTAAAAAAATTTCAAAAAAATCGGATCAAATGTCAACGTATTTGAAGCGAAACACTGCAATATGTACCTTTATTGGTATTTGTCTCTAGCTCCATAGTTTTCGAGATACGCTACTCAATTGTTTGGATGATTCTCCGAGGTTCGGCAAAAAAAATCGAAAAAATGTCAAAAAAAATTCCAAAAAAATGCCAGCGAATTTAAAATCGAAAATTTAAACGTTTTTCCTCTTGACATTTTGTCGTAAACGCCGTACTTTTTAAGTTAAGCCATCCTACTCATCAGAGTTTCGAACAAAAATAGTAAAAAAAATCTCAAAGGTATTCTAAAAAAACTCCAGGTGATCCAGTAGAAACTTATGCAACTTTTTACGCCTTCGACTTTTCCTCTTAAACCCTATAGTTCTTGAGTTACGTTACATTTCCCAAAATTTGGCTTTTTTAGCAAAAAAATGGAATAACTTTGCGAAAAAAAATCGTACGAAAGTTTAAAAATAAAAAATGGAGCTTCTGCCACCCCTTTCAAGTTTCTCGTGGATAAAAATGACAACAAAAATTTCTATAAGTTACGCGTCCAATTCTCGATGGTCGAAAAATAGCCGAAAAACCGTTATGTACAATAGTGCGTACCGGGTCAAAAAAAAATCATAAAAAATATTTCAAAAAAGCAAAACAATGCTGAATCCGTTCCCGTCAAAACACCGTTCGTTAAATTTTGTTATATTTTTTTTTTTGACGGAGCTATCTAACTTTTAATGCGACAAGAAATATCGACTGGTGTATCCAAACTTATGAGCGGTAGTGTATATATGTATACAATTTTACCCAAGACCTTCGGCCGAAAGCAAGATGGCACATATATCTAACTCGGTCACCGGGAACAACCTTAGTTCTCATACTATCTATATACGTATACATACGCGGTGAATGCCAAATCCAGGTGCGATGGTCATGGTGATAGAGATTTCGGTAGCCTCGATGATTGGCGGTACATTTGATATAAATTGGACCCTTCATGCATTTCTTTTTGGTCAAGTGCATTAGCAAAATAAAAGAGCCAAATATTTCGTTCAACTTTTTCTGGTTCGGTTTTCCTTTTCTATGTCTATGTTTCACTTTAATTGACTACTATTCGTAGGGATAGCGCTGTTTTTAGGAAGGCTTAGCACTTTTTTCTAAGCTTTATGCAATACATACGCATACATTTTCCGAAGTGAAAGATTATTGAAATGATTGACCGGACGAAAATTCAAAGGTAACGGATATGCGCATTAGAGTGGCCCAAATTTGAGCTCTATTTTTTCCCCTTTTTCTCACCATCCAATTATCTTCTTTAAAGAGGAAAAAGAATTGTCGCGAAATCTGCGAGTGGTCAAAAAATATTTAGAGGTCACTCGAGCCTCCCAAAAATGCAAATTTTCATTAAAAAATCAATTTTTTTGTTCGTTCACTTCTCACCCATGAATTTAACGCTTTATAATTTTGAAATTAACCTCGCGATAGCTTCAGCCAGGTAATGACTATTTAGTGGTCGCGCAAGAGCTTCGAAATTTCCAATTTACGCTAATTTTTTTATTCATCTCAATCATAAATTTGGCGCTCTGCAAACTTTTCAAAACAATTAATCGTTTTTCTTTAGAAACAGATTTTTCAAAGTTACCTCACACTACTTACCCAAGAATTATAATCTTTGTTCTCATAAAATAATTCTTTAAAGCTCTAGTCCGTAAAAAAATTATAAGCCCCCGTTTTATCGGGTTAGGAGAGTGAGGTAAAATAAAAAATCCGTTTCTAAAGGAAAAAAAGGCTTTATTGTTTTGAAAAATTTACAAAGTGTTAAATTTATGAGTGAGAAGAGACAAAAAGCTCGCGACCATTGGAAATTTTGAAACTCTTGAGCGACCTCTAAATATTCATTGGCCAGCTAGAGCTTTCGCGAGCTTAATTTAAAAATTATAAAGCATAAAATTCATAGGTGAGAAGTGAAGGAAAAAAAACGTTTTTTGAAATGAAAACTTGCATTTTGGAGAGGCTTGAGTGACCTCTAAATATTTTTTGACCGCTCGCAGATTTAGCGACAGTTTTTTTTTTCTTTAAAGAAGATAATTGGATGGCAAGAAAGGGGGAAAGATCGAGCTCAAATTTGGGCCACCCTAATGCGCATGTTGTCCGCCCTTTTCTAGCGCCATAATCTTCCTCCCAAGTTCGAATTGTTCTTCCTTCCTACGAAAAGAAACGAATCTATGCGTCGTGCTTGTGATATTTTGAGTCTATGTACAGTGGCGAACTAATCCGGTCGCAGGCCCGGGGCGGCATATAAATGAGGCCCCCGATCTGCTAAAAAATGGATGTATTATTGATGATATGTAATTTTATTATCCGCCCTACTTATGATATGGGTTAAAAAGTTAGAATACGGATCAGCATTTAACACAGCACCTAGCAGGTAGAGTGTAAAGAAATAATGAAGACTATAATAAGAAAGTAACTTTTACTGTACTTACATGTTTAAAAACAAAGCTTTTGCTTTGTAACTATTTTACATGTTTTCGTGCTTTCATTTAACTGAACTTCTCAATAACGTCGTTGAAATCTATTTCCCTTGAAACTTTCCTTTCAATTGATAGAATGGACGGATTGACTAGGCGTTCTTGGTTCATCATAGATCGACAATTTTTTTAAAAGAAATTTCAGTTTAGAAAAACTTCTCTCGCATGATGCGACCGAGACACAAATGATAAGAAGTATTATAAGTGATAAACAGGGCAAAGATTCACTGAAGTCCCATCTAATAATAATGAAGGTATGATACAGGTTTGGAAACGACCACGATATGTTAGGCGCGCTAAGTCGATCTATTTTCTTTACATTATTCGCCACTACGTCAACGGCATTGCTGTTGACGGATACATGTGTGACATGGACAGAATATCTTCTGTCTGTCTCGCCCACTCTCCAGATCGAGGCGCATGCGCCGTCGACTTTGCCCCCGAATATTTGATGAAGATACGAATAAAAAACCAAATGAACAAATAATACGCTTACTGAAGACTAAACTGATGGATAGACCCATTCTCAGAAAAGTTGCAGCTACAAAAACTCGTCTGCTAGTCACATATTTCTAGGTTTAATTCTAAATATTTTCTCTAAACATTCGGTGACCGGCTGTTTTTATTGTCGCTACGAAATATCTATAATATTTTACACGTGTGAGCAGTTTATATCTGGCAACTACAGTTATTTAGTGTTAAAATTATTACATAGAAATGTGGCCAGCGCGTTATCTCCATAATGCGCACGTATAAATGAGACCTTTTTTAGAGTTGTCACTTTTCGTTAAAAGTTCGGTAAATTGGCTTGCACTTTTACCCGTATACGGGTATGTATTTTTACTTGATTGTAAACGAAAATCAATTAATTGTTAAATATTCGAGTTCGTGAAAGAAATGCCTTAAGAGCATAAGATGACACACGGACCGCGATTATCGTTCACATGATAACACGGAAATTATAAGTAGGGTGAGATCACAGAAGACCGTGGGTGGGGGATATCCTCCGATAGGAGCGACGCATGTGGCGGCGAGTGGAATAAAAAGTGGATTTTGTAACGGTGCCTCACGGGATCATTGAAATGTGGCTTCGTTTCCAGACCTGTGTGTAAGACCGTGGGTCAGGAAAGTCCCGCAGCGGCTAACAGTGTTGACAACTTAGTGGATTTTTCCCTTTTGGTGGATAAAATTTGTTTTTAGTGGCTGGTGGTTTTAGTTAATGGCGAGCAAGATATTAAACCACTAACGTGTAAACAAATTTATAATACATTATATTTTGCTATGACAAGGCCCTTTGACACAAAATGTGTCAACTTTTATGGTGTAAGCAACACTACGATCTTGTAAATACCTACCAGCGCCATGGATTATCTGAATAAAGTTTTGGCTGTATATAGATTTGAATGAATATAGACCACAGGGTATAGTAATTGAATCGAGTTTAATTTACTTGAAAAAGTATGTTTTGAAATACTTCATAATTTTGTTATGTAAGTGTATCAGATGTAGTTGCTTGCTTACTAGACCGTAAGCGGTAATACCAAGCGGTATTAGAGGTTTTCTGGTGGCTCGCAGAACCGCTTATGGTGGGTATAACAAAACAGGTTGGCAACAGCGGCGGCGACTATATTTATTTTGGCTTCTAACAAGTTACAAGTTATAATGTATTTTTACGACAGTAAGGTTCAGATTGGTTGATTTCCCCTGTTGTTATTCTTTAGTACGTATGGATGTATTTTTTTTTTTTTGGAGTCTGTGGTTGCATTGACGCACTGCTGATGGACCACCGTGGTGGTGTTGCATCGAGTGTGGGACTCGGCGGCTACTCAACCGTCCCTACCCACTAAACACATATCTCCCTGTACGCCCGACACCAGCCCGGAACTGTTATTCACATTACTTCAGACTGGGCGGCTGTCCTTGCGTGCTCTACAGACACGTCCCGTCCCTTAAAATCGGTTTGTTACTCGTGCCTGAGATCCTTTTCTGTTATCGCCTTCGTTTAGTCTTCCAGGCATCCATCCATTCTTTTGCTCCGAAGGACCGTCGTTACGTAGTTAGCGATTAATCGCCAATTGTCCGCGTCCGCCGTTATCGGTGTCGTCACATTGTCTGGTGTGATCGGTCCTAGTACTGTCTCCAGTCTACGTCTTTGCTCGGTCCAATGCTCGCACACGAAAAACGTGTGCTCTGCGTCGTCCTGAGTTCCCCTGCAGTACTTACACCCTGGCGCAGCCATGTTGTACGCCACTTTGGCGCACATATATATATATATATATATTTTTTTTTTCCGTCGTATTCGTCCATGCATCTTCGGAATCTGAAACAAACAAATAAGAATACTAATTATGCGTTAACAGTATTTTTCCTTACACATATAATTACCGCGAGGAACACTAGCGCCCCCCCCCCCCGCCTTTACCTTGCCAAAGAGTTTCCTCCGTCGGTTTCCCGACGCTTACCTTACACTTAATTTTTATTTATTTTGTTACTTACCAAAACCGTCGCGCTGCGATACCTGAAAAGAAAGGTAAAAGGAAAAAATCAAACACCTTACACTTAATTGTTATTTATTTTGTTACTTACCAAAACCGTCGCGCTACGATACCTGAAAAGAAAGGTAAAGGAAAAAATCAAACACCTTACACTTAATTGTTATTTATTTTGTTACTTACCAAAACCGTCGCGCTGCGATACCTGAAAAGAAAGGTAAAAGAAAAAATCAAACACCTTAAACCATCGCGCTGCGATACCTGAAAAGAAATGGAAATAATATCAAATACTTACCTGTACATTTTCTCCCGCGAACGGGAATATTCAAACGCGCTGCGACACTAGCACCGCGATCGGCGACTCGCGACACTCGCCGCGAATTTGTCCCACGCCGCGACACCAGCGCTGCCACTCGGTTCTCTCTCCAATTACGCCGCGCCATAACGCAACATCCGCGCCGGGGTCTCGCGCTCCGTATACCCGTGCCTGGAGTTCGGCGGCAAATCACCGCTCCGGCCGGGTATATAAGGAGGGCGCGAGGCCTGGCTCGGCTCAGTTCTCGTCTACTGAAATAGTAGAGAGGACCCTCCTAGCGAACCATTGGAAAGTGGCAAGCTGGTGAACCTCCCCTCCTGGCGAACCATTGCAAAGTGGCTAGCTGGAAAACCTTCCCCTCCTGGCGAGCCATTGGAAAGTGGTCAGCCGGAGGACCCCCCCCCCCCCTCTTCTCCCCCCTACCGCTGAGCCGCTGAGATTACGCGTGCTCGCAACCCCTCCTGCCCGGTTGAGATACTGCAAAGTATCGGAGCCGTGGATCCTTGGTCTCCGCATACCCTAACCTCCAACTCGTCACCGCGCTAAACCGGGATACCACACTTCGCGTAGGAGACGTCCACGATCCATTTTTTTTTAATTTTTTTTTAATTTTTTTTTTTAAATTTTTTTTTTAATTTTTTTTTTTTAATTTTTTTTTTTAATTTTTTTTTAATTTTTTTTTTTCCTTTTCAGTTTTATTTTAATTTTAATTTTTTTTTTTTTCTCTCTTGCGTTTTGCGTGCGCGCGTGTCGTTTTATCTTTTTTGCGTTTTTCCTTTGTATTTTCTCTTACCGTGTTTGTGATTTGTATTGGTTGAAAATTATCCACAATTATAAATACTGTTTATTCATCCATCGTCACCCAATCTCGTTCTTTACCTCCCCCCTCGCTAGTAATTCTTCACAGTTATTTATTTATTGATTTTTTCACTTTTAATTTTTTTTTTTTTTTTTTTTTTTTTTTTTTATGCCTCACGAAAACTCGCGCCGGCGCCGTCGGCAACACCGGCGAAGGGTCAACGCGTTGCCTGGGATACCGCCCATTTGGCACCGCGAGGACCCTCGAACCTCGCTCGGCGTGCTAAGGTGGGAAGAGACGGAGAACACGCCTCCCGCCACGGCAAGGGCCCCCGCAGACCCAAAGGGGTTCAAAGTCCCGCTACCCCCCCGACCGCTCTCCCCTCTCCTACCACCCACCCGACCCGTAACCCCTCCAACGCCTCCCTCTCCTCCCCTGATATGTGACCAGGTGGGCTTTGACGCCATCTTCGACCGAGTGGCGTCGACCCTAGCTCCCGACCAACGCGCAGGTCCCGCCCCCCCCTTCCTCGTCCTCACCCCTGTCCCCCCCGGCCTCCCCGACGCGGCCAGCCCTTACTGAACTCCCCTCCGATTCCCGCTCCCAGTAACCCCAATTATCTGATCCCCGATAACGACCCTGGCTATTGATTGACTGGACTCCTCTTTCGACTCGCGGCCCCCCAAAACAGCCCTTTTAAGGGCTAAAAGCCCAAACAACCCTAACGTATCCTTGGGCCTCGCAACATCCGCACCGTACCAACTACGCAAAGACAGTCTCGTCGTAAGCCGGAACTGAACATCCCCCCGCACTAATTGTTGTCAGAATTGCTCGTAATACCGTGAGCGTATGCTCTACGGGCTTTCTCCGCCAACAGCCAGTCTGTTCATCGTGCAGAGGTACTGGCAGAAGTACCCGTGTCCAGACAGGAACTGGGTCAGGTAGAAATCCACCTCCCCAAATTTCCTCTCCTTCCACGAGCTGATTTCCGGTATCAGTCTTTTTGTCCACCGTCCGTCCTCGTTTGCCGTTCATCGGTTCTGCCATAGCTCGAGCGTTCTTAGCCGTTCTTCCGTCGCAGCGTTTTCCCTTCCAGGAAGTCCATTGCGGCGATAAATGCGACGACGCTCCGCAGCGAGCAGGTCGATGGGGATCACGCCCGTGATAACGAAGACCGCGTTTTTAGGCACGGTCCGGTACGCACACGCATTCCTAACGCCCCCACCTTCTGCACGCTCGTCATGGCTTTCGCCTGCTTCCGCACTTTTAGGACGTCGGCCCACACCTCCGCCCCGTAGAGCATAATCGAGTGAGTGCCGCTCATTAGTAGTCTCCGTACACTTGGTCTCGGTCCGTTTGTATTGGCCATGAGTCTAGTCAGGGCCTTCGTCTTTACCACAGCCTTGCTCGTCGCGTTTCATATGTGCGGCCAGAATGTCAGCTTCGTATTCAGGGTAACCCCTAGATACTTGGCTTCATTCCGTGTTTCTGTTTGTTCTGTCCCTATGTTCATCAGTTTAATTGTCTCTATCCGTTTTCGTGTGAGCAGTATTAACTCGGTATTTTGTAGTGCCAGTTGCAGTCCGTGTCCCGTTATCCATTCGTCCACGCGCCTCATCACCTAGTTCAGCTTAAGCTGGATGTCGTAGCTATCGCGGGCCACTATCGCGACAGCGACGTCGTCGGCATACGCCACAAGGCACGTGTCCGAAGGCATGTCCATTCTCAGTAGGCTGTCGTACAGTACGTTCTATATGTCGGGGCCCAAGATGGAGCCTTGCGCAACCCCTGCCGTTATCCGTTTGTCCCTTCGTCCGTCCGTTGTCTCGTACGTGAGTATGCGGTCTCGGAAATAGTCCTGCAACACCCGGAGGAGGTAGGGAGGGGCCCGGAAAGTTGTTTCCAACGTATCCAGTATGTCCTCCCACCTAACGGAGTCGAAGGCATTTCGAACGTCCAGTAGTGCCAGGAGGACCACTGGTCTCGCTCTGTGGCAGATCTTGTTCGTCCTGTGAATGATGTCGGTCACTTCGGTTATAGCTCCGATTGTCGAGCGCCCTTTCGAAAGCCGTATTGTTGGTCCGATAGGTCTCCAGCGTTCTTAACCGCTTGTAGCAGTCTGGGTCTTAGTAACAGTTCGTACAGTTTTCCAGTCGTGTTGAGTAGGCTGAGGGGCCTCTAGGATGACGGCAGCTCTGGGTCCTCCTTGCCTTTCCCAATGAGGACTAGTCGAGCGGTCTTCCAGTGTTTACTGAAAACCCCGGCGGCCAGGCAATCGTTGTACGTATCCAGGAGTGCATTCGGCCGTTGCGAAGCAACGATCCGAACTACCTCCCCCGAGACCCTGTCGGGGCCTGGCACCTTGTTCGGCTTCAGCATCTTGACAGCTGTCACCAGCTCCTCTTCCGTGAAGAAGGGGGCATTCGGTCTGTATTTCTGTATCTGTCTCTGTCACTCGTTCCGGATGTGTCGGGAAAAGGCCGCCAACGATCTTTTCCATCGTATTGGCGTCCCTTGTCACCGGTGGGGCTCTGGTCCCCAGCGCTCGGGTCACAATCCTGTATCCCGCGCCCCAGAGATCCGAGTCCACCTCGTCCGTGAGTCGTTTACAGTTTTGTCTTTTACTGTTATTGATCGCGAACCTCAGCTGCCCTCTGGCGCGCCGGTACTGTTCCGTACAGGCAGCTGCGTTCTCTCGATTTCTGGCTCTCTGGGCTCTCCGCCTAAGTGCCCTACAGTTTTGTCTGAGGTTCGCTATCTCCGTTGTCTACCAGTACACTGTTCGTCTGTTTTGTACGTATAGTTTCTGCGGCATAGAGGCCTTGCAGAGCTGCTGAAGAAGTTTGGTGGTTTCTCCAGCAAGCGTTTCCGCTCTGGCCCGGCTTGTCCGCTGCGACAGTCGTTGCTCAGGGCGCTCGGCAGTCATCAGTCGTCTCGTCAGTGCGTCTTTGTCCAGGCGGTTTACGTCCCACTTTGTGTCCTTGTGTCCTGTTTGTCCTTGTCTCGTCCGTTATGTCGTAGGCGATGTACTGGTGGTCACTAGCGTTGTATTCTCCAGTCACCCTCCACGCCTTTACTTTGGTCAGAATTCGGTCCGAGGCCATCGTCACGTCAGGTATCGAGTTTCCGTATCCTGGTCATCTATAAGTCGGTGTCGTTCCCTGGTTAACTACCGCCAATTCTAGTCTCGCGGCCATCTCCAGCAGTAGTCGTCCACGTCTGTTCGTCGTTGGCATCCCCCACTTGACCGCTCGTGCGTTAAAGTCGCCGGCGACGATAACTGCATCCCCGGGGATATCCCTCATTGCGTCTTCAATGGCGTTCAGTTTTTCCGCGTACTCGCGCGCCGTACAGTTTGGGGATATATAGACACTGACATACGTCGGTACGCCTATTTTCACCCAGACGTAATCCGCGCCTCGCCCGCGAGTTGTAACTCGCGCCGCGCTTTCCCCTCGGACCCGGACTGCCGATGTGCTCGAGCTATTGGCAAACCATTCTGTCTGAGTCAAGTCTCTGTATTGTTCACTAATTATAAGTATGTCAGCGTCGAATTCCGCCGCAATCTGGGGGAGTAACGTGTGTGCCACACTGCTCCGGTTCACGTTGCATTGGAGTACCGTCGTAGTCATTTTGTCGTCTTGTTTTTTGCACCTGCTAGGGCTGCTTTGAATGCGGCGCACGGAGCCGTGCCAGGCACGAGTGCGTGGTCCTGGTCAGCAGTTGCCGCGCAGAGGAAACACGAGGGAGAGCCGTTACACTCTTTACTCGCGCGTCCCCTGTCACCGCATCGCCAGCAGCTGTCATGTCTGTCCGGTCCTGTGCAGTCTCTCTTCGTGTGTCCATATCCGAGGCATCGGTGGCACCTTGTCACACGTAGCCTTTGCCTTATGCGGCAATTGATCCACCCGATCTTAATCCTCCCTTTTTTAGTAGATCCATGGCCTCTGTGCTGTTAAACTCACACACAGCCATCGTTTGGCCTCGGTGGTTCATGCCAAAGACATGGACTTTGCATTCCGTGTCTGTGCCTGTCTCCCGGTTGATTGCGTCCGCGACGTCGTCATTCGTGGTGTCGCAGTCGAGATCGACGAATTCCAGCGTCGCTCTGGGGGTCATGTCTCTGATCCGTCCCGTCTGTCCCATCGCTTCCCGTAGTGCCGTCTCGAACGCTTTCTGGTCCTGTTCGGTTTCCAGTTGTAGTAATGCCGCTCCGTCCTTGGTCTTTCGGATCTTCCGTACTTCGTCTTTATGTTTTGTGCTGTCCATCTTTTCTTGGCTTGATCAGAACCGCGCCTCTCCTGGGTTCCAGGTTCGGGCGCTCTGGTCGCCGGTTTTGCGACTGAGTAGCGTTTTCTTGTTTGTCAGCGTCTGTCCGTTCAGTCGTTGGTGCCTTCCGTTTCTTTTTTTTTAGACTACCATTGCCCAAGTCTCGGGGTTTCGCTGCTCAGCAGCTACCTCCTCGGGGCTTGGAGTTTGCTTGTCTCTCTTCCGTTTTCTCTGGGGGGCCACGTCAGTCCGGTCGCACCGTTTTGGTTGTGTGGTCGCTGTCTTTCAGAGTTCTCTCGTGCGTTTCAGCTCGAAGGTACCCACCTCTACCGCTTCCTTGATCTCACTCATTCCTGTCGTAATGACTTGACTGACGTTCTTTTGTACGTTCGTCCGTGCCGTCATTTTGTCTAGGATGCTGCTTATCATGACAAGTGGCTCTCGCAGCTTGTTCTCCGCAGCATCCCATTTCCTGGCGACCCTCCGTCTGTCTCGTTGGTTTCTGTCGCGGTTACCATGACACTGGCCAGGTTTCCTACCGGTGTCGTGGGAGGGGGGGGGGAGCCCCTTTGGCTCCTCGGGGCCAGTGTTCGGTGCAGGTGGCGCTTGTGAGCCTGCTTGTTTCTTTGTGTTCATTGACATTTTTTTAATTCACGTCCTCCTTGTCCTGCGCGTGTAGGGTAAGTGTGCAGTGGCCAGAGGTCCCCGTTGGTTGTAGATAGTGGTAGCGGCAGTTTGTCCTCAGCCACCCCCGTGCACCGAGCGCGCCTACAGTCCGGTGGCCTCGGCCGCCCCTCCCCCCGCACCCCCGCAGCGGGGGACCATCCGGTCGCCAGCCGGCACCACTGCGAGGGACGAGATTTGGCGCAAAGCGCTTTACCAGTGTGTGGGGCTGCCGCCCAGCTAGACCGGGTTCGGCCCCCCTACTACTGGCGGCCCAGGAGCGCCTTCCTGGTTTTACGACTGTACCCTCCAGAGTGGACGCGCACACAGCGCCGGAAGAGGCTCCCTCTCGGCCGCTTTTACCACCCAGCCAGGGGGTTCTGCTTTGTTTCCTCGCGTTCCGTCCGAAGGATCCTGTGGGCTCATTCTCTCTCTGGCGACGCCGGTTTATAGGGCCCCCTCCTTTCATACCCCGCTTGGAAAAACACCCGTTTATAGGGTTCTGTTTCAATCGTGGGCGATATCGGTCTATAGGGTCCCCAAATTCATTCCTCCACGGGGCCTCTGCCGGGCGCTCAGAGGTGTAAGTATGCTGTGCGTGAGTGGTTGTGCGTCATTCGCTTACCACTATATGCGGCCGCAGCCAGAGCTTCCATTAGCCGCCCCTGTTATAGCGTTGTCGCGGAGGACATTGACGCGACAGGGAGCGTTTTCAGCGGGCGCGACGTGGACGCAGGAAGATAGCGATTCTCCTTTGTTGTTGTTACGCGCACAAAGGAGCTGCCCACTATGGATGTAATTTCGTTAGTACGTATTTATGTATTCATTCATTTATTTATTTATTTTATTACGTTTATTTATTATAAACGTAATTACATTATAATTACTAATTAATAATTACGTAATTAATTACATTACAATTTATTATAATATAATTACATTCATTTATTTATTCATTTTATTACGAAATTTCTCAATTGTTCGGATCTAGTATTTATGTTTCGCGCCAAAGCCACCATAGAGTGAGCGAGGCCCACCGCGCGGGGCGCACCATTTTTATGCCGCTGGCTATAAGTAGGTAGAGCTTTATGCTATATTGACAATTTCCATCATGACCTGGGGGGCTATTACGGTTCTCGGTTCGGGTGAAAATGACAACAGTGAGCAGCTCACCCTATTACGGTGCTCTTCACCTAGTGAAAATGCGAGATTATTCACGTAAGTTTACTCGACACGAAATGTCACGTCGAAAATCGAAATGCGCATGCGTGAGCGTCATCCTAACACAGCGACGACACGTCCAAAGCTAACACATAACACAATTTACTATGAAATAGCTGATTCAGAGACGGTAGCATCTCGACACCGAATAATTAATAAAATTAAGCAACTTAAAGTTGATATCGCAGCGAGTTAAGTAATGTCATCCGTTAATGATGAATAATTTGCTGATGATTGTGGTTTTTTTTCGGTTTTTAGCGACAACTTTTCAACGAAACGAGATATAGAGCAGTTTTAAGGTAGGTCTGTAGTTTTGATCAAATCTTAGGAATTGGCTGAAATTTAAGTATGGTGTAGATATGACCTTCATGGACCGATGTCCAACAATTCAATTCGATTCACCGTTTAGTTCATGAAATAATTGCAATTGAATATGGGTATTTTTAGGGGTGTGCGGGTACCCGATTCATTCGGGTACCCGATGTTCGAGTCGGATCAGGTACCCGACGGGTTACGTTTTTGCATTACCCGCCACTATCGGGTACCCGAATTTGGTAATCGGGTACTCTAAAAATTTTGGTACTCGTAAACGTCGAGTACTCTTAAACTTCGAATATTCGTAAACGACTCGGAGATCCGTATCTATTATTTATATTTATTTTTATTTTTTATTTAGGCGTATCGACCAAACAATGGGAGCAAACGAAATCTCGAAGAAGGCGATAAAACGAATGAATGATAATACTGTAAAACATCTTTTTTCGTCTCATTTTTCTATCCTGTGTGCGTGCGTGCGTGCGCGCGCGCGCGCGCGCGCGTGTGTGTGTGTGTGTGTGTGTGTGTGTGTGTGTGTGTGTAGGGTGGAGTGAAAAGCGGTCACTTTTGGCGGATCGTATCGTAATAGCGCGGGAAAATTGTGTTTTGGCATCACTAAAAAGTGTGCGAAACGTAAAAATGTACAATAAATATCTTCTGTTCCGGCGAACGCCTTAAAGTTTTGAATTTTTTAACGTGGGCTTTAAATGGAGAAAAACCCCAAAAAGACCAAGATTCAACGACTTGCGTTTATTCGAAGCGATAAGAATGTACCTTCAATTTGACATTTAAAAATTGAAACTATAATGATTAGTTTCAGAGATATCAGCGTTTGAAGAACAAGTTTCACCTTGAAAAACATCTAAAAATGACAAAAATTTAAATTAAGAAGAATGAATCGCCGAAATGACCAGTTAGCGCTAGACAGAATTAATGAAAATTCGACGAAGAATCTTGCTTTTATTCAGTTTTTCGACATTCAAATATCTCGATATTTCCTGAAATGCGAGTGTCTTAAAAAAAGTTTGCCGGAACAAAAAATTGTAAACGTATACATAACAAAAATACTGAAATTATTAAATAAATTATTTGTATTTCTTAGGACCTCCAACCTATCGGCGAAGGGTAGAGAACATAAAGCTGGAGTCTAATTCGTCCGTTTTGGTACGTTTCCGTGGCGCTATCTATACTATGAAACGAAATTTTGTTCCGGCAACACGACTTATCGAGTACCCGATGTGAGACGAGTACTCGAAAAACTTGGGTACTCGATAAAGTTCGAGTATACCCGTCCGATCACGGGTACCCGAAAAACTCGGCTACCCGATCGGATCATAGTCTAATTATCCGACCCGACCTGACCCGACCAATTCTGCTACCCGCACACGCCTAGTATTTTTGTACGCGATCCTTATACCTAACACGTAAACCGATAGGAGTTTGCTCGCATTGCTCGATATAGGTTCTGAACGGATCTTCGGATTTCAAAAGAAAATACACTTATTCGCAGTACTATTGTGGAATTAATTTAAAAAAATGACAATCTTTGATCGTTTAGTTTCGGAGATATCGACTTATAAAAAGTGGAAATTGTATTCCACACCGAACTCGGGCCCAACAGAATGGCAACAGTGTACACTGTGCAGCCAGCTGATCGGCGCGTGGTCTGGGAACTCGAAGCGTGTTTTTTCCCCGAGTTCTAGTAATTCTGAGACGGTTGTGAAATAAATTTATTCTGCAAACAAATTTAATTTGTTCAATTTATTTCAACTTGGGTTATTGCAGAGCACTCGTCGCAGGAAATATGTAAAATAGATTTCAATCCCATTCGGGTTTCCTTCACTGTTTTCCTTAAAAAATGTCTTTGTTACAGTGAATACAATTTAAACTGTCGGCAAGATCCCGAATAGAAATTTCTTAGGATTAGCCTGATCAGGATCAAGCCCCGATCGGGGTGTGACACGGGTAACACCTATTACGGACATCCTGATCCGGCCCCGATCGGGCCGGAACTATTTAGGACCTAAATCAGGCTATACTGAAATGGCCCTACTAAGGCCGTCCCCGATAAGATCCTACTAAGGTTTTCCCCGATAGGGCCCTACCAAGGCTTGCCCTGATAGGCCCTACTAAGGCTTTCCATGATAGGGCCTTACTAAGGCTATCCCTAATGTGGCCCTACTAAGGTTTTCCCCGATAGGGCGCTACCAAGGCTTGCCCTATAACTGCCTCAGCAGTCGATAGATGCACATAACCTCTTATTTTCCACATGGAAACATCGATTTTACAGCATCGTAGCTTCGGAGTTTCGATGCATTCCTGAATTCTATTTAAAAAAAAGGTGCTATGAACTGTCACGACAAAAAAAAACGTTATGCAACTCGGATGCGTGTTAGAAGATTTCGGCAGCTTTGTAAGGCGAAGAGAGAGGTATTATATATGTGTGTGTGTGTGTGCGTGCGTGCGTGCGTGCGTGCGTGCGTGCGTGCGTGCGTGCGTGCGTGCGTGCGTGCGTGCGCGCGCGTGTGTGTGTGTGTGTGTTTGTACACACAAGGTTGTTTCAAAAATCTATAGCATGTTATTCGATAAACCTTTTTAATTGTCACAATGATATTAACTAATTGATATACTTTATGTGATACAACAAATAATTATAGGAATTCATTTGGTCTCTTATGCCATATCTGGGACCAAGATGTTACAAGCACTCAGTAGCATAGGGGCAGCGTGCCTAGCTTTGGGTAGGTAGGTACGAGGTTCGATTTCCACATTCGCGAAATATTTCCTTTGAACAAAAACATTTAAGCAGGCCAGGGAATGACGAATTATTATACAAAATCATTGTAGTGGAACTCTACATTAAGTGGTTCCATTCCATTTGGGATTTTTGAAATATTATATGCATTTCTTTCTGATCAGGACTCCTGGTAAGGGCCTGATCAGGCAACCAGGTCAGGCCCATATGTGACACAACGTTACGTTTCCTAGTACGGTCCTTTCAGACCGCCTTATCAGTGCCCTACCAGGGAAGTCAGGCAACCTGATCGGGCCCTGATTTGGGCCCCATCGAAATTTCTACGCGGAATGTTGTAAATCCACGATCCGACATCCTTCGACAGCGAATTGTTGTTGCTGATCGTTAAGGTTATAGTTATTCTTACCGCATTTGCTTGATACATGGCTGCCACAGCTTTCAGTCTTTTATCAAGCGCCTTTTTTCTTGAAAACTTTCCTTTGTATCGCATTTGGGTTGATTTGAAAACCGCGCTGTTGCCACGATTACAGCGCCACTCTCTATACGAGTATGAGACCTATCTATGCATGAGGTGCGATATGTGGGACATATAGAGGGTACAAGCTCTATCAAAAATTTACAACCAACAGCATCGTATAGGCATTGGATGTTACTATACGCTTTGACCGAAACTTTTGGCTCATACGTGTACCTACAGAACTAGCTTAAATAACAATAATATGCTTCATTTTTCGAGTCCTACATATTGGTCATAAGAACGGTGTACACAACAACAAATTTCATCATGTTTGTTGCATAAATGCAATAAACATGATCCTCTGATTGGGACGTATATTTGAACATGTGTAGAGGATGAAAAAGTAACCGATACGTATTTTTTGTTCTTTCGTTATCCCGCAATTCAAACCCCCCCCCCCCCCCGCTCTTTGAATTTTCGGCTAATATCAACGGATTAATAGGTAACATTTTGCGATACGCGGTTAAATTCGTACTTATTTATAGGTTACTAATTTGTTTCCCTCAACGATCAAACTCAGGGCTGCGAATCCTTCCTCGAATCCTTTCTCCGACGTGTTCACACTGCTACTGCCTTGAAGAACTTTTCGACAGGAACGATTTGTACCCGACACTATACATAAAATCTTGGCAGAGAAATAGCGGAACACACAATCGTGAATTTTTATTTAAACCGTACGCTGGTTTTCCGACCGGTCAAAAAACAAATTATTCTGGAAGGATGCGAGCGCGGTCGGTAAAAACGGAACAGTGTGCGCTGCGCGCTGCCAGTGAGAAAATAGATGAAATAAATTTTCGCGACGGTAGATAATATTTTGAGATTTTTTGGTATTTTGTTGGTACATTTATGTAAAAAAAATCAAAATGACTTTTCTCTGCCATTTATTCGTGAAAACAGGTAAAACGAAGCTAAAATGGGTGCTTTTTCACAGACAAAAGCACGGTTCTCGTCAAATTACCAAAAATGCGATGCAATGGATAATAATTCACTATTTTTCCCATGGTAACCACAAACGATGGTCTTGGAGCAAGCGTCCTGCATGCACACAACAAATTTCATTCCAATTGGTTGTTCCGTTTGGGAGAAAAGTTATTGCAGAATTTCGAAGTGGACGGAGACGTATTGCACGGGGCCTTAAGGTAGTACGAGCGCGCAATCTTGATTTTTATAGATTTTGTTCAAATTTTAACCAGACATTGTTCATATCATTTTACACATTTGAGTGAAATTTCAGAACCGTCGACTATTTTGATTGGGAGATAATGGGTTTTAAAATTGCAACTTTTAACACTGCATGTCTTCTTATTATAGTGGACAAAATTTTTTTAAGGAAAATTATTCGGTCTAAATTTCAATGCAGACCTGCAGTGTTCAAAGTCGCAATTTTAAAACCCATTATCTCCCAATCTAAGTGGTCGACTGTTCTGAAATTTTACTCAAACATGCATAATGATATGAACAATGTCTGGTTAAAATTTGAACAAAATCTATAGAAATGAAGATTGCGCGCTCGTACTACCTTAAGGGATTAAATGCACCCTTGAAAACTTGTGATTTTTCCTTCGATTTTTGCTACAACTTGTGAACGAGACAAGATGTAAGGAAAGTTCAGAAGGCAAAAACATTGTATTCTTCGATTAGTATACACTCAACTCTTACCTATTTTACCGAGCTGGAACGGACGACCTTCGTTTATTTTGCGGCGTAAGGGGCGCCCCGCAGTAGGGCGATAGCAGCAATGCTCCTTTACCAGGCGATCTTTGTTCGATTCTCGTCCCGACACTTTTTCTTTGGTTTTTGCTAATCATTATTATTATTTTTATTGACTTTCTAATGTTCACATATAAAATATAAAACAATTTGTGATACGATCATTATTTCCACGTAATAATTTGTCACGAAAAATAAATAGCTGCGGATAAAGATATGGTCGTGTTTATGAACCCTAGGGTGATTCGTTTCAGGGCAACTTTTTTTTTTGACCCATCGTGCCCGAAAACCTTTAGTTGGTACCCAAAAACGAAGTTTCGTGAAAGGGGGGTGTTGTGACAAAAAATATTTAGAGGTCGCGAATCAAAATTGAAGGTTTCCCGTTTGATTAACATTGAAAAAAATGGTTTTCTCACTATTAGTGTTACCATTCCGCGAATTTTGATATCGCGATATTTTCCAAGTGGGTTCTCATAGGAAATATGATACTCCACGATAAAGTTCATTGAGCCATGGCCGTAAATTCAACCGTTTCAGTGGCATCATTATTTCAAGTGAATACTGTGCAAAATATCTATTCAAACGCCTGTAACGCCTAAGCTATTAGATATATCGAAAAAAAATCAGATGAGAACTTTGTAGAGAAAGTAATTTTCTACAAAAAAGTCTTATGAGCCGAGCCCGAACATTCAACTCTTTCTCAGCTATAGGTGGATAAAGTAAAATAAATAGATTTTTTTTTTTAAACAAAAACAAATCTATTTATTTTACTTCATCCACCTATAGCTGAGAAAGAGTTGAATTTACGGGCTCGGCTTATAAGACTTTTTTGTAGCAAATTACTTTCTCTACATAGTTCTCATTTGAATTTTTTTCGATATACCTAATAGCTTAGGCGTTACAGCCGTTTGAATAGATATTTTCATACAATATTCACTTGAAATAATGATACCGCTGAAACGGTTGAATTTACGGACATGGGTCAATGAACTTTATTGTAAAGTATCATATTTCCTATGAGAACCCACTTGGAAAATATCGCGATATCAAAATTCGCGGAATGGTAACACTAATAATGAGAAAAACATTTTTTTCAATGTTAATCAAATGGCAAACCTTCAATTTTGATTCGCGACCTCTAAATATTTTTTGACAACACCCCCCTTTTACGAAACTTCGTTTTTGGGTACCAACTAAAGGTTTTCGGGCACGATGGGTCAGAAAAAAAAAAGTTACCCTGAAACGAATCACCCTAATGAACTCTTTATCCATCAGTGCTATCATCGCTCAGTACAGATATTTTTCAGGTATTCGGGTGATAGCCATCGTAAAAGCACGCGATGAAAAAGTCTCACACCATGCGCACTTTATGAAAGATACATGTTTGAGGCCACGGTGTTTTATCAACAGCGTACGTGAGGAACAGACGGCATTAACGTTTTAAAAAACAAATCTTTCCTCTATCAATTTGGCGGCAAATCAGACATACTTCAACATCGTAGTGAAAACGGGCGCGTTCAATTAATAAAGCACTAGCGGGTGTATTTTTACACCATTTTCGTATGATGCTATTTCTCGCTTGTCCCCCAATAAAGCAGGGGCCGTTTGCCATCTTTGAGTTAAATTTTTACTTGCGAAGAGGTCATGTGCAAAAATAATATTCACAAATCTGCATTCGTAGGCATTTCCTCACAAATTATGACGTAAAAATATTTTATTACAAATTATTTTGTATATTGATATTGGAAGGTCAATATTTTTTAAATTAATTAAAAGAAAACATCACGATACTGGCATCGTCGGTCTACGCACCCTATCTCGGCGCTACGTCTCTCTTCGAAAAAGTAATTTAATGAAAGAAGCACCTATGAAACAAAACATTCTCCGATTAACTGTTTTTTTTAGAACGGCTGTGTTCTGGGTCGTATGCTTTTACACTAGTATTCTAGGGATAAAGTAGTGCATTAAAATAAACCTGAGCCTATTCCGTGACCCGACGTTGGTGCCCCCCCCCCCCCCCCCCCCCACCTCCTTGTAAGAAGAGATTTCATGTCGATTTAATTCTCTACCTGAAAAAAAGAAACAATTAGCCGTAAAATATTAAAAATTCTTTTT
Organism: Ophion slaviceki; assembly: GCA_944452715.1. NCBI lineage: Eukaryota > Metazoa > Arthropoda > Insecta > Hymenoptera > Ichneumonidae > Ophion > Ophion slaviceki. The sequence continues at coordinate 47,432,041 of OX101787.1, read as the reverse complement.
TAATAAACCAGAAGAAATCCCGTCACAAAAATGCTATCAAATTGTGATCGTGTTAATGCTGATAAAAAACAATCTGGAAACTTTTCTTTTGATGTTTGCTCTATCTTTCGCTATTTTACGACCAGGTTTGAAACAAGTGGAGTATTAAATGGCTTTAATAATCCATCGGCTCAAATCTCTTGAAGACCAATATATCACTATGCTTATGAACTCTTATCGGAATGTGCTACACACTTACAATTAGTTAAAGAAAAAGACATCGATCCATTTAACCCCTTGCCCTACGATTTAAGTTCCAACCAATGACCAACAGCATGTCGGTCATGTGACGACCCGTTTAACGAGTCAGCCAAGCGTTCGAGGATGTGCAAATTGCACACGTCTTAACATATATAAATACATGTTTAAGGTACAATTTTATAAAATGTTTGAGAAATAATTATAAACGTTTAACCCAATTTTTTTTATCACGAAACTCACATAATATCGTATGTATAGAAGCAAAGTTGATTCGAAATCTCGGAGGAATCTACCTGAACAATATTCGCCTATACAATCATATGTTTTGGGAAATATTTGCATAAAAAGAATAAAATTGGACACTCTGCACGTACGTGTGTGTAGGATATGATGTGTATATATATATATGTATATATAATCATTTTTGAGACGTTAGGTTTTATATAATGTTGAATTATGAAGACGATTAATTACGATCAGAACGATCCTCGAAGTCGAATGCCCTCAAAGTTACTTTTTGTGATACGTATATATATTTATACGCGCGCGCGCGCACACACACACATACACAGACACAGATATACATACGTACACACACACGCACGCACGCACGCACGCACGCACGCACGCACGCACACACACACACACACATATATATATATATATATATATATATATATATATATATATATATATATATATATATATATATATATATATATATATATATATATATATATATATATAAGAAGTAAGCCAGACAAAAAAGAGATCCGGAAAAGACAAGACACAGGACAGAATTTCACTCCTCCCTTCCCGAAATATTTTCGAATACTTCTCGTACCGCAAGCCCTTAGATTTCATGATGCACATGGCCTTTTCTTAGCCATACCTCTTGACAGAGACCACCGGCATACTTTCATCCCTGCATCGAATCTGCGAATACGCACGTATCATCCGGCCTCCGTTTTGGAAAAATATCGTAGTAGCATGATCGATATCCGAATGGGCTTTTTTTACCAATCGCCCCGAGCTTGTGCTTTAATTCAACCGTTCGTAGTGAAAAAAATGATTTTTCCAAACTTTAAGATTTTTTCAATTCCGCCCACTCTGATGACATTTGTTAATTCGACGGTTTAGTTTCTAATAAATTTAGATATGATAATAAAAAAGTTACGTTATGAAGTCGAAGTTTAAAAAAGAACACAATTGAAATCAACAACAACTCAGAATTGGAGTAGTCGCTATGAGTCTATAGGACTATAGGGTCCGGCGCAGAAGGCTGCGTACCAGTGAGCTTGACGTCATGCACCCCTCTCCCAACCCGCCCTTTTGCTGGCTCTCTCCTCCGTTCTCGCCAGGTTTGTAAACCGCTCGCATCCGTCAGTCGCACGCCGACCGCCGATCTGTTAGTACGTGGACGGGTTTTTCCACGACACGTGGGTGTGTTTGTGTATGTGGATTTAGATTGCCTCTTTAAAAAATACGAATATACACATATCTCAAGAAAGATTATACTGTGCCCCAGAGAAAATCAAGTTCCTGCGATAATAAATATAACATGTCACGTTAAGTTGCCAGTTAAAGTGGCCACTGTGGTTCTCGAAAACTAAGATAAATTGTTTTCTTCGAGTCGAATCGTGAACTATAGCAATGTTCTCTTCCATAATTGTCGAATATGACTAAATCACTATTTCGAGTTATGTAAAAGTCGTCTTTGTTTTATGGTTACTTCGAAAATAGTGTAAAATCTGTTGTTTCGGTTGCTCGAAGTTCGCAAGCAACGTTGAATTGATGGTGATATAGCTGTGAATGTTTGTGATTTGCGATCGATTTCCATAATTGAAACGGTTAAAATAAACCGACGTAACACAACATTAATACTCGAACGTGAGTTGTGTGAAAATCTGCTGAACCGGATAGCATTCAACGATAAAACGTCGGTTTTCTGATATTAAAATTAAACAAAAACTATAGTTAGGAAGAAAGGGTTGATCAAAGTTTCATTGTGATCGTGTTCGATTCAACTATGCAGGAACAATGTGAAGCGAGTGGATTAATTTAGAGCAGCGATAATTGGAAGTCCAATGAATGCGAACGTCGGATCTTGAATATTGATTGATAGCGCCGGTTGTGTAGTGCAGTTTATACACTTACACACATATATACATATATATATATATGTATATATATATATGTATATACATATGTGTGTGTGTGTGTGTGTGTGTGTTTAGTCACGCGTCGAAGAAAATGCGTGATCAACTCCGATGTATATAAATCTCAACTAATGAGTACGCGTGTGACGCCCGTGGAATAATTCTGTAATTCTCTCTACCTTACACATGTGCTGTGAACGTATAGATAAGTGACAAGACCAACTCTGTACGCCGTATCGAGGCTTAATTATTTTCATTGGAGACAGGGAGAAGATCCAAAGCATTGGATGAGGTTAAGGGTTACGGAGATTAGCGCAGATCGGACGAACCAAAGATGAATGTTACCCGTGGGTCAGGTTGACAACACCACGGCGCAGATACCACACTGTTTCAACATGAGGGCAATCTTCGTAATTGTCTGCCTACTCTTCACTCCACGAGCAAGCCAAGCTGACGATTTGGGTAATGTATCCACGATTTGTTCGCCCCGAAATTATGATAGATATGTATCGAGGTAAATTTCAAATGAATTAACACGAATTACCATAATAATTAATGGACATATTATCAGCTAATGCATGCGGGATATTGTAGACCTATCGAAAATTCCATCAACACTTAGTTTCTCAGTTTCGCTGTTTTCTCAATCAGAAATCAAAATTGTGTGAACGAATATAGCTCTACCAGATACCCTTATGAATGAAAAACAAAATTGAAAAGAATCTCTTTAAGGCGTTATACGCATTTGCAAGACCAAAAAAGTCGTTTTGTCACGATTTTTTTCCTGGAAAAGGATTTCATTTGGGCAAAACGAAAAGTATTAGGCAGTGGCATCTTTTAGCTTTAGATTGGCATTTTTTATTTTCACAAATATTCATTAACATTGCTCCTGTAGGAAATTTCTTGGAGGTCCCCGAAAAAAGTGTCCGGCGGTGAGCAAAGTATCTCCGGTTTGGAGTATCTAAAATGAAAAAACCAAAAAGATTATTTCAGAGGATAGATGAATCCAGGTATCGATCGAAGGAATAGCCGAAATTTTTATTTTTGACAAAATGGTGGTTCCGGAAAGAAACAATTTCCATTTTCGACCAAATTTTTTTCGTTAAATCGTTGAAAAAAATCGAAACAATTATCGGAAATCTTAGTCCTTCGATCAATACCTGAAGAATATTATATTATTGAGAAAATCTGACAAGGTTGTGTTAAAATTGCAGACCGATCGGTTGAGCCGTTTTTGAGAAATTGTGCTCACCGACTTTGAAAACACCGTTTTGAGAAAAACGCATTTGAAGTTTCTCGGACGCTCGGAGACGCGCTCCGAGTATTCTTACAAATATGTGTGTATTTCCGAGAATATTCGCTGGATCAATTTGAATTTTTCAGGGAATATACTCACGTATTTGCACATTCCGAAAATGCAATAAAAAAATCGAATTTTTTAAATTTCTAACTGCGTATAACCCGTTAAATTGGTTAGTTTGTCAATAGCGTTATCCAAACATTATATTTGGTCCTTTCGATTTATTGATAATTATTATCAATATTATCGTTGAGCGATTGAACGAATATAAATTTAAAAACACGCGCAGTCTGTAAGTGCGTTTCAATTTTTTTAGAATAAACCAGGCATGTGTAATTGTTCCAGCGTACCCCGTAAACAAGGATTCGAACATATTTATTATTCCGTGGAATTAATACGTATTATCTAATTATTCCGAGCCGTCGCTACGTACCTCAACGAATGCTTTCAAATGCTACACGTCGCCAATTAAATACAATCCGTTAATATGCTTTGCGACTAACTATGCGCAGCAGCACTTTCATTCGATAAATGTATTTTCGACAATAATATCGTAAATATTGAGGCGGCAGACGCATTGTATGTTGGAGTAACAAGTAATACTATTTTTTCCGTAATTCGACGTGATTATCCTTTTTTATTAATCACTACTTACGAAAAACAAACAACGGTATTTCTGCAACTGCTAATTTTTATATTATTTATTCGATATAGTACATATTCACAATACATGTGCAGCACGCATCTCAAAATATTTAGACTGACAATGAAAATACCCATACGTACATCTATATGCATACCCCTATATGTATGTATATATGATGCATCAGTTTGTACAAGGTACTGCATTCGGCCTTCCGCGTTTCTAGCAATGCCCGGATATTCCATATTCACATCAATGGTACACCCCGATCTTGTCGACACATCGCTGTATTCTCAAATATAGAAATACCTATTGATTCTGAATTTTTATAGATATATATCGATATATTAATCGAATAAAGCAACAACTATTAGCAGTAGAAATATACCTATCAGACTTGGCAGAACATTTTCCTACACGATTTGCATAGTTCGAAGGGGGTTATCGAGTGGTGGCTGGAGATTCATCCAGGTGGAGGTGCTTCGAAGACTTCGAGGTCATCTCCATTTTTTTTAATCCAACCACTATTTTTTTCAGCGTTCTATCAAGGAACTAAAAATGAGTGGACACCCCAAATTTCAAGACGATCAATCAAGATTTAGTATAAAAAATCGATAAAACACGAATTTCGATATGTTTATCCTAAAATGGATTTTAAAAATGAGGCAAACACTTATTTAGCCCTATAAAAGGTGCTCAATCTGATTGCCACCCCTTTCGATGCACGCCTGCAATCTGACTCGCATTGATTGTTTTGTCTTATTAATCACGGCAGTCTGTATTGACGAACGGGCTCCAATTATTCTTCCTTGCATGCCTTGCGTATTAGTCGGCGGCATTGTTCTGACATTCTCAGTAAATTACGATCATATCAACTTGCTCCTGATAAGGAAACATTTTGCGGAAAATTAGATTCTGTACTCACTGCAGGGAATTCTATCGTAATAATGTTCATTGAAGAGAACAAACATTATTATCCAAATCACAAACTTCTCCGTGCTTTCCGAAACAAGTTGATAAGATACTTAGTTGCGAACAATGTAAACAAAGCCGTACGACTTACCTAGATTTTGCTTACTATTGAACTATCGATACGTCAACTAGAGCTTGTTCGTTAATACAGACTGACGTTATTAACCTTACGTTGACGCACTAGGCCATTCTTACCCGGACAAATTTTAAACAAAATGCTGACTTTTCAATTATTGTAGATTTAAAAATATTTTTACAACTAAGTTTTATATTTTCGAAATTTAAATTAAGGCGACGTATTAAGAAGGATTAGGAGCGTATTCCCGATGAAAAAGAAATAAAAACCGACCGAAGGATTTTTAATGGCAAGTGAATAAAGTACTATCTGCGTCAAATTGACCCAGTATGTCGAAATTGTGACCAAATATAAGTGCGTCAACGAAGAGTTAATAAGACTATACGATCAATGCGAATCAGATTGCAAGCGTACATTGAACGTAGTGACCATCGCATTGAGCACCTTTTATAGGAGTAAGGCTTTGAACCGTTTTTTAAATCGATTCTAGGCTAAAAACATTGAAATGTCTTTTTTATCGATATTTAATCTAAATCTTGATCGAGCATCCTGAAATATCGGGTGTCAACTTATTTTTAGTTTCTTGATAGAATTCTGGTGAAAAATAGCGTTTGCGTTAAAAAAAATAGCGGCGCTCTTGAAATCCCCAAAGCTCCTCCACCTGAATGAACCTCGTAGCCACCACTCGATGACCCCCTTTGAAATGTGCAACTTTTATAAGAAAATTTTTCTTCCAAGTCTCATGGGCTCAAAAATATTTCTACTCGTACAATAGTTGTCGTCTCGCCTTGTATATCTGCAAATATCTGTCACTGCTGTCCAGGGAGTTATTTCTATTATTGTTTGCATTGTTATCAAACTCGTTATTGTTACAATGGTGTAATCGATTACGATGAAGACATTTTTATAAAAGACACAATCACTAAGATGATAATTGATGCTTTATCCAACCTCATGAGTAATCAATACCAATACGAATCGAATTACTTAGACAGCCCGGGTGAAAAGAATACAAGTATATATTTTCTTTTATCGTTTATCCATGTTTACGTCGAAATTTTACTGTACGAGACTATATCTAAATTCTGTATACATAAATTCTCTGATTGAGTAATGTCGAACCATATAAGCAAAATAAAGTCGATCAATGTCGTATTTTATAAGAGAAATATAAGTATTTCGACAGTCGTATCATGAAAATGAATATGATGGATATATGTGTCGCCACTTGTAATTTCAATCATAGCTATGCCGACATTACACATTGTCCCTCTTGGACATGGCTTAAGGGTCATTTGTCTATGAGACCAGTCGAGGAACCGGTGTATTCACCCGGTATAATCTTTCTCTTTCTCTGTCCATCTCCCTTGCTTCTTCTCTACTATGCCCGGACTAACACAAAGTGTCTTTGTACGATCCCCCGTTGTGAAAAAAATGATATTTTCACCCTCTCGTTATTGCATACTCGCTTCGACAGGAAGGTACACGATTGTGATTCGCCTCAATGGTTTTCGTTCTTTCGAGCGTGGGGGACAAGAAATTTCTCGATCGTGTTATACGGACGACATATAATCGAGTGCACAGCATCCCGCTATGTGAATACATATATGTGTGTATATGTATATATATTATACATAAACTGTAAAAGATATATACGCAAAGTTGTTTTTCTTCTCCCGTATCTCATTCGAATTCGCTCTGTTAGCCATGATCCTCGCATCCTCTCGCTTAATCGAGATGACACGTATATTTTTATCTGCTCCGCGCGCGCGCGCGCGCGCGCGTGTGTGTGTGTGTGTGTGTGACAGTCACTTCCGTAACCCGCGACACGGATAGTGTCTATGCGGCACGTACATATAGGGCTTTAAAGACACCGACCCCTCATCTCCTTCTATTTAGGTCGATTATGTTTTTCTTATGCATCATGTACTTTGCGTACATTGACACAGACCATCGATAGGTTAAAGATAAATTGCGAAAAAAGAAAAGTGTGCGTCATTCCACAGAGTTCTGCACCCTCTGACGATATCACTATGGGTTTCATTTCCGCTGTGGACGAGACAAAATTGATGTTGAGTGCAAACTACATATACGATTGATTTCGCGAATAAGAATAATGATTAAAAGGCAAGACTCATATATATATATATATATATATATATATATATATATATATAATTGTTTAATGAATGAAAAGACCTAACGTATGCGTGAGTGCATCTACGTGTAATCATCTGCCATTCAGTTATAGGCAAAACCCGCCTTCACTCGACCCTCTTATTCTCAAATATTCCAACTTATTCCATCGTCATAATCAGTACAGGCATTTGTTCGGGTTCGCTGAGCGGATGGATACATTATGTTTAAAAACGAAGCGAATTTTTGGTTCCCTCATTGCAAGAGCTCTCCGTCATTTTGTTCCAACGTATTATTACTGTTTAATTCGTGTCACTGCACGATCCCAATGATTGCTACCGTTCGAGAGTGGTATTCAGCGTGCGATGGATTTTTTTGTTCGTCATCAAGTTTTGTTTACATTATTCTTTATTACGTATTTATTTTATGATCATACTATCCGATGCAATCATAATTCATCGTAGCTGATTGATAAACGTGGTAATCAACTGTGACGATCGTGCAAACCTGGAAACTTGTACGATGAGCAACTTTGACGTAAATTTAGAGGGATGGCAACTAACGCAATTCCGTTTGCACGTTGCTAAAACACGTATGTGGGAAGCCGCATGCTCGTTATCGTTGAGTCGGTACGAAATACACATACGCTGTATCGCCAATGGGTAATTCGATGCGAGCTCGACAGTTCTCGAGCTCTTCGACATCTAGGAACAGATCTTCTCCGATAGCATTTGGAATGCAACGACTTATTAAAAATAATATTAAAATCAATAATAGAAAATAAATATATTGTTTTGAACCGAGGAAAAACTGTTTTCTCGAATGACAAAAGAGTGGTTGGCTATAGACGAAAGATAATTCCCGATCACTTTCATATAAAATAAACAGTGACGAAACAAGATGCAGGTAGATGAATGACTCGTGAGGGAGTATTTTGCCGATTTAGCATACGGTTTCCCGTAGATGCGAAGTGTCTACCACTCGTATATTGTGGGTGAGCGATTTCAATGTGTTCACGCTATTGCGTGCCGAATTTATCCCTAAACTTAAGTAGCTTACGTCCACGATTTGCTGCGACTATCGATTTTGATTTATGATAGTTGGAAAATTGCCTCTGATTTTCCGAGTAAACGCTCTAAGCGTGTGAAGCTTTGTGAGCCGATGGCGTTATCCCGCCACTGCGTGTAGACGTGACACGTATACGCAATTATACAGCAAGCAAATTGGTCCCGGTAAAACAAAACGCAATTTTTTGTATTTACCCAAGCGCAAACGACGCAATTAATCTTGGGCCAAAAAATATGCTAGAGCGGAGGTTAATTTTTATTTTCAATTAATGAAATGTCAATTATTTATCTCTGAATGTCAATCAGTTATTTAAATGTTGCTTGCGAACAGGATTTTTTTATTCTGAACGAGTAAGTTTTGAAGATATACTAAAATCACGGTCGCTGTGGTCATGGTTTCTGTGGATTTACAAATCGTGGAAAAATAATTCACGTACGGTAGACTCGGCAGGTTTGAAACTTAAGTTGTCTTGCGCCTATTTTGCTATATAAAAACAACGCTATCAATAAATGTAAAACTTTTTTCTTTTCAGAGATATTTATTGTAACATAAGAAAAGAAGAACATTTCTCGAAATTTAGGCCGATGTCAATAACATCCGGTTTTACGCCTATTTCGGTCGAACGGGTGAAGATTTTTGGAAAGGTTAGGGATATGTTTCCTCCATAAGCTTCCCGCTATTGTTTATACCTAAGGAATTAATTGACAAAATTAACCAAATGGCGTCCGAATATCGAAACATTTGTATAAATCCGAGTTATTTATCATTATCATATTGTAAAATCCATGTATTGTAAAAACATTTGTGTCAATCAGATGTATAATTTATGTGTCATAGTGTTTTACAAATCTGATATGAATGTTGAGTTGATTATGCTAACGGTTTTCGAAAAATCGTGGTAGAATCATCAAAAATGTAGTATCGGGAAAATTGCGTTCAATGTTTCGGTACGACATTTATATTAGAACAATCGTACTCACGCGATTAAAAGAATTCCTACACCGTACAACGTTATTTCTTGATGAGCCTACTTTTGACTGCTGAGCTCCTTTTTATTTGCATCTACCAAGCGAATCCTGCCTTGCGCGCCAGACATCGCAATTTGGATATCGAATCTACTCATGTCCATCAAACGAATGTAGTTATCATTGAGCTGTACGATTTCAACGATGTTGTTGTAAAGACGCCCTCTCGCACCTTTCCACTAATAGTTCGTGTACTGGCTTTATCATTTGTTGTGCATCGAGACGAAATGCTAACTCGCGTTTATAACCTGCCAATGTATCCGCCACTTTACCTCTTTGCGCCTACACCGGCTATCCGATTTAGAGGAGCAGCGATCAGCGATGTTGAGGCGCATCATTCGTAGAAACATTCATAATGGAACAGCTTATCATCGCTTCTGATGATGCTGTCGTCGTCTACAGTCAGTTTTTTTTTGAAAGAACATCTGTCCATGTGCCTCTACGACGAAGGCCTTTGCCCGCTTTTGTACGTCGCGTGCCCATTCGTTTTTGCCCGTGGCCAACGCAACCTCGGATTATTGAAAGCCGGAGCCGTAATTTTGTATATCTATTATACCAATTGTAAGAGTATTGAATATCTTTCCTAAGATTCGGAATAATGCCCAGACCGTCTGCTGGAGACTGGGTATGCCACTACCTGTGTTCGGCCGGCCAACATTACGTGTTATGATCTCCTTATCATAATTTTGTGAATTTCTCCAAAATCAAACAGAGAGATATTCTTCAAGAATTGCACTATTTAAATTTACAAAAAAAAACCACAAACCGATTTATTCAGAATTTCATAGCTCGTCATGGAGGGGATTAATGAGGTACACCTTACACCAAGCTTTAATTATAATGCCTTCAATTGTTATCGCGTGAAAAGTTAGTAGAACATCGGAACAGTCTATTTAGATCTGCTATATATTTTGGAGAACTTTAGAATATTTATACTCTTGAATTTTTGTTAATTTATTAGTTGATATATATATATATATATATATATATATATATATATATTTGGTACATGAATCGGGAAAGTAATGTATTCGCAATGACTATCAAAAGACGCGGCAGCGTCTTGACGCCAAATAATAAAAAAAATTCGACGCGACTGATCAATGCCACCGATCTTGACCTCACTGACCGACTGACGAACATGCCGCGACTCTTTATACAGTAAGATGAGCTTTAGCAGACGACGTTTTAACTTTGATTCGATATTACGCGAAAACGCGGCGACGAATTGAAAATTTAATGACATTTGACCAATTAAATATGATTTTTTTCTATCGATTTTGTTTGGGTCATTTTTTGATCCGTCTACTCAATCTTGAGATTTCATAGTATTCGACCGAACTTCCGCACGATTTTTGTACCGCGAAAATCCTTCAATTTCTCAGAATCGTTCTAGATTCACTTCACGCTGAAACGCCGCGTTTCAGCCTGAAGTGTACCGTTTGTCGACTCGCTCGACAATCGGTTGTATCGAATCGAATACGCCGTGTGTGAAGGCCCTGACGCGCAGCAACCCCCCCCCCCCCTTTCTCGCACCGCGAGAAAGGGTGGGAGCACAATCGTATCGCTGGAATTTATAGTGACGTAAGAATAAAAAATCTGGTCTGTCTTATAACCTCAATTTACGGACTTCGTCATTTGCCACGATCTTCCCTCGCATTGCTTTCCCGCTCGCCGATGTGTCAAACGGCCAACGGCTCCGATGCAAGATACTCAACTTTATTTGTTCTTTGCAGGAATACCTTGGTATTTATTCGTGAAAAAATCCTAGACAGAATATTTTCCGATGATCCGTAGCCATTGTCATTACGCCTCAGAATTCTCGATTTCCTGAGCAGTGTACGACCAAAATGAGGCACGAAAGTTCAACACCCTTTGCCTACGAACGCTAAACTGTCACGTCTCAAACACGGATGATTTGTGGACCTGTGGCGATTCCTCGATAGCTTCACCCTAATGACCGAGCGTACTATTGGTATGGCGTACAAAGATTGTACCCTACGGTGTACCTCTACGGTAGTACACCGCTACACGCAAATGTACGTATTACTAGTATGGTACCTGTACACTGTACAATAGTAAAATATACCGTTGCCGATACCACTGCCGATACCATACGCACATACGTGGTAGGTACGGTACCTGGGCTATCATGTAGGAACCAGAACCAATGTAGCGTCGGATTTACCATCTAGATGGACCATCGGATTTATCCAGGGCAGCAAGTATGTTCTGACGAGGATGAGAAACGACTCCAATCGTCGCGGCCACAGTATACAGTCCCAGTGTCGCGAGGATATCACCGATGTCTCCATTCTCTCAGGGAGCACCAGCGAAGCTGACCTCAAAAACTCGTTGAACCCTTCGGCTTTATTCAAAAACAACATCTCGCCAAGGATCACACCACCAATCTGTGCAAGGCCTTTCGTTTACGTATGTACGTTTCAAAACGAAGGCCGAGGGTGCTAGGCCCTTTTGCATCTCAATGGTTACGGCTACCATCATCTCATAGTTAGCGTCGACTGGCCTAAACCTCCAGCCATAGCTGTTCTATAGCTGTTCGATTTCTATAGCTTTGTTCAAATTTTTCACCAGACATTGTATCATTATGCATGTTTCAGTAAAATTTCAAAACAGTCCACTATTTAGATTCAGAGATAATGGGTTTTAAAATTTCAACCTTTAACACTGTAGAGTCGCATTGAAATTTAGCAATAACATAAACAATGTCAAATTATTAATGTTTATAACGCAAATATTTTTTTTACGATAAAAGGTTTTAACTTTAAGAACACGATAATTTTTTTTCTCGAAATATTGAATAATACAGTTCCGCAGTGTTGCATTATGTCTTCGTATTATAGGGGACAAATATCTTTTACCGAGAGTTATTCTGTCGTTACTGAACGTCTTTAGCAAAACTCAATAGTAAAGACAATCGAAACTTTTTTCACTCATTCCCTAACTAGTTTTCTATCTAAACAGAATTTTTTTTAAATTAATAAACACAATAGTATGGTATGACGAATTATGTGGCCTGACTTTCGGTCAATGCAGACCCTGCAGTAATAAAAGTTTCTATTTAAAAACCTATTATTTTCCAATCTAAATAGTCAACTGTTGTGAAACTTCACTTAAACATGTATAATGATATGAACAAAGTCTGGTGAAAATGTGAACAAAATAAATAGAAATCAAGAGCGTACGCTCGTTTTACCTTAAGGGCTTACACCACGTGAACGTCCAAAATTGAGTGATATTTCGCAATTTTTTTTTGTAGAAGGACAAATAAGAGAATACTAATATTCAAGGATGTTATTAGTCATATCTTCAAGTGAACAAAAAGAAAATTTATATTTAAAAACTATACCAAATGGTGACGCTGGAGCCATTCTAACGAGGCATGTTGAATTTAAGACGCACTGCGACATGCAGTATGACTGACACAAGTTTGATTTTAGAAAAAAGTTTCTATCAATTTACACGAGTAGAGCTAGAGATTTCTCTACGTAGAGGATTGTGAAAATATTGATTTTTGTGTAATTGACAGCGTTAAGCCAAAAAAATTTCGACAGAAAAAAGGACAATCATTTTTTAATAACTAATGTTATAATTAACTCATGGAAAATCCCGTACGTATTTCTCTTCGGAATGTTATTTTAAAGATATACTCAAAATTTGGAGTGAACAGAATGAAAATTGTTGAAGTTATGCTGCGTGCCGTTTTAAAAAATTGTGTTTCGAGACAAACGGTCGATGTCTCGCACACGGGCCTGCCACTGCCACTGCAGACCCACACGGGCCCTGCGGACCTTGTTTTACAGCTACAAAACTTTTTTCCTCTTATTCTAGATGGTTCAAAGCATCTCTTAAGTCAAGTAAAAAAAATCAATTAAAAAAAAATTCTAGTGGTGTGACCCCTTAGATCGGAGTACACGGTGACGATTGTTCGTCGCGTCTCTTTGAACAAGCCACCCCTCTTTTTTTCTACGCAAGGTTCGTCCACTCACTGCTGCGAGCTTGAATCTCCTATTCGTCAATAAAATTCAAGACAATGATTGCCAAAGGATCGAGTGGTTCTTATTCGAACCAAATAATCCTATTATTTTTTTATCATCTACCTGCGGTCATTCGGATGAACTTCCGAAATTGAAACGCGGTCATCTATTGCTAACTCATGTCGAAGATTATTTGAAAAAGTAAAAAAGCAACGCCAATGAATAAAAAATTCTTCCGAAAATATCGCTTGTTATACCATGTTAAAAAGTCTGATTTATCTTAGAATATTTTTTATTTTTATGTAAACAATGGTTTTATTACATGTTTTCACTTTAAATGTACAAAAAAGTGAAGTAACTTTTTATATAATAGCCAAGCAAGTTTACTAAAAAATTGGTAAACAAAGTTATTAAACCTTAGGAATGATATTTTGCGTATTAGTTTATTTTTATTTAAAAAAATTATCTTACTGTTGTAACATGAAATTGGTGTCATCATTATATATTGAGAGTACAAATAAATCTCCGTCGTTTGACAAAAGATGGCCCCACCAGGAGCTTATGGTTGAAATTGTCAGATGTAAAACGTCATATCGTAAGGTTGGACATCGGGCAAGACCATAACCTTGAAATATTAGCGATTTTGTATCAGCATTACATCATTTTTTTCGTGCGAAAATGTCGAGTTTGAGCCGAATAAGAATCATTTGCGGGAACTCTTGCGTTTGGCACGAATCTCCCTCCAATAATGCTTATAATTCCGCATCTTCGTGCACTTTCGGCCTTCCGCTACGTTCTTTATCGTCGACGTCAACGTCGCCGTTCTTAAGATATTCCTTTCACGAACCCAAATATTTTACACTTAACTGATTTTCGTCTATAATGAAGTAAAAATACATTCCAGTATACTGGTAAAATTTCAAGCCAAGTTACGTAACCTTTAACGAAAAATTACGGCCCTAAAAATCGTCTCATTTATACGGCGCTTTATGGACATGTTACGCTGGCCACATTTCTATCTAATAATTTATCAACTAAATAACTCTAGATGCCTGATATGAACTGTTCACAGGTGTAAAAAAGTCTGAAAGTTTCGTAACGACAATAAAAACAGAGGGTCACCGAACGTTTGAAGAAAATATTAATGTTAAAACTTGGAAAAATGTGACGGCAGAAGAATTTTCCTAGCCGTGACGTTCCAAATAAATGTAAAAATATCTCAATCTACTAAATTTGCGCAAAATTTTTTATTCTAGTTTATCGTTGTGTATAATAATCCATTGTAACTTATTTTTTTGTTAAGCGCAATTGTAATTTACCGACGATTCAGAAGGCCCTGCTTATGCCCCCACAAAAAATGGCCCTCCGCGAAAGGAATACCTTAAATTTTTCAATCCACTCACGACGACTTCTCTCTCTTAAGGTAGTATGAGCGCGCGATCTTTATTTCTATAGATTTTGTTCAAATTTTAACCAGACATTATTCATATCATTATGCATGTTTGAGTAAAATTTCAGAACAGTCGACTATTTAGATTGGGAGATAATGGGTTTTGAAAGTGCAACTTTTAACACTGCAGAGTCTTCATTGAAATTTAAACACAATAATTTTCCGTCAAAAATATTTTTCCCCTATAATAAGAAGACATATGGCAACACCGCACAGTTCCACGTATCCAATGACGTGAGTTTGCGCCGCATATTTAAAATAATACTGTAACACAAATTTTTATTTGGAAGTAATTTTTAATCGAACAAAGTTTTTAATTAGTTATGAATGAACCAACACTTTTATTTGTTAATGAAGATAACATAAACAATACAAAATATTAATATTTATAATGAAAATATTTTTTTATGACAAAATTTTTAAATTTATGAACCCGATTATTATTTTTACTCTATTACAGAACCACCATACATCTCATGAAATCTATTGCGTCGCATAATTGTTCGTTTAATAGACATAGTTTTGGCAGGCTGAACATCTCATTTCTAATAATTCTGTATATCTGATGCAGTAACTGATGCGATGTTAGAATTTAAAATAATCTAAGTAAATAAATTGTTGCAAAAGTTACTTATGGAAGCAGTAGGAACGTTTCGCCAAGAAAATTGTGTATCTTCCCGAGCGTTTTTTCTTAACCATGCACGTCAAGTCGTTGCACAGCATTTCCAGTGATACATACATACAGTACTTGTGTGATGCATACGTGGTACTTTTATATAATCATGATTCGAACTTTTTATTATAATGGTGATACGGTTTCTTAAAATAAAATTTTGAGAAAAATAGTATTTCTAGGGTTTGACAATTTATTGTACGTTTCTAGTGAATTTACTTGGCTTTTGCATAAAAAGTTATTTCACTTCTTTTGTATGCTTGAATTGAAAAAGTAATAATGTTAATAAAAGTATTGTTTGAAAAAAAATCACAAATATTTCGAGGTTAATTAGAATTTTGTATATAGTGAAACGACCGATAATTTTTTCGAGGGCATTTTTTATTACTTGGTGTTTTTTTTACTTATTCAAGTTTTTTAAGGTTTGGGATTACGCTATGAACGTTGCCTGTATGAATTAAGAATCGAGGAGTAATTGAAAACCAATCGTGTGTGTTACTTCGACCGTACTTGATACGTACATATAACTTCCGCATCCAGATAAAATAGTTAGTTGTACGTTTCGCATTGCAAGAGTTATTGGTAGACGCAATTATATTCGATATAAAGCTAATATCGGTGTCCAGTAGAAAATCGATCGTGTGTTAACTCAATCGTGTCTACCTAACGAATAAATATGATCTTCGTGGAGAAAATTTATCCGTGGCTCAGAAAAACGCATGCTGAGAGAAAGAAGCAGAACATAGCTTCTAAAATACAATGCACAGCAACTTTACCGAGAAGTTATGGAAATATGCTGTATGAAAATTGCGATGGAGAAGTTAAATAAAAAAAGGCATGCTCGAATTTAATAAAAATACTGTACTCGTTCTGTACCTACTCCAGTATGCTCGATTATCCTCCTTTCATCTACATCTACGAAAACGAACGGTTGCTCGAACTCTTCGCACGAAACTGTAATGGAGAGAATGTACTTTTATTGAGAAAGCTTTTGGGTGCTTTTGGGTGCGGTGAAGTAAAATGTAATCTGCAGTATGAACACATTTATAGGAATAGAGTTCGTGAGGATAATATATTCATGAAAATTGATAGAAATTCGAAAGTTCGTAATTAAATCGAATTTATAATTTTGCAGTAAAGGCTCGTAAGTTTTTGAATGTTAAAAATTGCCATGGTAATTTAGCGCCGAGACATCATGTTTGGTTAAACGCGAGGTAAATTTTCAATAAGCTGGCTGAATGATCCACTTTACGCACTGAAGCATGCTACCATGACAATGACTTGTCGAAATACATAGGACAAAATTTAATTCTCAATAAGTTGAATGTGTCGTTCAATAATTACAAATGTGATTACATTGAAGATAGAAAAGTTGCTTTTCATCGAGCACCGAAAAAAAATCGGAGAGAGCTCCTCCCCCTGTCCGTTTGCTGAACAATCCAAGAATCCGGAAAGTCCACTGGGGGTTTAAGCGAAGACGTAAGGAAAAAAGTGTGTTGTCGCTGAGAAGTTTCACGGATACAATACAGTCCGAGATTCTTGTTGGGGAGAATGAATAATTGGAAAAACGAGATACGTGGATATTTGAAATGCGAAAGCTGCCAGCGAATCAAAAGGTAAAAAGGTCAACGATAGACCAGTAAGTAGCTACTGTGCTATTAAAAAATGAAAGAACTTGAAGAAAACGATAGGCGTACGGAATAAAAGTGCCGAAGATGAAAAATGAACCGGAGTTTCTCGGTGCTCATCATCCGGTGCAACTTCCGGATTGCTTTTGTTTTGCGATACATTGCCAGAGATTTCTATATCTTTAAAAGTAACGAAAGTTTTCTCTTCAGTGCGAGCCGGTGGTCTCATTCCTACTTCGTCGATTTCGAAACCTGAGTCTCACCAGATCAAATTTCCTCTCCATCTATTTGGTAGGTAATGCGCGAAGATTCTCAAGTTTGAAAAACAGTCACGAACGACCGAAACTTTTAATCGCTTAAAAGGAAAGCGTGAGAGCAAAAGAATTTTTATTTTACAGACATTTGAATCTCATAAGAAGTATTCGTAAAAATCGAAGTAAGGGGTGGCAGGCTTTTTCTTTGCGGGGTGGTTTCCCGCCTTGAAACCGTGTTTACGCCGATAAAAAAATCACGTTTCTTATACTCTTATGCTTTATCGCATATATGAGTGAGTTTCATGTCGCTAATTTTTTCCTGTTGGTAGAAAAGTTCGTATAAAGTGAAAAATCGTTTGATTACGTAACTCCGATCAAAAGTCTCGTTCGACTTCGATATCCAGTTGTTTAAGGTGCTTCGCTATGGAAGACAAGCCTCATGCAACATAAATATTGCGGAGGAGGGATCTACGATAGGCACGCAATGTAGAAGGAAAGCACAGGCAACAACAAAAGAGGAATGAATCGTTATCAAGTTGACAGTACTTTCCTAGAAATGTTGGCTGAGTCGTTTCGACAATAGCTGCTCCCAAAAAGCAAAAAGACCAATTGTCCGTTGGATCACCGTCAGTCATTCATTTAGGGCATTTATTATCTTGGGCCGATACTATATACGAGATAAATGTTATGGAATTCGAATAACTGGCGAAAGATACGCAATATAAAACGGGAGGGGTAGTTTTCTACTCTATTGGCTCCCTTTGCCGATATGTCAGGCCGTTTGAACTAATGGACCAATACGAGCCGAATATGGGTTATGGACCGCGAAGTACGCTCTCTCTGTCTTCAGCTCGCCAATGTAGTAGTTCGATTACAGAATATCCTGCCGCCATCCTTCTGCCTCTTTTACAAACGCATACGTACGAATGTATGCTTGTGTATACGGATATAGGTATAAGCCAAATATACTATTGCTGGCAGAGACCCGGGCATTTTTCGAATATGTCTAATCATTAAACGTCAAGTCTCTCGACTACCGGAATAAGACACGGCCAATGAGCCAGAACTCAAAGCATTTCGGAAACAGGTCCACCCACCATTTGTGGTTGCTCGTTATACCTATAGTGCAAGCGTACACGATGGAAATTGTCCGTAGGATAATTTCCTATCGCAGTACGAACCGGCGAAGGCCTTCAGGCCAATGTAGTTGACGGGTATACTACAACCAAAGCTTCGGACCAGAAGGGAAAGCTGAGAACTACGCCAAGATGTGGACTAAACTTGCGACATACCCTGGAGTGTTAGTTTAAAAGTTTAACTTTAAAAGATGTAGACATTTTGGCGGAGAATTTCAATTGACCTTAAGCGTTCAATTAATCTCGCCTTAATCCTCAATTGATTTAAGTTTCTCCCGGATTAAACCTTATTTAAGTTTTCTGTGCACTATTAACGGTGTATATGCACTACTCCAAAAAATTAAAGGAACACAACATTTCGTCAATTGATTTTAGTGTTTTTTGAAGCGCTGTATCTATGTGCAAAATGGCCGTATCGAGATGGAAAAAAAAAGCATTTTGAAGCTTCGAGTCGCTAGTTTCGAGGTCTTTTAGAAAACAATTTTTGCGAGCTACGGTTATCGCGCAAGCGTGAAAAATAGCGGGATAACAAAATATTTCAAATTTCTTTGTTTGTTTTTCAACAGTCCACGGGCTCGGGAATTCTTTTTTCAGTCAAATCAATGTATAGGTCAGTTAGCTTATTCATTCAGCTTCAATTTGTTTTTTTTGGTCTCTATGTGTTAATTTTTTGCTGAGATATCTGACTTTGAAGGAAAAAAGATCCCGGTGTCTTTGATCCTCAATATCTCAGCAACCAATGATCGCACAGGGAATTAAAGGGTAGCTGTGAAAACTTGAATACATTTCCTACAAGACCCTTTCGTTGATTTTTGAGAAATTGTTTTTCACCCTTAACATTAATTTGAATAAACTTAAAAAAAACACTTTTTATGGGTTTTCAGTGAACCTACCACTACTTTACAATGATTGATGGAAAGACTAATGTTGCCCGGTTTTTTTTTCAGCTTACTGTAGCTCCACTAGCCCTGTAAATTTTCAATTTGATCCATCGAACCGTTTTTCTGGACCGATTGATCAACGTTTTACAAAACAATTAATGGAACAAGTGTATTGTTCCTAAACATCGTAAAATCATCATCAAAATGAAAAGATCAATTTTCTTCGACTTTTTGCACAGCTTTCTACTAGTTGCTTGTTGAATTTAAGAAGAAAAAAAGTCGAAAAATTTCATAGAAAAATCAATGTTTTTTTCATTTGTAAAACATTTTAGGAAACAATACTGACTCATTTTTGACACGATTCGACCTTTGCGCACCCTAATTTCACTCATCTTTAATAGCAATAATTAATGGCGTTATCGCGGACATCAACTGCACAATTTCTACGACAAAGCCGAAGGATATTTCTACACGCATAACTATAGGAAAGTGAACACGTGCGCAGTTTTGGAGGCACATATTTCTGCCGGTTTCTAAGTCAAACCTGGGAATCATATCGGGCGCACGTCTTCGAATATCTTCACGACATAAAAACCCAAGGAAAAACGTGACCCATATCGGCACAGTGCTATAGAACAATAGCACGCGGATCCTGAACTTGCAGGAAGCTACGAGAGGCTGTATGGCTCACAAAAGACAGACAGAGATGATGCCCGTGATAATTTATGAAGTTATGAATACGGGCTTCATAAAATCGCCGAATTGAATACGTTAAAAAAATATGTGTCCATGTTGCATAGGTGGAGCGACGTTCTCGAGTCTCGTACGACCATTTTCTGGTTGACCCCGTAAGTGTGTGTGTGTGTATCCAGCTTTGTTAATTGATAAGGTGTTTAATTTTACTCATATCCACTTACTTAGACGGAATATACACTGTAGAAAGCACCTGAATATTCGCCTTTTACAATACGCTTACATATATGTATTATTTTGAAGTTATTTGCCTGGACTCGTATTGGAAATCTATAAATTTCGATTTGACGAGAAACACCATCCGGTTACACCAAGTTTCGCTGCATAGCCCAAGCTAGATCGTAGCAGGATATATATAAGGTTACAGCAGAGTTTCTGGTGTGAT
This sequence comes from Ophion slaviceki, assembly GCA_944452715.1. NCBI lineage: Eukaryota > Metazoa > Arthropoda > Insecta > Hymenoptera > Ichneumonidae > Ophion > Ophion slaviceki. The sequence goes on along the minus strand of OX101787.1, from coordinate 47,411,264 downwards.
TTTTCCCAATGTAACACATCCGGGCCACGTTCGCTCTGCGGCCGGATAATCGCAATCACTTGCTCTCGCTTTTTTTATCCGTCGCTTTATACACGCACTCCACGCGAGGGGTGCGTCTGTGAGACTTTGTGTTCATTCATATAAGATTCTGCAGCTTTATCTGAGCGTATCTCACAGTGTTTCGGATAATAAATTCAGAGAAAACATATGTACACGGAATCGCGGGTTATACCTGGTTTTTGTCTTAGCGTCTTATACAACGTATAACATGCACAACACAAAAGTTCATACCTACTTTATTCTTTACCTTCTAACTCATCGTCCTGCTCTTCTTTTTGTTCTGTTTGCACCTCTGCTTACCTTTTTCCTTATTTTATACCGGTTTCTTTTGTTCTTTCTTTCGCTCCCTCTCTATGCATGCCTCTCTCTCTTTCTCTCTCCCTCTCGCCCCATTTCCACTGCCAGTATCGAGGCGGAAAGAACCTTGGTTTGTTTTCCTCTTAAAATGTTCATTTGTTTTTCTCTTACGATAACCCCACTGCTTGCGTCCTTCCGCCCCGCTTTGCAATTGAACGTAGTCAACCTTTGGCTTGGAAGAGACAGCCATGCACAACACCGACACGTTCGCGCGCGCGCACGTGCGTGTGTGTTTGTGTGTGTCTATTGTATACTGGTTTCTCCAGAGAACTGAGAAAATCTACGGTTTTCTAACCAGTTCTTTTTTTTCATCGCTTTCCACTCCCTTTTTGTCTCTCATTTCGTCCCTCTCTTTCTCTGTCCCTCCCCATTGCATCTCTTTCTCTTTACCTATTGCGGTCGCGAGCACGTGCTCTCCTATTGAGTTCAAGTTGTTGACGGTTCTCTCTCTCTCTCTCACTCTCTCTCTCGCGCGCGCGCTCGCTGCCTTTCTGTCTCGGAGTCTATATTCCGGAACTGAGTCCGTCAAAGCCGAAAGAGAGTTGTATGGAATAGATATACTCCTATAGTATAGGATTCATACACATTGCAAGTTTTTTGGTGATATCGGAAACGGTTCGAATACAAAATCCCTTACTTCGTTTGCCGATTTTCTACGCTCTTCTTCCCATTTAGAACAAGTTTTGGATCGAGAATAAAGGGAAGGAGGACGATAGGAGAAGAAAAGCACATAATCGATTTTGACTTCCTACACGGATCTCCGAAATTCTACTACGAATGAACAATGCCCTCTGGCAGTCGAGCAATATTTTTTATAGGTATACGTAGATATACGTATAAACACGCAAATGATGTATAGTTTCTCTACTTGTTAGTCTGCCAAATTTCATCAACGAATCCGAATTTTCTATCCGCCCGATCGTAACCGTAAATGTTCAGCGCTCGGGTTTTCGGATATCTCGCATAGTGGTGGGAAAGGGGCTTCACCGACTTGATATTTTATGTGATTTTTTCTATGCTATCTAGAAGCCAAGAGAGGAAGACGGGTGAACAATTTCGAAAACGCGTTGAATGCGACGAGCAATTCAATCTGGTTACTGTTGTTTGTTACACTAGAACTCTACTCGAGAGTTATAGAAACGGGCACCGCGCAGCGTCAACTGTTGTGACGGATATCCTCCAATCACACAAAAAATCCTTTCATTTACCAAAGTATAACACTTTTCTCCTTTCTTCTTGATACTTGATCAGACAAATTCCGTGGGGAATTCATGTCAAATGCAGATACTCTGAGAATAAAGATACCCCCGCTACCTTACGAAAAGGGTCAAAGAACGGATGTACTTTCTTTGAAGATCGAATAAGCGAGAAGGGATAACAACTGTTCTGGCTGCGCAGAAGCAGATAAATTGAAATCAAAATAAAAGCCGAAAGGCTGGGAAAATACGTTTACTGGGAGAATTTGAGATTACGAGACGGAACTCGTAACATTTTAGGACACGCTGTTTGGAGGGTTTGTCACGCCCGCCTGTATAGCAAGCGGCGTATATCGCATTTCACCCACCCTTACCACTCGAATGGGGCGGGGGTGGCAGGATTATGGTCTATGGCTGCGAGATGACGTGGCGCGAAAGAATGATCTTTTCATGCTTGGAACAAACGTAGGCTGCGGGTATGGTCGCGTTTTTTTTTGTTCGCTGAAAAAGATCAGGGTCATCATTGCCACAGCTCACAGTCATCTCTCTCTCTCTCTCTCTCTCTCTCTCTCTCTCTCTCCCTGTGAGAGAGAAGGACAAAAAGAAGGAGAGATAGAGAGTGAGAGTGAGAGAGCGTGTCAGAGAGAAGGAGGCGATTGGTTTGTCGCGGTTCCTGTCACAGTTGATCGCTAATCAACCTTCCTCTATCAGCCTCTTGGCGAAAAAAGAACCGTAAACAACCACAGGTGCCTCTCGCATTTTTGGGATCGCCCAATTAAAGCCGGATGTTTTTCATTCTGAAGAAGATGGGCCCCGTATGAGCAAAAATTGTAAAAATATATGTCTCGCACAATCTCATGGTAAACACGATCCTTTAATTTTTTTAATCACATTTCTGCAACGATTTTCCTTTGTTCGGTCAAACATTCTTACCACAAAAAATGTAACGGTGTTAGAGTTTTATGAACGAAAATTTTTCCAAGTTTTATTTTCCGACCGTTGTCAGAAAGACACCACTTTTTAAGACTGCCAGAGAACGACGGGGAAAAAATCACCGAGTACATCTTAGCTCGGAAATGTTCTTGGGAGTATTTTGTGGCAGCCTTGTGCGGGCATGAAAAAATGTAATCCGGGGGCGGGCTAAAGTGGTATCACACCAGAAAACAGGTACGCCTTCCCTCTTTCGCCCTCTTACTCTCATCGGTTAAGGTACATCCTTAAAACGTGCATTTGACGTTAAGAATGGAGACATCCCTCATATACGCCTCGCTCGAGCCAAACGGTTTTCGTGAAAACCGATAACTGATTCGACACCGAGCCTCGAAAAAAGGGCAAAGGGAGAGAAACCCATGTAGGGTGATCGGTAGTGGCCAACGATTGGCCGATGCTCGACGCCGAGCTTGCCAACATTGGCACTCGAGCCTGGCCCGATCATCAACCGAGCCTCGGATGATAAAAGCGGCCCGATATTCGCAATCAATATTGGCCCTAGAATGGCTTATAAGAATCGGCCGAGTATCACGTAGGAGTTCATTCGAGAATTGGCCAACAATAAGTCCCCGTCAAGATTGCCATCATTGGCCCCCGAGCTTGGCCCGATTATCGACCGAGTCTTGGCGCATAATTGTGACCCGATATAGATCACCAAAATTGGTCCTGCACTGCCAAAAAAATTAATGATTTTTGTATTGTAATTCGTCATTACCTGGTCTTTCGAAACGATTAGTTCGAAGAAAGTATTTCACCTATATGGGACTCGAACCTTGAACCTACCTACTCATAGCCAAGCACGCTGCCCCTATGCTACCGAGTGCTTGTAACATTTGAATCGCACATATGGCATAAGAGACCAAATGGATTCTCATCATTATTTGTATCACATAAACTATATCAATTAGTTAATATCATTGTGATAATTAGAGAGTGTTATCGAATGACATGTTATAGAATTTTCAAACCTAACCTATATATATATAATTCCTCTCTCCACCCTCTCTACCCCCACAACCCTTTAATATGTGTGTTGCAATAAAGAGAGATCATTAGTTCATTAGTTCAAGTTTAATTTGAGTAAATAAATATATTTAAAATGAGTAATTTCAATAATGGGATGTAATAGGAAAAATTTGATTTCACGAAAGATCTAGTTCATTCAAATAAAAAATAAATAAATAGACGCGGTTAGTTAATACTAATAGAATTTTTCTGTCAGTGTAGGATGGTTCATAAAATCGGCAGAGTATCGCGTATGAGCTCGTTCGAGAATTGGCCAACAATGAGTGCATTGATTTGGTAGTATATTTGTTAAGAATAATGACCAATGGACTCGTAAAAAGTATTTATCTCGTTTCTCAATGACTTCGACGCGAAACAATGAATCGTCAATATACGAATTGCGGTTCGATCATGCGTTACTCGGCCGAACATTGGCCTCGTATCGGCAAACCAATGATTGGCGAGTCTATACTTCGTCAAACATTGGCCTCATATCGATAAACCAATAATCAACGAGTGTATACTTGGCCGAACATTGGCCTCGTATTGGCAAGCCAATGATTAGCCAGTCTATACTTCGCCATACATCGGCCTCGTATCGACAAGGCAATGATTGGCGAGTCTATGTTTGGCCGAACGTTGGCCGCGTATCGGCAAACCAATGATTGGCGAGTCTATACTTCGCCAAACATCGGCTTCGTATCGACAAGCCAATGATTAGCGAGTCTATATTTGGCCGAATATTGGCCTCGTATCGGCAAACCAAGGTTGGCAGTCAATACTCACCCGAGCATTGACGTACAATGGGGTAATCGATCATCGCCCCGCCAACATTGGTCCAAGTATTGGCCGTTACGGCTCGATTGGCGAAACCTACATGGGAAGCCAAATATTTAAAAAATGGACGCATATGTGTCTGTCTGTGTAGTACAGATTGCCGCTGATTTTTGTCGAAATCAAGCGAAGGAAGGTCAAGTACGGCATCATTAAATATCTCCTTTATTTTATGGTGACCATACATCTGTACCCGAAGGGCAAAACGGAGCCCTTTTGCTGTTACTCTTCTGTCTGTCCGTCGGTATTTCACGGGTCCCTACCTCGTAAACGGAATGAGTTACAGACCTGAAATTTGGATGTTTTGTGTAGAATATTGGCCCAAAACCGAATATTGAATTAGAAATTCAATTAAATTATTTGTCCTTTCATGTGGGGTCCCATACATGAAAAAGGAGCAGATAAAAATATCTTAGCCTGGGTTGTGGGGTGTCATTGTTCAAAGCTCATTCAGTAAAGTACAAATGTATGTTTTATTATTTTTCATCTTAAAAAATAAAGAAATAAGGGACCGTCGAAGTTGCCAGTTTTAGACCATTTTTGTAACGGGGTTTATCTCGAAAACTAAACTAGTTAGGAACTTGGAATTTCTGTATATTGTGTACCGTATACTGTATGTAACCACAAATACTGAAAACGCCGATTCGTAATGTAGTATATATAAAACTGTATTGTATACATAATACAATAAATTTATGTTGAAAATATATAAAATTATTGTTATTGAAATATTTACAATACCAAATGACTTATTTTTGGCCAACAACGAGAGATTGACGTCACAGAAGAAACGATATTGCAAATTTTAAAAAGACTGTAGGTCGTATATTTAATTTATTTTTCTTCGCCTCCTCTTTTTCTGTGAAAAATGTGACAAAATTGGCAATTTGCTGGTACCGACTCTAAAAATAAGTCATTTGGTATTGTAAATATTTAAATAACAATAATTTTATGTTTTTATTCTTAGCTTACAGCAGGTGTATGCGAACCTTCCTTTAGCTATTATCGCCCCATATGGTTCCAGTTTAGTATTATCTAATAACTATGACAGAAAAAAAGCATTACCTAATAAAAGATTTAGTTAAAAAAAAAACGATATGGAAACATTTTTTTAACTAGCTTTTGCTTAATGTACTATACAGTAGAAAATATTTTTTTTCCAAGTCGCCTATATGTGACTATAGATAAAAGATTGTGGCGCTGAACTTTTTAAATGTTTAATAAATTTGATCAATTCAGTTTCAATAATCGTATTTATTTTTGGACAATAGTAACTAGAGAAATTATTCTCACACGTTTATACTCAGTTTCAGGATTTTTATTAAAGAAATGTAAGGTTGTTTTACAGTAAATCAAGTACGGTTGATATGTTAACGGATTTATGTAAATTAAAGATTATATGTCTAAATTTTGAACGCTCCAAGCTTTTTTTACAGTCACATATGGGTGACTTGGTAGAAAAAATATTTTCTACATTTTAGTACACTAAATAAAAGCTTTTTTAAAAAATTACATATCCATTGTTTTCGCCTTTTCAATTGATTTTACTAGAGCTCTGAAATTTTTACAAAGAGGGATTAATCCATCCAAACGAACCGGTGTTATTATTGGTTGATTGTCAGAAGAAATCCTGGAGAACTGTAATAGCTGGCATCTATCATAGATGTTGGCTCACCACGCATTGGACCTTACCGTTTAATCTATTTTATCTATTGGACCCGATTTTAACGATTGTGCAATCCGAGAGCACTTAGAGCCAATTCATATGTTCTCATGCACTTTCGATGTAATGTCACCTCTTAGATGCATGTTTACAACATTTTAGAGCTCTAAGTAGTCGGGAAGTGGGTGAAATATCGATTTTCCATTTTGCATCTCGTAGAAAGTCAATTTCCTTTTTTTTTTAAGTTGAATCATACATTGTCACTTCTTAGATGCATGTGGTCGGGGAGTGGCTGAAATATCGATATCTTCTCTATCCAATTGGAAAAATCATTTGCATATACCACACAAACGAAACGTATTTTCGTCTAAATCCAGCCTTAGTCCTCAGAGCAACTTTTAGTTTTCTGTCCGAACATTTTTTCCCAATCTCACATGCAAGTGAGGAGCCGGCGATCTTCATGCATTACGGTCCGCTAACCTCTAATCCGTTTCCACTCCTATCTATGCCCTACTTGGGCTCCGGACTTACGTCGTTCTTCAGAAATTATGATCTGCCTCCATGCCTCCTTTCGTCGCTAACTCTACTTTCCACTTGGTGGTAGGCGAACTACGTATTCAGTTACACTCACGGGGGATAAAAAAGAGACCGAAAGGTCGAAAAATGCACGCGGAAGACGTTGAGGACAATGTGTTAGCGGACTGTACGTTTCGTTAATGATCACCCCTCTCGCAAGCCCTTCCTGGTTACATTCGTGGGTCTTTAAAAGCCCTCCTCGCGTCGGACTCTAGCCATTCTCTCTGGCTCTCTCCCACCAGTGACTTTTGTTTAATCAGAACGTGGACCACCGAGGGACGTATGGAGAGCTTCTAAAGAAATGTATACGTTACAGCGGGAGTTACGGAGTGCACGAGGAAAGGGAGACATAAAAGAAATGGTGAATCTTCAGCCCTCAAGGGGGGTTTGGAAGAACAAAGAAATAGGAATTGATTGCTGCCTCGTTTGGAATCATTTGGATTATTCCCTTAAAACAGCATGTACTGCATTCCGTGTGCAAAGTCTCAGCACGCATGCCAGGCAAACTCGAATCCGATGCATCATGTATTCCATCGATGGCCTATAATGCTTTGTCCATTTTCGAGTACCAGTACTATAACTTTTCATCTGTGTATGTTTGAAGTAAATAATATTCTCCTAGTATACCATGTGGAGGTTCATGGCATAATGATGAAGATCGTGTTCGTTCGTTACTTACTTCTGAAAATTCGAACTAAATTCACCTGTTCCGAGAAAAACCTTGACCCGATGTTCGAATAATTACATAGCGATGTCGAAGATCATGAAAACGATCGAAATTCGTAGCCATAAATATACTAAAGGTATGTTAAGGGTACCCTCGTCTCCCGAATAGAAATTTCTTAGGGTTAGCCTGACCAGGATCGGGCCCCGATCGGGGTGTGACACGGGTAACACCTATTACGGACATCCTGATCCGGCCCTGATCGGTCTGCAAGTACTTAGGCCCTGAATCAGGCTATACTAAAATGGCCCTACTAAGGCCGTCTCTGATAAGATCCTACGAAGGCTTTCCCCGATTGACTGACTGACTGACTGACTGACTGACTGACTGACTGATTGATTGATTTGTTTATTATGCCCTAGTTGTGCAACTTTGGGGCAAAAATACACGAATAATTACGATTAGTTTCGTTTGTATTACAGTGTTATATGCTTGTTTACAATGTTGTGTACACAGGTTTATAGTTTGGGTACGCCATATTGTATATGCAATGTTATGTACGCAAGTTAACAATCATGCTCATCACATATAAACGGAAAATAAGAACTGAAAAATGCATATGAAAAGAAAAGAAAATAAGAAAAGAAAATGCATGCTACTCATCACACAGTGCCGTCTTGTCACTTACAATAATAGTGGAACAGATCGATACATTACAGTTTTAATTTCATTGAATTTTAATTACAAATTTCATTACAAATTTAGAATATTTGAGTATTAAGTGTTAAGTTAAGTTAAGTGCTTTCCAACTCAAAAAGATGACGAAAGAGGTGTTCCTTAAAACAGCTTAGAGAACGTAGAGGGAGAGGGAGAGGGAGAGGGAGAGGGAGAGGGAGAGGGAGAGAGAGAGAGAGAGAGAGAGAGAGAGAGAGAGAGAGAGAGAGAGAGAGAGAGAGAGAGAGAGAGAGAGAGAGAGAGAGAGAGAGAGAGAGAGAGAGAGAGAGAGAGAGAGAGAGAGAGAGAGAGAGAGAGAGAGAGGAATGATATATATATATACATATACACACACACACACACAAGGTTAAGTTTCAAAAATCTATAGCATATTATTCGATAAACCTCTTCAATTGTCACAATGATATTAACTAATTGATATACTTTATGTGATACAACAAATAATTATAGGAATTCATTTGGTCTTTTATGCCATATCTGGGACCAAGATGTTACAACCACTCGGTAGCATAAGGGCAGCGTGCCTAGCTTGGGGTAGGTAGGTACGAGGTTCGATTCCCACATTGGTGAAATATTTTCTTTGAACAAAAACATTTCAGCAGGCCAGGGAATGACGAATTATGATACAAATTCATTGTAGTGGAACTGTAAATAAAGTGGTTCATTCCACTTTGGATTTTTGAAATATTATATGCATTTCTTTCTGATCAGGCAACCTGATAGGGGCCTGATCAGGCAACCAGGTCAGGCCCATATGTGACACAAGGTTACGTTTTCTAGTAGGGCCCTTTCAGACTGCCTTATTAGTGTCTTACCAAGGAAGTCAGGCAACCTGATCAGGCCCTGATTTGGGCCCCATCGAAATTTCTACGCGGGCTTAAAAAACCCGAGAAATTCCTGTTTTTTTCTTCGGATTTTATTTTTCGAAATTTACTCTGAATGACGAAAACACAAACCTTTTTGGGTTCGATTCACATGCATTTCAACTGCAAAATGATAATTAGTATGTCTGTTTTTTAAGCTTTTAACAGGAGAAATATGCGTGTTAACAGCGCTGCATGATATACATGGGTCCACTGTAGAAATTCTAACTACCCGTAGAATTATCCGATTTGCAAAATCATAGAAGATTATTCAAATATATTAGTGCGGTTGTCGCCTACACTATAATCAATTCGAAAAACCATTTTGGTGAACTTTTCCACGATCGCAAACATACGATGTTGGTGGTTTGAAAAGTTTCCGACCTAGCCGAGAAAAAGTTTTCACGGTGAGAGAAAGTCATTTTTCAACGTACGCTCTTTCTAGCCCAATAAACTTGTTCCAGTGTTTTTGAAGACTCGTTCGTCTCTCAGTATAATAGTTTTTATTAAATCCAACAATCGTCTAATAACTAATATTATATCTACCAGCAAAAAACTCCTTTTGAAACTTTTTTTCACTATAATAGTACAAAAGAACTACTTCGTTGTTCAGCTCCCCTTATTTTATACATTTTCACATGACAAGCCGTTGACAGCGAAAACATCCATCTTCAATGATGATGATAATGATGATGATGATGATGATGATGATGATGAGGAAGAGCGATAGTGACGATCCAACTCAATGGTATTGCATTTTCCATCAAAATATTTCGTTTACAGTTGAACTTGTTCATGACGTCCACGATACATCGTTTTCCATACTTGATTTGGAAAGCTGTCACGTCAGTGACTAGATAATCCGATTGAATGTCGAGTTCTAACAACGCGTTCGTCGTGAGGAATTTGACAATTTTGCTGACTTCGTCAATGCTTGAGGAGTCCATTTTTGAGGGGCTCGTATCAGGACTTTTTGTAGAATTATTCTTGCAGATTATAAAGTTGGTATTGCAGCGGTCTAATGCAGTAGCAATTTGTTACAAGTTCTTCCAGTTGGTAACCCCTCCTCGTCGATTTCGAACTTGTTTCCAACCCCACACTCGAAGTCTGTACATCAAGAGATTGGAGGAATCTTGCTGCAATGATTGATCACAAGATTATTTACTCTCTGCCCACTATTACCATTCTCCTCTCTCCTCCCCAACTATGAGCTTATTTCGTCGTCATATAAGGAGCTATCTTTACTCCCCTTTGCACATTTTATAAAATCCCACTCACAGGAAGGGGGAGATCTATCTATGCGATATATGTGCTCCTGTTTTTTTTTCAGTGCTTATGGCATAAAAGATAGGATATTATTTCATGGTGATGTAATAACGCCCAGGCGTTCTTACATCGACCTACATCGAGTCAATGGACCGGCGCAAATTTTTCAAAAGCAAACGGTTCGGGGTATGTATTTTGAAGATCATTCTTTGTTAGTTCCTATGGATTCTTGCACCGGTTAAACTGCGTATCTATTTGCACTGCAACCATCTCGATACGAACTGAAAGATTAAAAACCCCGTTGAATTTCTTAGGAATAAAATCTGCAATAACAAATTGCACAAAAATCGGTCACACATCACAAATGAGCTGAAATCTTCGAAGATAAAAATATGAAATGGTCGAAGCGCCTGGACACCACCAGCTCAAATGACGATTTACAGCCGTGGGACCCAGTTTGTGTAAACAAATTGTATTCTTAGAAAAAAAAGTCTTAAAGTCTGGAATCGGCGAATTATACGAACCAAGAGTTTTCGTTTGTATAATTAGGTCGGATTCTTAGAAAAAAATGCGCTGATGAAATTATGGAAGATTCGCTTAAGAAATTCTTCCATTTACCCCAAATGGCGTGTATTCCCACGTTGAAGGGAATACACGTCCACGTAAAGGCCCCTATCTTCAAAGCAACTGTAATGGTGGGGATAGACGGTGCATCCCGATTTACCCGAAAGCACGCCGAAAGTTTGTTTATCAAACATCGCCCATCTTCATTGGGAGTCGAGTGTAGCCACCCCTGCGCTCCCATATTCCTTTGCCGACCGCTTGGCAAAAGGTCGATAATTAAGCAACGCATCGTTCGCTAGATATATTTCCGGTCCCCACTTGCAACCTACTTGACCTCTACAGGATTCTCGTCTCAGGATCGTGAAAAAAAAACAGCGCTTAGCTTTAAACTGATAATTATAGTTCCCGCGATAACGACTGAGATTCTGACGGAATGGAGGAATGTTTTTCAAGTCAGTTGATAAGTATAGCATCTATCGAATCGACTGTATGGAGAAAGTTTTTTTCGGGAAACACGCGTTTAAAGACTGTTTCTGTTGTTTACGCACTGTCGTCGCACGACTCCACTTGCCTGCCTGTAAAATCTTAATTATTTGCGGAATTTCTAGACTTGACATTTGTACATAACCTTGAGATTTGTACACCTACTCTGTTGCGGAATTTAAAAAATCAACGAAAAGACGATTGTTTGGAAATATTCAATTGGTACCCTGGTACTTATAAAATTAGCGAAGAATAATGATCGCATAGCGATAAAAAAAAGTACCGTTTGTATTATCGTGCGAGAAAAACGGAATATTTCTTTTCAATTTTTCGTTGATGATAGCACACCCGGAAGCGAAATTTCTCTCGTGTCCCGTCACTACTGTTCCACTCCCGAACTCGCTACCGATGCGTTTAACGGCCCATGTGACGTTTGGTCGTTCATTCATACGATCGTATGCCTTTTCTCCGAAATCACATAATTTCCAACTCCCTCGCACTCGCTTGCCCATCTGATTTGATAACCACGATAAAAGCGATACGCAGTACTGAAATGCGGTTCGAAACACGTCTCCTACTTTCTGAATTGCTTTTTTTCTTTCATTTCACATTTCCATCACGTGTGTTCCCTATGGACCCTTCTTCTTTTACGCTATGAAATCATTCCCTGACCATATTCAAAGGGAGTATATAATATTCGTAACTATACAAAATATTTAACGAGAGGAGATTGACTCCTCATACGTGATCCAGCTGCGCTGTAAGAACTCTCCACCATCTTCTGACTACGAAGAAAACAAACCAAGCCGTTTTTACATTTCTCAATTATAATTGTAAGTAAGCTTTGTGAAACGCTGTCATTTTTTTCATTTATTTTTCACTTTGTTGTTCACCGCTGTATGACGTAAATGTACCTGAATTATGCAATCCCAGGACTGGCAATACAATATATGCGAGGGATGTGTGACAGACACTGCATGTTTTCATTGTGTGTGGGGAGGTTATGGGTGGACCTTTCCATATGACCAAACTATAGAGTGCTTTAACCGTAATTTTTTTACTTTAACGCAGGTGAAGCCGTGGTCATAACTAGTATATATATATACAGGGTGTCCCTCTTATCTCTGCCACCCGAAATAACCCGGTAATTATCGAGGTCACAAACAAATGTTTCAGACAAAAGTTGTACGGTGAGACGTGGGCCATCAAATCCGACCAATTTTTTTAAATTCCGCTGGAGGCGCTGACGCACCGTGAAGGTCACCTACACTTTTTCAATGGAATGGTACATTTGTTTTCAACCATCATGTGGAGCACCTCAAGCCGCATAAAAAACATAAGGGAGTCTAAGTCTTTCAAAAACAATTCCGAACACATATTCAAATGAAATACGTGGGTCATTTGACAAGTACCTAGCCTCACCGCTAGATGGTGCCACTATTGCAAGAGAAATACACTATAGTGTAGTACCGTCTTGTAGACGGCTACTGACAAAATTTCAGCCGGATCGGACTTGTAGTTCTCTTTTGAGAGCGCGTGAAAGCAAGTGTGTCCGTTGATTTTTGAAAGAATGGAGAAAGAACAATATCGGTCGGTGATTCGATTCTTGTTTTTGGAAGGGAAATCGCGCAGTGAAATTAAAGAACGCTTGTATGCAGTGTATGGGGATGCTTCTCCTTCGATGGCGACCGTTAAATTTTGGTATAACGAGTTTCAACGTGGTCGTACATCGGTTTTTGATGATCCACGCCCAGGTGCTCCAAAAACAGCCACTACGGAGGAGAACGTGACAAAAATACACGATATCGTTTTGTCAGACCGCCGATTAAAGGTGCACGAGATAGCTGTGATAGTAGGCATCTCAGAAGAACGCGTGTGGCATATCCTACATGAGACTTTGGGCATGAGGAAGCTGTCGGCAAGGTGGGTGCCGCGTTTGCTGACTGCAGACAACAAGCGCATTCGTGTGACCACTTCAGAACAGTGTTTGGAGCTGTTTAATCGCAATCCAAAAGAGTTTTTACGTCGTTACGTGCCCGTCGACGAAACATGGATTCACTGGTATACTCCAGAGACCAAGGAGCAGTCAAAACAGTGGACCTTACCCGGTGAACCTGCTCCAAAGAAGGCGAAGACGGTCCCGTCGGCTGGAAAGGTGATGGCCACTGTTTTCTGGGATTCTCAACGTGTGATTTTTATTGACTAACTGGAGAAGGGCAAGACGGTCACGGGACAGTACTACGCCGAACTATTGAGCCGATTTAACGCCGTGTTAAAAGAAAAACGGCCCCATTTGTCGAGAAAGAAAGTGCTTTTCCACCATGATAATGCACCTGCTCACACCTCCGCGCTCGCCACGGCTAAATTGGTCGAATTACGCTATGAACTGCTGCCCCATCCACTGTATTCTCCAGATTTGGCTCCGTGCGACTTTTTTTTGTTTCCGAATCTAAAAAATTCACTCGCCGGGAAGAAATTCCACTCCAATAACGAAATAATCGCCGCCACGGAGGCCTATTTTGCAGACCAAGAGATAACATTTTTTTCAACGGGGTTAAAAACATTGGAACACCGCTGGGCCAAGTGTATTCAACTAAAAGGAGACTACATTGAAAAATAAATTTTATTTTTAGCAAAATTTTGGTGTTTTCATTTGTAGGCTAGGTACTTATCAAATGACCCACGTAGAAATCTAAATATCTCGGATCCCTACGAAATATTTAGTAGTGATCCGAGATATTTAGATTTGTATCATCAATACTGTCCTTGAATGCCCTTGACCAACTTCGACCCCCTAATGTTTTGTACGCAGCTTGAGGTGCTCCGCAAGCCTGGTTGAAAAAAGAAGGTCACTGTGCGTCAGCGCCTCCACAGAAATAAAGAAAAATTGTTCGCATTTGATGGCCCCCGTCACACCGTACAACTTTTGTCTGGAACATTTTTTGTGACGATAATTACCGAGTTATTTCGGGTGGCAGAGATAAGAGGGACACCCTGTATATGTATACTACCGCTCAAAAGTTTGGATACACCAGTGGATATTTCTTGGCGCACTAAAACTTAGATAGCTTCGTCAAAAAAAAGATAACCAAAAACGACCGGCGCTTTGACGAGAACAAATACAGCTTTGTTTTGCTTTTTGAAATGTTTTTTATAATTTTTTTCCGTCTTCGGCGTTTAGGACAAATATCAGAATGAGACACTTTTTCAATTTTCGATTTTAATTTCCTTTGAATTTTTTCAGAATTTTTGTTTCAATTTTTTTTTTCGATTTTTTTCGCCGAAGCTCGGAGAATCGTTCAAACAATTGATTAGCGTATCTCGGAAACGATAGAGTTAGAGACAAAATATCAAGAAGGGGAAAATCAGTTGCTGTGTTTTGTTTTGAATAAGTTAACATTTTTTCAGATTTTTTCCAATTTTTTTTCCAATTTGTTTCTTTTTCATGTCGTCCAGGTGCTTTTGAAAATATTGAAAAACATCTGAAAAAAATTGAAATAGGTTTATAAAACAAAATACTGCAACATCTTTCTTTCTTGATATTTGGTCTCTAACTTAATAGTTTTTCGGGTTGAACCATCCTATTTATGAGATTCAAGTGAAAATAGTAAAAAAAAATCTTATAGAGAAATTCATAAAAAATTCTAGGTGATCCAGTATAAACTTATGCAACTTTTTACATCTTTGACATTTTCTCTTAAACCTTGTAGTTCTTGAGTTGCGTTGCATTTTCCAAAATTCGTCTTTTTAAGGCAAAAATGTAATTCCTCTGCGAAAAAAATCGTACGAAACTTTTCGAAAAACGAAAATGGAGCTTCTGCCACCACATTCAAGTTCATCATGGATAAAAATGACAAAAAATATTCCATAAATTATGCGACCAATTCTCGATGGTCAAAAAATAGCTGAATAACGGTCACG
This sequence comes from Ophion slaviceki, assembly GCA_944452715.1. Classification (NCBI taxonomy): domain Eukaryota; kingdom Metazoa; phylum Arthropoda; class Insecta; order Hymenoptera; family Ichneumonidae; genus Ophion; species Ophion slaviceki. The sequence continues at coordinate 47,396,087 of OX101787.1, read as the reverse complement.
TACAAAAGTGCGTACCGAGAAGAAAAAAAAAACAAAAAATATTTCGAAAAAGTAAAACAAAGCTAAATTTGTTACCTTTAGAACGTCGTTTGTTAAATTTGGAATTTTTTTTTTTTTTAACGAAGCTATCTAACTTTTAGTGCGTTAAGAAATATCGCCTGGTGTATCCAAACTTGTGAGCTGTAGTGTATTTATATATATTTATATATACATATAGAATATATATATAAGAAATATTTAAGAATATATATATATAAGAAAGAAATTGGTGTATCCAAACTTGTGTTTTGGTCGATATTTCTTGCCGCACAAAAGTTAGATAGCTTCGTTAAAAAAAAGATTTCCAAATTTAACAAACGGCGTTCCAAAGGTAACAAATTCAGCTTTGTTTTGCTTTTTCGGAATATCTTTTGTTTTTATGGTTGGTTATGTAGTGTGTGTATATATGTATACACACTACATAACCAACGTATAGCCAACATAACGAAATATATATGGGGCATTCCATGCCGATTCGATCTGGGTCTGACCCGTCACCTCTCCGATTTGACCCGCCATTTTTTATGTTATTGTACTATCTCTGAAAGGCACTCGAGAATTTTTTCAGATTTTTTTGGAACGATTTTATTTCGCAATATTCGTTATAAACAAAAAATTAACGCCCAAATTTGAAAATCTGAAAAAATCACAAAAATCGTTAAAGAGGAAAAACATTACATGACATTATGTAGAATTGGCCAGAATTTTTTCAGATTTTTTTCAGAATTCTTGTCCAAGATTTTTTTTTCATCATTTTTAGTCAAATTGCCGACAATTCAAGTGGCCAAGTGGCCAACCCAACTCAAGTATCATAGGGCTAGGGCTGCAATGTCAAGAGAGAAAACATTCTTAATTAAACATTTTTAAACCATTCGAATTTTTTCAGAATTGTTTAGTGAATTTTTTGTTTGTTTAAACTTTAAAAAATAACAATCGTTTCTATGAAAGAAATTAATCGCTAAAAAATTCTGAATTTTTTTTCTGCAATAGTAAAGTGACCATATTATGAATCGATTCACTTTGGGCGAAGGAGTATTAGGAGCAATAATATTTAAATCACAATTGAGAGTCTGCTGATCTAGCCTATAATCACACTTATTTTAAACTAATAAGATATTCAACTAACCAATAAATACCAATTGTGTTGCGCTCATACGCAATACAATTACGTCGCCGCCAACACGTGTCTGAAGCGTAGTCGGAGAGAATCTACAAAAAAAAAACGAAGGAATAGCACACGTATAGCCACATGAAGCTACAAAATATTATGAAGGCGTCCGCATCTTCTTGCTGAGCTGTTGCCTTCTTCCCGCTGGCGGCGCCACCGAACGTTTTGAGGCACTCTTTGATTGACTGCCCCGATCACGTGGTAACTTGGCGGTGCTGTCGCGCTAGCAGCGTGCGTGAGTGCTTTTATTTCCTTTTTTTTTTCTAAAAAATCTTGCTTTAAATCGAAGGAAACATGCATGAACTTTGGCTCAACACTCAATATTTTTGATATTTAATACACACAGAATTTGTGATTTTTTCGGGTTTTCAAATTTGGGTAATAGATTTTTTATTATAAAATTATTCCCAAGTTGAATGACTCCAAAAAATGTGAATACATTCCTGAGCACCTTTCAGAGATACTACACTAACATTTATTCAATCCAATCAAATTTTTTCTGAATTTTTTAGCGATTAATTTATTTCGTAGAAACGATTGTTATTTTTTCAAGTTTAAACAAACAAAAAATTCACTAAAGAATTCTAAAAAAATTCGAATGGATTAAAACCGTTTAATTAAGAATGTTTTCTCTCTTGACATTGCAGCCGAATCCCTGATACTTGAGTTGGGTTGGCAACTTGAATTGTTGGCAATTTGACTAAAAATGTGAAAAAAATGTGAAAAAAAATCCTAAAAAATTCTGGTCAATTCTACATAAGGCCATGTAATTTTTTTCCTCTTTAACGACTGGGTGGGCTATTGATTCTATTTTTCTTAAGGCGTTACCCCCACTTGTAGCGGAAAAAAGGCCTTTTTCATGAATTTTTTTAAAGAAAACTACAAAACTTTTTTAATCGATCAATATACCATCTTAAAGAACACATCTTGAAGAACTTTCAGTAATTTTTTTATTGAAAAATATTACATTGTTTAGTGGCAAATGGCCGTCAATGAAATAATGTTTTTATATACACGGTTTGCGGTAACCAACATTGCGGCGAAGTGGATCATCTGAAAAAAAATGCGGATGGATTTAGTCAAATATAAGTATAAACTAGTCTTTAATCGAAGAATGTTAAAAAATATTCATTTTTCACAAAATGGCGGACAGTCAAAGTTAATGGTTCGATGATAACGAAAAAAAAAATCGAACGATTAAAGACCACATTTTTATGTATTAAATAAGCCTGCAAAATTTCAAGAAGATCGGTTCATTAGTGTTCGAGTAATCTTGGTCACCGACTTCAGAAATGCCATTTTGAGAAAAACGCGTTTAAAGTTTCAATTTCAGTTTACACGAAGAAAATATTTTTTTTTGTAAACTTACATAGAGTCATCTATTCCGGGCATAAAAAAACTGCACTTCAAATTGCACTTCAAAAAAATGCAATAAAAAAATCGATTTTTTCAAAATCGCAAGTGGGGACAACCCCTTAATAAAAATTTTTTTTTGCGAAAAAAGCGCATTGTAGGCCAAACGAAACGCGCGCCCACTTTTTCTAAACGCTTATAGTGTTTGATATGTGACACAGGATTTTTGTGATTTTTTTCAGATTTTTTAATTTGGGCGTTAATTTTGGTTTATAAAAGATATTGTGAAGCCAAATCGTTCCAAAAAAATCTGAAAAAATTCTCGAGTGCCTTTCAGAGATAGTAAAATAACATAAAAAATCGCGGGTCAAATTGGAGAGGTGACGGGTCCGACCCAGGTCGAATCGGCATGGAATGCCCCATCTATATACATATATGATCTACCGAAACGGCATTCTGAACCCATATTTCGTTATGTTGCCTATCAACCTATCTGATTTGAAAATAATTCTTAACATCGTTAGACGAAACATTGGTTTGCAAAACGGTACTTGAAATTATCTTTTTATAAGTAACCTTACATTTATCCAAATGTGATTTCGGAAACAGTAGTATTTATATAATGTTGGGCATCAGGACCATCGGCTAATTTGATCATAGGCCTTTGAAGTCGAATTTCTTAAAAATTACCATTCTGCACACTCATACACGTATACGTGAATTCACCCACGTGGATACATGTTTACTGTATTTCATAGTATTTTTCGAAATAATCTCATATATTTTCTCACATGCGTGGATTAGGCCTTACAAAACTCGATATTGCTACATTTTCAATTACTCTGTCGCTTCTATACTATAGTCTGGTAGTGTTGACCATCTATGTACATCTCTGGTTAGTCGCTGAGGTTGAATCGGTCCTTAATGCTTCACCGCAGTGAGCATTAACGGATATATATATATATATATATATATATATATATATATATATATATATATATATATATATATATATGTATATATATGTATGTATGTATGTATGTACGACAGGGGCGGATAAGCTCACCGCAAAACCTCGACTTTTGCGACTAAAAGAGAAGACATATGAAGAGAGCGCTCGGAAAACGTGACACATTCGTTCGCTATCTACCTCCCTAACCGATATCTTCGTCCTAATACACGAATTCCTTATGTTCAAAAGTTTCCTTCTACAAAAAACTATTTAAGCTATTTTTTTACTCATCTTCGCCCTTTTCGCTATTTTTCCCAAGGCTCTGCCTTTTCAAAATAAGTTCTAGATCTTAAATTTCTGCGTCGCCATAAAATACGTGTTTTCGCTTCTCCACATGAATACTCATGAATGATACTGAGTCAAATTCATACAAAAATAATAATACTGCTCATTCGTTGTAAATTTGCGACAAAGTATGTATATAATACGCGAAGATAGAAAAGAATAAAAAAAAGTTTAGCACGATCTCTCCTACTTCCGCACGATTTGCATTACCTTCGGGATATGCACACACATGCGCGTACTTGCACATGTATTATGAATTTTGATTAATTCGTGCCTGGAGGCGTTTTCTGTTTTTTATTCTCCTTCGTTCTCTTTTTTTCAACCGTGTTTAAACAGGGGCGCGGTAAAGTTTTACGAGTCACGAGCGCTTTCGAGATCGGACGGAATTAAATGCCGTGCATAAATAACTTTTAGAAACGCGGTGGCGTCGCGAGGTATGAAAAAGCGAAGCAAGACCGGAAAATCCGGACGCCATAGAGTTTCGAAAAACAATGGTTAAGTTTGTGGATAAAAACGGGAACGTTGAGAAGGTTCTTGGTAGGGCGGCGAAGCGGCAAGGCCGGGGTGGGGGCGAGTTGTCGCATGTGTTTCGTCCTTTCAGGGGGTTCTTTATAACGGTCAGATTATTGCAGCTGCGTGGGTAGGTTCGACCGCACGACGTGAAGGATGTGAAAAACACGTGCTCTGATTGAGAAGTAGAGAGTTGGTAGGACCCGAAAAATGAGAGAAAGGAAGCAACAAAGAAAAAAAGAGAAAATGCGGAAAGAGAACAGCGGGAAAAAATAAATGGTTACATTGCAGGAACTTCCAATTGTTCTTGTGAAAAATGTAAATTATAAAGAATAAGTCTCACTCTAACGAGGGAGGACATTCGAAATGGGGGAGAGAGAAAGACAGCGTCCTGCGTCCGGAAGGGTGATTTCGATACAAGTGTGTGGATATGTATACGGCAAATGTGTTGTGGGTCAACGGCATTTCCCTTCGTCGTTCAGTCGGCTAGACCACGCTATGCACAATGCTCGTCTCCCGTACGATTGTATACATATTGTATTAGGTACTATATACGTGGTAGCGATGACTTCGGAGGCATAAAACTTGTACTGCGACCATAGTCTCGTTCAGAAAAGGTTGTACTTTTCATGATTATGCCTTTTCCGGTTCGTGGCTTGCATGGAAATTGTTTGTCATTTTGACGGAAAATGTAATTTCGTTTCCGAGACGCCATTGTCCACCCAGCTGCATCTTTTTTCGGACAATCTTGCATAGAAATTCCATAAATATTGGACAATGATGTTCCTCCAAACCGGTCAGTTTTTCGATATAGTTCCATGCGCTTACAAATCTTTCGGATGGCTTTTGATGAACCAGGGGCGCGCATATTTTGTCATTCGCAATATAGGCCATCGAACATGCCCGGCGTCCATATGGTACGTAAATAATTTAAACGATTTCGATGACAGATGTAAAAAAGGTTTTCTCGATTCGATTCAAAATGCACATTCGTCTGATTTTTTTACCAAAAAATGCGCGACAGGTATAAAAAAAAAAACAAATTAAGACGTTTAAAAGATCGATTTTTCGAACATTTTTTCTTCAAAGTAGCACCACCAAAAAATTGATAATTTTATTCGGCTAAAACGATAAAGACTGGGAAATGTGTTATCTGTTTGTTTTCTATTACCGACAGATCAACAGAGAAAAATGAGAACATTAACCTTACCCGTAAATATTGGTCATACCTATATTTCAACAACCACGTTTCAAATCGAATTTTTAACAACACTTCTATCATACAGCTCGAAAGTAAGCTTTTCTATGTCCCCGTGTCAATGTGTGAGGTGATAAAAATTTGGTACGCTAGTTTTATTTTTCACATTTTGCTTCCCGAATGGAAGTCGGACAGTTCTCTTTCCCTTTTCTCTCGATTATTTTAATTAATGACGTACGACAGGTGCCGTGGACAAAAACGGGCACACAAAGTTTTTGTTACGTCAGGGTACTTCAGCTTGGCTCCTGCAACTACACTTTTGATTCAAATATTTAAATATATGTAAATTTTTAGAGACAACAAGAATAAGCGGCTGCTTTTTAGTACATGGCGTAGATATTTATTTAAAAAAATATATATTGTGGGAAACCTGTTTTCACGATTCTTAGAAGATCATTCCATGTTTTTTTCTCGTTCTCGTACATTAGGCACCCTTGATTTTTTACATACTATACATTTTAAGACAGTTTAGCTATCGGCGATTGCACGAGTTTTTAAAATTATAAGTAGAATTTACTTAAGTACAGAATTTTTCGTTCTCGTTTAACCCCATATTTTTTTC